>VZTA01027650.1:31405-129485 GCA_013398855.1 Mohoua ochrocephala
ATCTCCCGCGGGGCCGGGCCGGGAATAATCAGTGGGATTGGGAGCGGAGCCTGCGGCGGGAGCGCGCTTGGAGGAGTCGCGTGTGAAACACGCACGGACGAGCGGCCCCGGTGCTCCCATGGGCCCCGGTGCTCCCCTGGCCGCCCGCCCCACGCGTGGCGGGGGCGGCGGGAGGGTCTGTGCCCAGCCGCCGCTCCGAGCCAGCACAGCGGCGTTGCACAGACATCATTATTGGTACTGTTGTTATTACCCATGCAGATCCGGCTGTTTGTAATCGCGATGAGCAAATCCCTCAAAACCCCGTGCTGTTTGCGTATTTGGGGTTTGTTTTTGCATTTCCGCTGGTGCTGAAATCCCGAGTTTTTCGGTGCCCTTCCATTTTGTACTGAAGGCAGGTCCTGGGCATTCTGGGAGCTCGGAGAGGCCACAGTGCAGCGAGGGAAAATGGATAAATGTGGTGGAGCGCCAAAGGTGCTGGTGAACAGTTTCCCTTTGCACCATTCTTGGATGTGTTTTCAGCGTAGCTCGGGGAAGAATGCTATGACGCCGTGGATTTACTTTGTTGTGTGAAACACTGTGTACTTTTTGCCGTGATACAAAGTTAAAAGTAGCAGGACAGTTCTGTTAAAACATGTTAACAATATTGTTAAAATAAACAGAAACAGTTACTGTCCATTTCTGAGAAAAGTCTTCGCCAGGTCTCTGTTTTTCTTGAGCTGGTCTGTAATGTGAGAGAAAGGAGAGTTAACACTGAATTAATTTCCCGTGGTCCATAGACCCCTGTGCTAGACCCAGTGACCCAGGCACTGATCTAGAAAGGATAAAAGAGGAAGCAAAATCCCATCACCATAGCAGACAGGTCCAGGCAAGGCTGGATTTGTTTCCACTGAGCCAACAGCTGCTTACCTCCGTCCTGCCCACTTCCTCACCGAGGATGTGCCTTCAGAGCAAGTCTTCTGTAGTGCTCTTTGCTCATCAAGTTCCCCTTGCTTGGTAATAGCTGACTGTGCTGAAAGCAAGACGAGAGATTGTTAAAACTGAAATCAAGTGAATATTAACATTTTTATCACTATTGTTAAAATTATATGACAGGAAGTAAGTTAGCTGTAACAAAAAAATCATTTATTTCGGTCTGTAGTGAAGCTAAGACATCCTACTTTTGTGGATTCCTAGTCACTGAGTGCATGGTTGAAGCACTTGGTGAGGCAAAAGCCTGGTTCTGTGCAGAGCAAAAATTGAATGTGCACGGGGATGTGCTTTTTTCTTCACGTGCATTCACTCTTCAGCACCTCTTAACTTTCTAGTGTTGATAAAAGGTACCGCCTCCATAGGATTGTGGGTTTGGTACGGTCTCATTGGAAAGAGACTTCATTAGTTTAAACCTCCCATGATAAAAGCAGAAATAGTCCTCTCCTTTTTGTCATTACAACTTAATCTTTGCCCGTGAGTCATGCTAAAAGCAATTTTTAAGAACAAGGTCTCGAAGGGGAAAAATGCATGTTCAACTCGGTTTGATCACAAGTTACTGCTGGGTGGGAAGATACTGGTTAGTTTGAAAGCCGAAGTGCAATTATAATTGTGTCATTTTACACACAAAAAAGGGGTAGGCAATACTAATTTTCCTCTTCACATACCGTAGTGTTCACAGTATTGTCACACACTCCTTCTGTCCTGGTAACTGCTTAAGGAAATTTGCTAGTTCAAATGGTTTGGTCTGAAATTGGTCTAACTCCTTGCGTTGTTTCAAAAGAGTACTAATTTCTGTGGCTAAGTGTTGTTTCTGCAATTACATTAAATATTTTGGTAGTTTGTACTTTGACAGTTTAATAAGCAGTTATAATGGGAGCCAAATAGTATAATTTATCCTCTTAAGGTATTTTATTATGCTACTGTGAAAAAAGAAAAAAATGGGGGGAAAATTGTTTGAAAAGAACCTTTCCACGGTGGCAAAATTGTGCTGTCATGGCAGTGATGCTAAAAAACAAGGCTATTAAGACGGTGTTATTGTCAGAACTTTGGATTGCAATGATGTTAGCTTTAACTAACTTTAATGTTTTTTAAAGGTCGTCAGTGAGAAGGGGAGAAATGGCTAAATTGACCCAGTTAATTGACAATGAAGTCTTCCGGGCTTATGCCACTTACTCAGCCATTGTTCTTCTAAAAATGATGCTAATGAGTCTGATAACAACGTACTTCAGGATCACAAGGAAGGTAATTATTTGGAAATACTGGCTGGGAGAATAGATTGACATTTGTATTGAAATACAGAGATATCACAGCTATGTCTTTTCAGCTTCCAAATACTGCTGCTGTTCATTTTCTTCCTCCTCCCTGTTCTAGAGAGATTCTGAGTTTGGTGCTCTGCTGGTCTCAAATGGACGATGTTTTTAACCTAATTACGAGATAGTTACGAGACTAAATTATACTTGCATTTGACTTACTCTGCTCTTCTAAAACATTTCTGTTATATTTAAATAAGAGTTTTTCATAACTAATTTCCGTTGTCTTCTGCAGAAAGCTCGTGTCCAGGGTACCCAATTTATAAAGCAAAAAAAGTGTGATATGGAGCCATATTACATGAATGACCAACTGGTAGGGTCAGAAGTGGGGATAGATTTTTATTCACCTATAACCCTTTCATCCAGTAATTCAAAAGCTTTTTGCATTCCCTCATTGTTATAGTCTACCCATCGCGGTAGGTCAGTATCTGAAAAGAAACTTTTTTTTCTAGAGTGAGAGAGAGGCAGGCTGAAAATTGGATTTTCAATTTTGAAAGTATTTACAAACCTGTGGTTTGATGTTTAGGCTAGATAAAAATATGAAAAATCCACTGAGGTTTACTAAATGATGTGGAAGCTGCACCTACTTTAGAAGAAAGTGCTCATGGGAAATGCATTGTGTTTGCCCTGTTCTTGGTCTTCTCTAGGCACCTTCTCATGGGCTCTGTAGGAAACACTTGGTCCTGGGCTGAAAGAGCCCTGAGTGGGCCTCATATGGCTGTTTTTGTGAGATCTGCTTCTGCAAGATCGCGTGTGCTTCAAGGATTTTGGTGCAGTCCTTTTGTAGAAATGCTGCTTTTTGTTCCTGCTTGTTGCCAGAGAACCCAGCTGAACTGCTCTGTGGATCCAGGTGGATGCAGATGGCAATAGGGCCTTCATTAATTTGGAGAGCTTGGTTTTATTATGTTAGTAATATTACAAACAGTAAAAATTAATAAAGTAATTTTAATTTTATATTTAATATTAAAAAAGTCTTGAAAGAAGAAAACAGAGGAAAGCAGTGAAGCAAGGGAATTGTAAAAGTTGCTGATGACACTGTTAACGCACCTCTAGAATTCTGAGGCTGAGGATAGTTCACAAATAGGGATCAAGGCTGCCCTAGAAAGCAATCTTGTAGCTCTCCTAAAATCAAAAGATTTTCATGACTTACATCTGCATAGCCTGAACAGTCCACAGAATGCCTCTGTTACTACACGTGTCAGCAGGGAGAGATCTGCTGCAGTCTGCACTGCCTCAATTAAATGTTGTTTTCAAGTAGTGTCTTCCAGTATTTTGAGGTAATAATGGGTCATATAAGTGTAACAATTTGTACCTAAGAGGAAAGGGAGACACTTACTCGGCCATAAATGAGGATGGGAACAAGGCTCTTGGATGCTATTGCTGTGTAGACTTCTGTGGAAGGAAGGGATCCAAAAGGGCTTTCAGATAATTTGTCAGGAATGGTGAAAAAGAGCCTTGGGCAGGCAGTACAGATCTTCTACCTTACAGGTGCCTATGTTCTGTCAGCCTGCTGGCTTTACCACAGGCTTGTCCATCTCACAAGAAGGCTTCATCTAAATGCATAAATTACATTATATCAATTTGTCAGCACACAAGCAGTGTACAGGCTGGGCTCAAGAAAACAGTAATGCAGCGAACATTTTATTATTCCCTGTGCTTTTAACTTCAGGCAAGTTAAGTGAGGTTATGAAGGCATTGGTAAAAAGAGTGACCATTTTAGCAAGCTGCCTTGACTGGATCAAACATTTTGGCTTCTAATGTCTCTTGTGTGCTTGTGTTTGGAACAGGCATTTGCCAACCCAGAAGATACAGCAACATTTGGAAAAGGGGAGAGTGCTAAGAAGTACCTGAAGACTGATCCAGATGTTGAACGTGTACGCAGGTAATGCATAGGACCCTTTAAAAGTTATTTTAAATAACAGAATAATATTAAATCAAGGAGTTAATTTCACCCCGTTCTCTCTCAAGCCTGTGTGTGTTTTATGTTGCTTTATGTAGTAATCTAGTAGATTAATCAGTTTAAATGAACAAACCATTCCCCATTCAAATGGTCAGTGTGCATACTAAAAGCAATAAGCCATTGTGTGGTTACAATAGCTGACTCTTGGGTAGTGTCCTGTCTGCATGGGCAAAGTGGTGAGAGCACTGTAAAATATGACCACAGGTCGATGTAGCTCATGGCAAAATTTTCTGTTTCCAAAATCATAACTTTCAGGATGCTGTTTGATACACCTGTGCTGGCAAGGAAAGCTTTAATGGAATGCTTTCCATATGGTAATTCCTTGATGGAGCTAAGTTTATTTTTTATACCAAAAACTTGAATGTGAGTGAACTCTTCTCACTTAAACCTCCATTAGGCAAGATCTTGAAAATATATACCAGTGCTGATTTAAGAACACTGCGTCCTTGCAAATGATGGCTGTTGTTTCACAAAGTATATTTCTATATGTCTCTCATGGATTAAAATCTCAGAAAGAAGAGTCTGATCTAAGTGGGCTGTAAAGATGTTCTGCTCCTTCCTGTTCTGCCCCTGAGTAGTTCAGGGAGTTGTTGCTTAATTTCATGGGTGTTACATAAAAATGGGAACTTTTATGGTGAGGGGTAATTCCTTTCTGTTTGTAAATTGTAAGAGACCAGCTAAGTTGAGACCAACTCTATGACCCATTTGACCCAAATTGTTATGGTAGAGAAATGACAACCACCTCAGTCATTTTCACAGATTAGAATTTTAAACCACTGTATTATCAAATCCTGTGTTGCTGTTTTGTGGAGTTCATCAGATGTCCCCAGAGCTAGTAAGTCAGCTTGGTTCTAGTTACTCTGTTGGTGTTGCTGCATCCATATTCTCCTCCCAACAATGGTTCTTAGTGGATGTTTACTATATTTTTTTTCTGCAAGCTTCATGGCAACAGATAATGCCACATAGATTTAGCATGGCTTCTCTTCTCTGTAAATGACTGGAATGTGTTCTGTGTACGGGTATAGAGAAAAGATTGCTTTCTTCAGAGCACTTTTATGGGGAATAAGAATAAAAAACCTGGAGGCATATGTTTCCTTGTAATGATAAATACATTTAAAAACCACCTGCAAGACAGCACCATGATGTGATTCCAGTTGGCTCTGAAATTTGACATCATTAGTAAGGCTTAGACATTGTTTCAATCAGTAAATTTGGCTGGAAGTATAATTTATCTAAAGAGGTGAGGGGAGCTGGGAAGGTTTAGGAAGGGGTGTGAAAGAATGCTTTCAGATACGGAGTTCTCAACACATTTTTAGTAAATTATAGTATGGTTTCAAAATTTCAAACATTTTTTCAGCTATTTTAGTGCTCAGAGTGAAGAAAATGAACGAAAAGTGTAACTGTCACACCTGTTAGATGTTCAAAAATAACTTTCTTCAAGATGATGGGACTTCATGAACATTTGATAGAATGGTTCCTATGTAGAATATTTCATATTTTCTTTATGGACACCACAAACTGGGTTTATGGGATTAGAATAGACCAACTGGGCCATGAACTCTAATAGTTTGTCACAGTCCTCCAGTTAATTGATGTTAATTGAGAGAGGCGCCAAGAAAATAACAGCTACCTCTCTTCTTCCCTGACTTCACATTCTTGCACACCGAGGTGCACTCAGACACCTCATGTAAGTCCTTAATATTACCAAGGTCCTGGGGAAAAAAGTAAGACTTTTCATAGAGAAGATCAGAAGCTTAAAAATGTGGGGTGCAGCAGGAGAGACCAGAGTGATGTCAGGGCAACATGCCAAAATCGTTTCAGTAGCTGAATCAAGTCCCTTCTGCAGAGGAAGCCAAGAATTGTTTTAGGGCCTGAATAGTAGCATGCTCTGAAGATGCTGAAAAATAACGAGGCTTGAAGTGGTTTATTCAACAAAATGTAACACTTTAAAATAACTTTGCTTCTTTCTCCAGATGCCACCTGAATGACCTTGAAAATATCGTCCCATTTGTTGGCATTGGACTGCTGTATGCCCTGAGCGGCCCCGAGCTGTCCACGGCCCTGCTGCATTTCAGGATCTTCGCGGGGGCTAGGATCTTCCACACTTTTGCGTACTTAATCCCTCTTCCCCAGCCTGGCAGAGGTTTGTCTTTTGCAGTTGGCTACTCAGTGACCTTCTCCATGGCATACAAAGTCCTGAAGACAGCGTGGCTCCTGTAGCAGAGCTGTAGCTTCTGTGTCCCCTTCGACATCCACACAAAGTTTCCGGCACTGTACGTCGATGTCTTGAGTGAGCCAATGAGTCTTCCGTGGTAACTGGAATTCTTTTTTTTTAAGAGAAGCTTTTTGTTCCTGTTCCAGGAGTGTTTCTTTTTGGAGGAAAAAGAATCCTTCTCCCTGTATTCCCTGTTCGTGTGTTGCACTGCCAAATACTAGGTTGGATGTTCCCTTTGTGATTTGTCAAGTGCTTACAATTCTAAACATGCGATGATGCTGTATTGATAGCCTGTTTGATAATTTTCTACAGATGCACTATTTTTGGCTGTAGCTCTGAAGTCTAAATCAATAAAGACAAGATTTAAAAAAAAAGCCCGTTTGTATTTTTGTTTTCATTTCGACTCTTCTCACTGCAGCCAGCAAATAGCATGTCACTATGTATCAGGAAGAGATTCCAATCATACAGTTCTTTGAAGAAAGCTTACCTTAATAATAAGATATAACCAGTAATGCTGGTCTTGTTGTAAAAAAACCTTTGATGAAAATGTTTGTATAATCCACTTTGGGATTAAAAAAACCTAAACCATAGCAGCTCCATTTCTTTCAGTTGAATAGATTAAAAAGAAAGAAAGTATTTGTGCTAAATTGTGTTTGGAGACACTGGTGAAAATTTGAAGTAATTATTTTTTGTTGGAGTTACTGCAAACATAGGTTTTGTGACTGGATAAAGTGTAGACCCTTTGTAGAGGATTTTTTTTTTCATTTTTGAATAAATTCAGCATAAAATGAGTGACACTTGCAAATGTAGATATCAAGTAATTCAGATGTACATATATAATTAGTTTGTGTGTCATACTGTCATAAATATGTTTCTGATAGGAAATTTTGCTCTTTGCTTACATCTTTCTATGATGTGTTAGTTTGAAACCTATTCTTTAAAGACTTTTCCTCGGTTTCTTTTTGTTTGGTTGGTTTTATTTTGGGTTCTTTGGTAGCTCTGGCTTAAATAATAGCAGGAGATTTCAAGTGACCCTGAAAAGCCTTTGTATCCAGTGTGCTGGCAATTGAGACGTTTTAAATGGCAGAAGTCAGAGCACAACACATTTGGTTTCCTTTCCTACCCCAGAAGCTGTGCCCCTGAGGGATGGCCCAGAGAGGAGCTGCAGAGTTCCCTCTGCTGCCTCCATAGGTCAAAGATTTTGTTTTGCTTTTTGCATGGGTGCAGTAGTTGTAGTACTGCAAGAAATAACACTGGAGGACTTTCCTAGCTACCCACAGTTGTGAGGTGGAAGTTGGTGCAGTGTTATGTAAAGCAGCTGAGAAGGGTGGCAGGAGGAATGGGGAAGGATTCAGAGAGATTGGTTTAATCCAAAGAAAGAGGATTTTTATTGCAATTTAAATGTAGTGTGTAAGTCATGTCTACTAAAGAAGAGAGGGTGGAACTCGAAATCAAGAATTTGACACTGATTTACCAAAGGTTAAATCTAACTAATGGGTAAAGTAATGAAGAGCTGGAACCTCTAGGAGGAGGATGAGAAGAGATGAGGGTTAAAAGTTGAGCATTGTAGAGCTTCAACTCCTGACATGGCAGAGTAAGCATACATCAGCACCTCTGGGTTAGCAGAACAGGAAACATGGGCTTTTGTGTTTCTTCTCTCGTCTTTCTCCACCACTTCCAGCCTGTGCTGTTTTCCTCCTTTCTTCCTCTGCTAGCTTTTTATGGGATCTTAAGAGCATCTACCTTGGATGGTATCGTTGTAACAAAGGCCATCAGCTCTTCTGGTTTGAGAAGGACCAGCGGTGGAAGGTGGAGGAGCAGGGCTGCAGCCTGCCACTGTGTCCCAAACCAGTCGTTGTCGCAGTCATCCTGCCAGCTCTCATCAGTCCGTGGCTGCTCTTGCTCCCTTATATCACAAAAACAGCATCTAAAGCTCTATTTCCCTCACTACTTTGTAGCTTCCCTCTTCTTCCCAGCTGTGTGTCTTTCCATCCCTTTAAAACAAAGGGAATGTAGCCTCTGTGCAGAGGGCCCCATCTGAAATTCAGCAGCAGAGCGAGTCCTCTCCTTTAGCATGGAAAAGGCTCTTCAGACAAGTCTGGTTGTCAATGCCAGGCATATGCAGGAACAGCATTTTTAACTCCTTTTGCATCAAGCTTCTGTGCAGAAATCTCGTTCCTGGAGCCTGTCTTTAATTCTGTGATCTTATATTTGAAACAAAACTAGTTTTAAATCCCTTCCATTCGCTCGGTGGTTTCAAAGCTCAGAACATACACTCACTATGTGCTGAGAAGTAGAAAAGATAAATGGAAACCCTTAGAAATACCTAGAGTGATTCAATATTATTCTGTGTTTCTCTTGCATTTATTTTAAACCTATATTTTATTTTCCTTTGCTCCCACAAATACCATCTGTGCATCTGGGCGGGGTACGTGCTCAATCTGGGAAATGTGCCTTACCAGATTCCGTCAAACGCCGACTGCCAGCTCCGCATAACGTGTGTTGGAGTGGTCCTTGTCACACAGCTCTTGCGTTTCTCTGGTCCCTGCCCTGTAGAGGTGCACTGTACCCGTTGTACAGATGTAAATTTTAAAAGGTTAGCATATTTCAGGAGAGCTAGCATAGGAGAAAGTGTGGTGAACTTATTACCGAGCTAAACTGAATTGTCACCTTTTAAAACGTGCACATGTGGATTTCACACTGCTGTTATCAAGTTCTCTTGCAAAATCATTAAATGAAGTAACCTGTAAATGATGAAGAAATTGACTGTTATCAGCAGGTGTGCTCCCTTTGACCCGGTGAAAGTACAGAAAGGGCTGGTCCATGGGAGACATGTAAAAAGAGGTCAAACCATCATATTCTGTGCTTCATTTCTGTTCATTATACCCATTATTCCCACCACCAGTCTTGGGCAACCAGAGAAACTACAGGGTTTCTTCTCTCTGCTCATTATTCCTGGCATTTTGTGTTCTTCTCCCAAGCATGTTTTGTATCTTTGAAGTGGCTCTAACAGTTGACCGTGAAGCACTTCAGAATGCCAGCTGACATAACCTGGTTTGCTGACTTCATCTCTGAGGGAATTTCATGGGCTGCTTTGTTTTCAGAAGTGTAAACCTGAGCAATTCCTCAATTTAGTTTTTGTCTGCATGGGTAAATGCTCACACGCCTTTGGCCAAAATTACTTTGTGCTGGTTTTCCTGGCTGCAGACACATGCACTGAAGACAATGGATTGTTGGGAGAGACGGTGACTGGTGAAGAGCTCTGAGCTAGGACTTGCTGTTTGATCATAACTTTTTGTCCTGTCACAATGAAGAAAGTGTTTAAAACCATAAATGATACATTAAACATTTCCTTGGATTTTCAGAAACAAGTGCATGCCTGAGCTTCACCGCCTTCGAGGTATTTATTTCAAGAAGCTGGGTCAATGTTTCTGAAAGTGATGGGATTGCTTGTCATCAAAATACAGAAGAAGAAAAGCCTGGGCTCTTCGCTCAAATCACTTTGGGGTTTGGAAAAATTCTATTTACCTGAAGCCCATTATTGCTTAGCTGTGTCTGTTCCTAGTTATTTACAGAAACAAATTCAATCTAGATTTTTCATGGAAAACGCTTGTAATGTATGTCATTACTCAGAGCAAAAAATACAAAGCAAACCTTTCAGAATACCCTTTTTAAAGTGACTAGAATGTCATTATTCAAGCTAATGGAGGTGTCATTTCAAGGTTGAGGTTTAAGAAGAACTTTTCTCTTTTCCAAACGTTGTCCTGCCGACTGAGATGGCACCAAGTGCTCTCTGAAAGGTTGTATTGACATGTGTTAAAATACTCTCATGATTAAATATCTCTGGCTGGTGGACACTTAGAAATCTAATACCTCTTTGCGATTCACTTTAAGTGATATTCAGACTTCCAAATCTTGGTTAGTGACTCCCACTCCTAGATTCTGAAGGCTAAAACAGATCATTAGATCCTTTAGCCTGACCTCCAGTGGAAAAGATGCCATGGAATGGCTGCCCTTCTGCTGAGGTTAGCTCAGTCACAGCATGACTTCCAGAAAGGTGTGTGATCCTCATTCAGAGGCTTTGGAAAACAGGCGTTGATTCACTCTTTTCTATGACATTGGTTCTCTCTGGTGTATATAAACTAAACTTAGGCTTTAAAAACATCACAGTTTGTTTTTGTTGGCTTTGTTTGTTGGGTTTTTGGTTTTTTTGTTTTTTAATTGAGGAGGTTCTTACCACATTATTGCAGTGCAAAGTGGAATATGAAATACGTTGATCAGGAAAAAGCTCCTACAAAGCACTCAGCTCCAATTCAGCCATAGTGACCATATAATCTCCACAACTGAATGCTTTTACACCTGGTTCTCTGCTGGTAGGCCCCGGTGTGCATCACCACTGACAGAATCATTCTTTTATTCTCATATGTGCTGGGGAACTTGGAGAGAGCTTAAGAAGAGGAAGTTCCAAGGAACCTGTCTTTTTACTACAAAAAGAACCAAACAAAAGAGACAAAAAGAAGACTGCTTGTCTCATGGGTACTGCTTGTCCAGCGAGGGGGAATAAATTCAGAAGGTAGTGTCAGTCCTGTAGAAAAAGTAAGGAAGGGGAAAAAAAAGGAGAACTGAAGAGAGGGAAATGCTTTAATGATAGCTTAGAACAGCATCAAGGAGCAAACTGGGTGAAGACTGGTAGATGAAGTGTGGTAAGAGAGGCAGGTAGCATTCTGCTTTATAAAATTGCTTTACTATCTCTTTAAAACAAGCTCGTTTTTAAGGATGTTTTTCTTTGTGTATCCAGTCATTAAATATCTGCAAAGAGGATTATAAATACCTCAAATCAGGATGGGGAAGACCCACGGGCTGTGTAGCTAATTCTGTTTAATAAGTTGCCTTAAGGCACCTGTGGTACACAGACCACTGCAGGGGGAGATGGCACTTGACTTTGTGTGACTGTAAAACTGCCCCCAAAATGACATCACACAACAGGGAAAGGACGATTATTTCCTTTTTGCCTAGAAAGTCTTATATGGCACTTGCTTTCAAATTTATGGAAAAGAATTCCTTTTCACTACAGTACTTTTGTGGAAATCAGAAAGGACCTTCAGAAGGGTGAGTTTGGGAGCTGGGCGGAAAGGGATCAGCTCTGGAGGTTGTCCCACATTTGTTGGAAGAATTTCTGAGCTTCATCTCTTTAACCCTCACTGTAGGAGCTGTAGGGATTAGTGCATGTGGAATTGCCACAGAAGTGCTCAAGGTAGGTTTAAATTCTTAATCTCTAAGTATCTAAGAGACCTAAATAATTTCTATCAAGGTAGAACTTAATCTGCTTCCTCTTCTGATAGAAAGTGACACTAAAACCTCAATTTTCCTTAAAGAGCCTGCAGTTATGTTCTAGTGTGCATGACTGCCTCATTGATTTAATACTGGCAACTGTACAGTGCAAAGTTGTTTACTATGGGATTTCCACATCAAACCAGGTGCGGTCCATCTTACAGGCTGCATTTCTCAGAGTAGGGCTGGCACCTCCCCTACTCTTCCTGTGAGAGTTCCTTCTGTGCTCTCCAAGAGGTGTTTTCACAAGAATCGGTTTGTTGTGGATACTCTGGTACTAAAGTTAGCTGGGACCACGAAGCTCACGAGCTTTTGCTGTCTCTCTAGCACTTTGGAGTTTGCTGTTGATGTCTCCTTGTCTTCAGCTGGGAGAGGATTCCAGTGCTGCTGATCTGCCTCGTTAGCTGACAGATGGCTTATTCCACTAATTTTGCATGAGTACTTCATGGTGATTATAATGACATGTTCACTGCTAATATAAGTGATAAGCACTATCTTATCATTCGCTCGTTGTGCGAGCGTTCAGAGGTTTTGTCAAACTGAAATTTAGTTTCAGTTGACGCTCGGCCCTCGGCTGGAGTTTGATGTACCTGCTTTTGAGGTAAATGAAATTAGTTCTGCAGGTCCTCTTGGTTTTCCTGGGGATTATTTTGCAGGTGAAAGCCAGGGTACAGTTTCCTCATTTGAATCTGGTGTTCAGTGGCAGCACTGTTTGATTATGGCGCCTTCATTTAGATTCAGTTCATTTAGAGGAACCCAACACTCTTCAAACAAATCAGACTCACTGAGAAGACTGTTAAATCTCCTTTTGTTTCGCTTCGTCTTTCTGCTTTGACCAAATGCAGTTTTGTGTTATTCCCATTATTAGTGGCAATGTGTTAGAAAAGAATAAAATAGCTGGATTTTTCCTTTCTGTTATTTTGGTCTTCCCTTCCACCTTTCCTCGATCCCGATGAGAAACCAGCAGTTATCTCAGATGCTTGGGCATGGCAGTAGGTTTTTCCTCCCTCTGCTCATTCTTAATTTTGTGCGTGGTACCACTAGATGTCCCTCTTTGGCTTTTTTTTATTAGATTTTCGGGACTGGACCTGTGAAGACTAAAGTAGCTGTGCTCTGCATCTCTGGCAGATTAAGTTGTAAGGAGAAAATATTTTGCTAGATTTAAAGAAGACATTCATATTAGGTATTAAGGCAAAAGAGTGTCTCTGTGCAGTAAACTTGCACTAAAAAAACTTTATGGAAAGAGTGACCTTTGTGAAAACAGAATATGTAACCTGTGGCTGAAACATTAGAATGTTTTGTATTGTTTTGCTTTTCTAAATTAACAAGGCACCAGGTAACTGCAACATCTGAATTCTTCTACCCAGGTTCCTAGGGAACGATGCAATTTATATTTTAATCGCCTGCTATTGTTTTTGATAGGTGAACACATTTTACGGTTTGTATTTAGCAGTAGAGTAAAGTGAATGGGACTGAGGCTGCTCAAAAACTTGAAGTGAGTAAAGAAGCAGAAATAAAACTCAGAAGCTGTGTCTGTCTGCCACAATATCCAGAGGAGAGACTCAGCACAAATAGTTTACTTGAAATTACCTTGATAGTTGCAAAATTCAACTTGGGAATTTAAAGGTGCTGTAAAAAATGTTGCTTGTATTCGAAAAAACTGGGATGCCCTATAAAGCAATGTGTGCACAGCAGATTTACTTGTCACACGAAATGCCAGGGAAGTGGTGGGGGGCATCTTTGAGTGATCCACTTGGCACAGAGGTGGAGTACAGTGTCAGCATAATGAATAGGAGCTTGCTTGGTGGATGGAAAATATTTTAAATTGAGTTTTTATTTAATGGATTTGAACTTTTCATGCCCAATTACCTTTTTGCTGAAAGAGAACAATAATAATAATAATAATAATAAAGGTCAAAGGTTCAGTTTCATTCTAGAAATGGGGAAATGTGCTTGGAGAGCTGTCAAAAGGCACAGTCAGATCTCAGGAGCATGGAGCAAGGTAGCTAATGCTCTGGAGTGAATGTCCATCAACTTCTTTTGTGGCTTTATGTGTCCTTGTCAATGGTAATGTGGCAGAATGGGATGAGTCATGTACAGGGACAGATGGCAACAAAGAGTTGGTTAAGGTCGGACAAGTAACGTCCTTGCAAGGGGGTTTGCATTATTTCTTTAATTTGTCCAGTTAAGTCTTGTCGGTGCACGAATTACGCAGGAACCCACCCTCCAAAACAAGCTAGCAGGATTTGGGGAAACTGTTCCAGGATATACGTAAATAAATCCTTCCCGCAGAAACCTTAATCCATCCCATAGCAGGAATGTAGGAAGGACGAAGTACAGCAGCAATCCCTGTGAAATTCTGTAGGTCATTTTCTTCTGAAGTAACAGCCTGTTCTCAGTGAACTTCCATTGTAGGAATATTTAACTCCAGGTCCATGAACATCGCCGAAGAGAAGGTTAGTCCTGATGTGTTCAAGTGCACTGAATAAAAGTGTATTTTTATGAGTGTGTGTAATGAAAGAGGCCACTGTATGTAAACTATTTAGTTCTCATTGCTATGATATTTGGATGCAATGCATTGACTACGGACCTAATTCAGCAACCAGTGGGTTGAACAGAACTGTTCCCACTGACTTTCACAGGCTTTGTACCTGGACAAATAATCTCTGTCGTATTCCGTTCATTTAACTAAATATGTGCAGAATACACCCTGCACTAAAATATTTACTGCCAGCAGCAGTGTCCAGAGAAAATATTGTATTTTGTAAAATTTCTGAGAAAAAACCTGTCAGCTAGATGCCACCTAACTTCAGCTTTACCTCTGCTGTAACCACTGCTAGAAGTGGCTGCTCCATTGTTTACATATTCTTGATCACAGCAAGAGCTTTATTGATGCTTGGCCTTTGACTTGGCGTTACTGATGGCTCATATGGTGCAATCCTCAGCAGGGGACATGAGAGAGCACCACTTTAAAACAGACCCTGCTGGCCATGTGGTGCTGTTTTTGTTCTGTGCGCTGCTAAAAGGGCCACTGTCAACTGGAAATCTGGTCAATTAAAAACAAACAGGCTAATAGGATGTGTCCCCAAGTCCTTTCGCCAGTTTCTGTGGGATTGTAATCAAGAGTAACGTGTTTTCCTCGTTCTTGTTGGTGGCTTTTTTTCTGTGTGTGTGTGTGAAAGCAAACAACTTCACTGACATGGAAATGAAAGAGTGGATATGACCAAACCCAAAGCACACAAAGTAAATAATCCACATTTGCTTCGTGTATTTCAGAAACTGGCAATAAAAGGTATTTTTCCTTTAGCTCTTTCCGTTACTAAAAGTTTTGTCTGAAAATTTGCATGGAATGAGCGCAGCTGTAGGACAGACAAACTGAGTGGTTTTTATGGCAACCTCTAAAAATAGTAATTTTAGAAACTGAATAAAGTTTTTTAGATCTGAATAAACATTTTAAACATAGGTTTTGACCCTTTTTTTGTTTTTCAAAAGTCATTAAATTTCTCTGATTTGAGAAATCAAAATATTTTCTTTTGCAAAACATGACAGTTTAATATTTTTACAATGGATGGATTTTCTATGCACTTACCTGCAGATAGCAATTACCTATGTTTTCACAAACTTCTCTTTTATCTAGGACCACTCTCCCTGAGTTAATAGTCCCAACAATTCTTAAAATTGGAGTCTGGAGCTGCTGTTTGGCCTGTTTGGTCACACAGTGGGCTATGTACTGGGGAATGCCATGGGTGAGAGAAGGGGCTCGTCATTAAGGGACTGATTGTAAAGGCATTGAGGATCATCAGCTTGCGTGGGCTGCTGGGCAAGTTGGCAGCATTCAGCACTTTAGTTTGAGGGTAGGTTCAGGTCAGAACTAGTGATGTTGATGGCAGGATGATTTTTTGCCTTTTTATATACCCCTTTTATATACCCCTTTATTTAGCCTTTTATATAGCTTTTATATATATCCTTAGTGCCTTTAGCCCACGTTCTTGTAACTCCCTCAGTCTGACACCCCGTGTCCTGTTAAGCCAGGAGACCAAACATCCTGGGAGCCTCACATCTAAGGGATAGAAAGCCCCAGACACCAAGGTCCTCTCTAGAACACATCCTGTAAACTGAGACAGGCCCATCCATGGGGGAGATTCCTCAGAATGGGAGAGTCATTCACATCTCTCATTGGGGAATCTTTGATAGATTTGATAATTTGCAAGACCTATAAGTTGTACACACGATCTATCGGGGTGTCGTGTTTGTTGGGTGTTCGTCCCGGAGCATTCCGGGGGCACTTGGGCGCGCTCCACTGGGACGGCGTGGGGCACCAAGGATCCTAAATAAACACCGAGGTAAAAACCCGTTTTCCCTTTAACCGTGTCTGGCTCTCAATTTTAAGACCAGGAAAAGGCAACAATGTGGGATACTGGAGGCTCTTGGGCTGTTCTCTGTTCAGAGCACCAGATGACTTCTGGAGAGGTACCCAAGCACCAGCAACAAATGCAACACAGCTTGTGGACAGCGCTTATCGCACCCATTGAAGACCAGGGATACCAATGCAGAAGATACCAACTACTTAGCCATACACTGAGAGCCCCGTCACACAGCTGAAATCATTTTTCAACTGCTGATTTAACTGCTGTTTCTCTTCAAAACAGAGGAGAGAGAAAATTCACGATCAAACTTGAAGTATTAAAGTGAGACTAGCAAACGTACCAGAGAGTGATCTGAGATCCTCATATTCTCCAAGGTGTGGGCAATGCAAAGTCCACTGCAGCCCTGGCAGAGGCAGCTGATGGAGTGGTTAATGATGCAATACTTTTTTTAGTAATGTGTCTCATTTGGACACCACAGCACATCCTGTTTGTATTTCATCTCCTTTCCCTGGTATTTTATCTATGTCCACTACGCTCGCATTTTGACCCAAGGGACTTTTATTTTAATCATTTGCTCTTCCTACCTGAACTTTCTTCTACATACTTAATATTACTTTACTTGGGACTTGAACATATGGAACAGATATTTTTAATTCTCACAGTTAACGCTTGACTGCTTAAAAGATATATTTTTCTACTTTCAAAGAAAGCATTTAAAATCTCCTATATTATGCTTGCTACCCAGAAAAATGTTTAGTGCTGACCAGGAATGCATATAAAGTGAAACTCGTTTGATTTTTTTTTCCCTGGCAGGACAGTAACTGACTTTAGTGAATGAAGAAGTTTTATCCAGAGGGGTCTTGAAGCTTCTTTGAAGGCATGTAGGATCATTTGGCCTACTCGTGGAGGTGTTTTATGTGGTCATATTGGGGAGGTACCAAACACTGGCAGATATGTTTTATTAGCAGGACCTTGGTGCTGTGACAATTAGGTTACAGGTAGCTCTGACCAAGAGTAGCAGTTGCTTGCTTCTGCTCACAAAACCTAAAAGCTTTTTAACTGCAGCACCAAAAGGTCTGTATTCTATCCCAATTCTATTTTTGACCAAGTCAGGTAACAGCTCTGTGCTTCTGTTTCCAGTCTCCAAACTTCTATTAATAAAATAATTCACGCTTAAACAAATGCTAACTGCTGAAATTGCCTGTTTGCGTGTTGGCCGAGTTGTACATCACACACACTCACACGCAAGAATAAATGTTCAGCTGCCAGATAAGAGGAGACATAAAGGCAAAATGCCAAAGAAAATGTAAAACAATGTGATACCTTGGACTTGGAATTGGGAAACTTCTGCTTTGGGCATGAGACACAAGCTGGGCCACTTCTTTTTGCTTCGATTTTGTTTCTGTCACGTTCCTTTTGGGAGTTTTGAGCCAGCGACTGTATCTTTTTAACAGTGAGGTTTGGACAGAACCTTCCGTAACAGGATCATGTTTGTGGTGGAAGCTGCAATTTTAATTTGTTGCTATAGGTGGTACTGTAATATTAATACATAATATGAAGGAATCATACATAATATAAAAAAATAATGCATAATATTAAAAAAGAAGAGAAAATAATAAAAAAGGTGAGAGCAATCAATAAAATGAATGGTAGCAAATGCTGATGATTCACACTGTCTTAAGTTCCAGCTGAGTTGATTTTAAAGCTTGAAGGGTACATAGATTCATGTGGTGGCTTTTGACCTGAGCAGTGCAAGTCCGTAGGATATTTACTCTGTTTTCAGATCTCTTCCACCAAACCTCACAGAACCATGGTTCACACCCTGCTCCTTTCTCCTCACCTGGTCTCTGTCTGTGACAAAACCCTGAGAACTTGCCAAAAAGGCTGTCCCGAGATGACCAGGAAAACTTGAGGTAAGACATGAAAGTCGGAAGATGCTCTTCAAAATGAAGAAGGTTCTTGATATATAGGGAGACAAAAAAAGTTTGAGTGGAGTCTCATCCATAAGACAAAATTCCATCTCCACAATCTTTTCCAGCCTCACCTTGAACAGGTTTCCCTCTCACTTAGCTTTTCTAGACTGTGTTGTTTTACTTACAGAGAAGCACTTCTTAGTTTTCTTTTATTTCATAATATTGCTGTTTTCAAGTCTATGTAGAGGTTAGAGAACCCAAAGAGGAACTGAAATATCATAAGACTTGTGCAAAAATCCCTTCTGAGAGAGCTCTGTAGCTCTCCCACTTCAAGTTATTCTTTGCGACACTTGTTCCTTCGGCCAGAAGTGTGAATGTCGGTATCAAGCTCTCCAGCTTCTCCTCGGTTACTAAATTTGGGAATGCGGTGCCATGAATCAGTATTCAAGGCAGCTGGATTTTCTCAAAGCTGCTATTCTGACAGGATAATGCTTACTGATCTTCTATAGCAGCACCCGTAATAACACATTCTCAAGGAACAGTGACTGTACAATGAAGGTGATTCTTTAGGCTGTTGAGGTCAGCGTGGCTCTCCTGCCTTGTCCTACAACCCCGGTGTTTGGAGTTCTCCCATACTGAACGGGCTCTGAGTTGCAAGGGAGCAAAGCAGAAATTGTGTGAGCCAGCTCAGGGCCTCATCCAGCCCAGCCTTGAGCATTTCCAAGGGTGGAGTCTTCACACTTCCATCGGCAACCAGAGGCATTAATTACTGAAATCTTGTTATAAAATTCAGTTACCAAAGTTTTTAAAAAATAGGATTACCTTGTCTCAACACTTGTAGTGGAGATGACCGAAATGTAGAGGTGCCACTTTGTGTGTGTAAAGGAGTGGGCAGAAGGTGAGAGGGGGAACATTTTTTGAGGCTTAAGGCCGTGTCTTGTATGTTTGAGCTGTACTGCCGTGAGACGGAGAGCTACATTCCTTGTAATCCCTCCTGGCTGCCACACCATAGAGGTACAAGAGCTCCTGTCGGGAAGACCTAGAGGCAGTGCCCAAAGGAACAGAGTTCTGATGAGCTTGTGCAAAGCCGTGCTTCGGGAAGGCAAGGATGCAGGTTCGGGTCCCAGCTGACCCACAGCCCCCTGTTCCCTTAGACCAATAATGTGGAACCTCAGTTAACTGGAGATTCACTACTTTACTGGAGCAAGCCTGTGCTCTTGATGCCTCAAGTGGCCACCTAAAACACAGAGACCAGACAAGAATTAAGAGAATAAAAGGAGGTATTTATTGGAAGGGCCTTCAAAGGCACACCCTGGGCAGTCCAGAGGCTCCACCCCAGATGGACCCTGGCTCACGGGTTCTTCACCCTTTGATAAGTTTGGTTCATTTGCATATCAGGGTTAATTTCCCAATGATCACCTCAGTTCATGATGGAATTACCCCAAGTTTGCCCCCCTTTAGAGGCTTTTAGTTGACACATTTTGGGCCTGGTGTCCTTGGAGTGGAAGCCTGCAGAGGTTTGTTGTGTGTGAGCAGCAGGAGAGAACAGCAGCTCCCAGGGCACAAGGAACTCCAGAGTCACACACCAGGCAGGGCAGGGTTTGAAAAATAGAAAAGTTAAAACCTAAGGCATCACTCTTCTCTGCTCCTCATTCCTGTTTAGTACAACACAGATGGTGAAACCTTTCCCTGTTTTGCTTACCTGTATCCCAGGGTCTTTGGGACAGATAATATCCCTAATTATACAGTAATTCCCCTGCATGCTACCATAACATTAATGATAATAATAACAGAAACCATCTTTCGATACGTGATTGTGCATTTCGGTGTAGACAAAAAGTCATGGAGAAGGTATTCCACAGTGTGAAATGTTTATAGTAAAATCTGAGAGGTCTGTCTTTTCATGGCATGTGTGGTTTTTCAGATATAGTTATGTTTACTCAGTGCTGCCTGTAAAATATATTTTAACCTTCTCCCTCAAAATATATTTCACTGCATCACTATAATATCCTTGTGAAACAAACATTTGGATTTTTTTAACATCCAAAACCGTCATTTCACAGGGCTTTATATAAACGGGAAACATAGTTAAGATTTATTTATTATGTAAAATGGCAGGGATTATTATGTTCATTACTTTTAAATTGCACAATGCTTTTACATTAGGATCAATTTTAGAGCACAGGATTAGCAACTAAACTACTGGCAGTTTTGGTGCCTTATTACCTTCTATTATATTCTGAAGTAATTTTCATTTATTTAATTTAAACTTCTGTCATTCTGCTTTTTCAAACCTTAATGTCTCTGCTTCTAAAAATCCAGTTGGTGTTTTCTATCTCCACTGCTAAAGAGGAGCTGTTATTAAGTGATTCGATGGCTTGTTTAGTCCCTTGACTATTCCAAGGCTCACTTTGCTTAATTTAACTACTGTACTTGCCTGCTCCCTCTCTCCTCCCCCCCGCCCCTTTTTTGTTCTTAATTGTTTTCAGAGTACTCAACTTCCTGTGGGGAATCAGTCAGCATGCCAGACTTCAAAGCACTTGTTACAGTAGACCAATTTGGCAATATGCTAATTTAAACCTATTTTTATATCTTTCTACGTTGTTTCTACGCAAACAAAGACCATTTTGGACATTAGTGAAAGAGGGAGGTCTTTGGAGATTTTTTTATCGCCTCAGATCTTATTGGGGGGAAAAAGGGGGTGACTCTTAGCTGTTGGAGATGAAAAATACCTGTAGGGTCTCATTTAATACATCCTTCTCTTAATTACGTACTCCATTTTATTTGCTTTGCCTGATCCAGTCCTGGTCCTCCAAGTGAATCCACATACCTTGGATGTAGATTGGCTTTAAATCAGGGTAACTGGGGTGCAGCTCTTACCAGTATGGCCCTGAGATGTGGGGCTGAGGGGCCTCAGCCGTGCTAATCACTATGGGTTCACAGAATGAAAATATCTAAAAAATAAAGGAATGCTGAATTAGGCATTTTGGACCTCTGAAATTTCCGATAACAGTGAAACATGTTTGAATCTGTGAAGTTTTTAAATGTGCTGGGCAAAAACACTGCATCTGTAATTACAGGAGCATTTACTGATGCTGTGCAATTTAAGCCATCCAGGCACCTGGCAGGTGAGCCCAGGAGATGCACACAAAACCAAACTTTCTCTACCTCCTCCCTGACACCAGCGTAGCAGAACAGGGAATGGGGCCTGGGATCAGTTCACCACACACTGTCTTTGCTGCTCCCTCATCCCTGGAGGGATGACTCCTCACGTCCTGCCCCATCTCCAGCATGGGTCCCTCCCAGGGGATGCAGTCCTTCAGGAACAGACTGGTCTAGTGTGGGTCCTGCACGGGGTCACACGTCCTGCCAGCAAACCTGCTCCAGTGTGGGCTCCTCTCTCCATGGGGTCATAGGTCCTGCCAGGACCCTGCTTCGGCAGAGGGTCACAGCCTCCTTTGGTCATCCACCTGTGCTCCAGCACCCACCACAGGCTGTGGGTGGATCTTTGCATCCCTGTGGCTCTCCATGGTTTGCACCAAAGGCTGCAAAGGAATCTCTGCTCCAGCACATGGAGCATCCCCTCTCCTTCCTCACTGACCTGGGTACCTGCAGAGTTGTTGCTCTCACCTGCTCTCATTCCTCCCTCCAGGTAGAGTTGCTGCTGTGCAGGTTTTTTCCCTCTTCTTAAATCTGTTAGTCCAGGGTTGCTGTCACTGTCGCTGGTGGGCTCAGCCTTGGCCAGTGGTGGGTGCCTCTTGGAGTCATCTGGCATTGGCACAGCTGGACATGGGAGAAGCTTCTGGCAGCTTCTCAAAAAACCCACCCCTGTAGCCCCTCAACTACCAAAACTTTGCCATAGGAACCCAATACAGGGTGGTTTGGACATAATCCAAGTAAGATCTTTTGGGTTTTTTTTAAAATTAGCATCATACATCATCTCAGCAAAGTCAATGAAGTCATAGTTCCAGCTTCATCCATACTGCCTGTGTGCATCTTTGAATTGTCTATCCATAAAGATTTGGTCTGGATCCATCACAAAACTGTGATTAGGGCTACTTCTGGTAAGATAATGAGAGCTACCAGGTTTGTGCTTCATGCTGGTTGCAGGGTAGAGGATAGATGATCTGGCATGAAGTATACTGGGATGGTTTTTTGGATGTGCCTTAACTGGCAAGACAAATTCACTTAGGGTCTGGAGAGCAGAGCATTTTTGTATTATTGGGGGCCAGCGTGCCTTGTAGAACCATGACCTTGGATTTATCATCTACTCATAGTTGGACAAGTTTAGCTTTTCGGTGGGATTATTTGATGATAAAGAGAGAAGTCCTGATAGATAGAGATTCTGTAAGTCTTCAGTGACATCAGAATCTCGTTCAAGGCTGTTATTAGCTTAGTGTTTTGTAATCAATGCCTTTGCAGTTCTTGATTATGGTAATTTCATTAGCGATACTGTTCCAAAATGGCACGGATTGATTTTTGCGAGGAGAGTCTTGTACACAAGGAAAGAACAGGAATTCCTTTATTCCCATATTCATTTTTCATCAGCACACTGAGGAATGCATTTTCAAACTCTGCTCTCTGTTTAAGGAGGCACTTCTGTGCTGGAGGGCTTCGGCCATGAATGGAGAGGCTGCTGTGGCAGCAGAGGCTGTGCGCTCACAAAGGGCACGGGCAGGTCATGCTATGAAGGGTTATCAGGAATCTCTTGTGTGGAGAATATAACTTTTATTTGAGAAGGTGGTGAGCATGAACTCGATGTAGAGTGCAGGCACAAGGACCCTTCCACGAAGGCTGCAAAGCAGATTCTGGCATCGCCTTCTTTCTGCAGAGGGAGCACTGTGCAAACCCCGAAAAAGCCAATGTGAAAGCTGCATCCGAAGATTGTCCAGCTACCAGCTGAAAAATTATCTTGATCTTGTGGCCCGAGATCATATTAACTTCTTAGAGACTTCCATAAACTAAATGTAAGGTCTGGCCCTTTGGAGGATCTGATTTGATGCTGTGATTAGTAATGCTGCCTTTTTGGGTGGGTGTGGTGTAAAGGTGATCTTTTTGTTCACAATCTCGGTTGAAAAATGGAAATAAATGATGGTTAATTACCAAAGAGAATTCTATTTGAGCCTTCCTACTATAAAGAAAAAATGAAAGAGATATGTAACCTGTAATTTCTCTTTTAAAATAAAATTTACCTCCTTAAATTCTTATAATAAATAGGAAAAGTTGGTGGATTTTAAAGTGAAAATGCAATTTGTAAACTATAGGTTGAAATATTTTAAAACAAAATATTTTTTAACTTTTCCAGGCTATTTTTAAATTGTTTTCTCATATCCAAAACTTCTGTCTGAATTCTGTCTCTCTGTTAAACAGTTTCAGACTCTCTAAAATGGTATTTCTCATTAGTTATGCCATTTGCATTTGCAATATGTACATTGCTCCAGCACAGTGTTTCTTTAAAAAGTGGTTTCTTATCCATTTAGCCACATCTATAAGGTGGAGTGATGCCTGCATATGCAAAAGATCAAACTATAATAACATCTTTGGAAATGGATGATAGCAGACTCTCAAGTAGCTCTCATTAGTGGAATTATATAGTTATAGCTAAGAAAATTATTATCTGAATACTACAGATGGTTCAATGGCTTCTTAGTGCAGGGACAGAGTGAAAAAAAATCGTAAGCAAAACATGCTGGGAATGACTAAATGGAAAATGAGAATTTTTTTTCTGATTCCTAGTAGAAATGGCTCCAAGTCAAAATGTCAGATTCAGATAGCTGCAGACCTTAAGGCTAATGAGATCTGGATCTGTATTTTGTATCTTGCATCTATAGTTTAAAGTGAATTTGAGATCTAAATTTATACGTGTGATGGAGTTTAATATCATTTGAGTTTCTGGTTCTGGTTTCAAAGGTCTCTTAAACAGTGATGGCGATGGAACATATCTCTCACGTTTCGCCCTAGTCTTTAAAATCAAATGTTATATTCTTTAAGAATACGAATGCGCAGAAGTGTCTACATCGTACAAGTGCAGGAAAGTAAAACAACTTCTTTCATAGTGAAAGTTTAGGTCTTGTCCAGTAGATGTTTGTTGTTATTTATTGAATTTTGCTGTATTGATTTCTGTAACTCTGGCTATTTATCTTTCTACTGCAACACACATTTCAGTAAAAACTCTTTACGGGGCAAAAGGCCAGAGTGAAGACTTTGCATGGCTTATCTCTAAAGTAGGAAGGGAGAGACTCAGAAGTTGCACCTACAAAAAACAGTGGGGACTCTTTGATGTCTCTCTTAATGTGCTGGGTTTAGATTACTTTGTGAGTACAAAAAGGGTGAAAGGTTTGAGGATACTTTCAACTAAGTCTCAGGATCATGATTTGTCCATGGGGTAGTTTTTAATAGAGCAGATACAAGGGGATGGGCTATCAGATGCAGTGTCTTGAGGCTGAAATCCGGTCTCTGTCCACAGAAAACTCTCATGACCCAAAGATCCGTGATATTTTCAATATCATACTTCTTTCAAAGAAAAAAAAAAAGGCCATATTATGGGATATTTTTTCTCAGTTTTTTCAGCCCTCTCAAGTTATTTTCTATAACTAAGAGCACATCATTCCCTTCCTTCTAATTTTTTGTTAATTATGCAGATGACTCCAAGATGTCTTAATGTAGAACACGAAGTACCACAGTGTCATGGGAGCAGGCTGCACAAAGCAGGGGATTTAGCAGGCACCCCTCAGTCCTGGGAAAATGAAGTAGGTTTAGAAGAGTTCCTGTTCTATGGCAATGAGTTGGCTGTTCTTTGTTCACCATCTCCTGTATTATCCATATGTTTTTGCTGAAATCAAGAGATTTTTAATGAGAAAAATTCTAAGGCTAAACCATTAAATCAATTTTAAAAATGATTACTTTTTCATCTGAGCCTGATGTTCTGGTTTGGAGCAAATTTGTCCAGCATGAAAATGTAAAGTAGTGAGACAATGTTTAAATTTCAGAGAGGGAATTTTAAGACAAATAATAATTTTCAGATTTTTGCACAGGTCAAGATCATCTAAATTCACAGACATTGTGGGTCAGCTCATTCATGCTATCAGTAATAACATAATTGGGGGTTAAGCCTTACGGGGGGGCCAAAATCTGTCGCTTCGTCTTTGTCCACCTGTAGAGGACAATAGAATACAGTGTCAATAGGCCCACATTCTTCTGACATCCTAATTAAAACCCCAAGACTTTCTAATAAGCTGCCAATCCTATTGCATATTTATTTTTGCAATAATGCCAAACTCACAAGGTGAATCTTCTGCTGTTAGATATTCCCTAAAGGCAATAAATGATTTTACACTCTATGACACTGCCCTTGGCTGATTAAGACCTGGTTTAGGTGCATTGGTTTTAGTTTTGACCTAGGGCTTTCAACCCACAGGTAATTGCTTCAAAAAGTTTGTTAAGATGATATTACTGCAGTATTCCTGAGAATTCCTTATTCATTTTCTTAGTAACTGAAGAAGTACAATGAAGTAAGCAAATTAAAAAATTTCATGGAGAACGATCCTGTGTGGTCACGTTGCTGGTAGGAAGCCTAAAGCTCTCATCAAAATTTTCATTATAGAAAATCTGAAATAATTATTAAAATCAGTCTATCCCAGGTATACAGCTACACAACTTGGATCAGAACCTAGCTTTGGACGTTCCACTGATTTATCCACTCTGTTCATATAGGGAATTGATAATTTCTGCTCTTCTTTTTCAGATAGAAATGTTGTATTTTCACTCTGAACAAATGGATTAAGGATTTGTCAGGCCAATTTTGCAGCTTTCTTTCAAGAAATTCATGAACTTTTAAGATGTCATATTGCTTTTATGCTTTAAAATGTCTTAAAGATCTACCTAGGGAAAGGATGCATGTTATTTATGACTTTCCTATATATTTTGGTTTCAAATATTTAAATCTACTAATAAGTGGAGGAAATAGACAGCTGTGGTTTGTGAAGAACTTGAGAATCTGTTAGTGTGGTGACAATGAGCCCCCGATAATTACAGACCAATTCATGAGCTAGTTACACAGGCTGAAAATTCTGCCTTTTAGAACCATTTTGGACAGCCTTGGCTATACAGGAATCTTCTATTACTTACTCATAGCTCATTTGTCACTGTGCTGTTCCCCATGTTAGGAGCAATAGGGGAGAACAGAATTTCCCCTTTCAGCATTTCCAGGACGCGTAGATGTACAAGCAGGGCAGCAGTGGCCCAATTCTCTTCTGCAAAGGCGTAGATGTACCTCTCCCAGCAGAGTAGCTGGAGAGGACACTGACATCCTGCTGGCCTGAAAGCGTGTGAGGGACACGGGATGAATGTCATTACCTACATTGTCAATGGGGTTGAACTGCAGGGGTTTTTTCCCCCCTCAATGCCATCATTTTCTTTACGTTTTCCAGAATTCTCATATAGTGGCCACCATATTCAATAGACAATTTGAATATGGATTGTTCCATAATTGAAGCTAAGCTAGGACACTAATTAATCCCTCTTCTGCAGCTCTGTAATGAGTTGGCTGGCTTACAAATACCACTGACCTCTAATGGATGGAAGCAGAACTGTTCAGTCATTTGTCATGTCTCATAGGGCACAACTCATGCCCAATCTGCTTTAAGTTGAATAGTAAGGGCTTGTGCTTTTGGGTCAGGAGAATCTAATTTCAAGCTCAGACGCTGCCAGGAATTTCTGAGTGGTTGTGGTCTCCAGCTCAAGATTAGGGTGTCATTAGTGAGCCCCAACAAGTGAGCAGTTACTCACAGGAACGAGTTAATGCTTTGCTCGCCACCCAAAGAAAGTTTGCAGTCTGTCCACAGTAACAAATGGGAAGCTGTAGGTGGTGAGAAATTTGTTATACTATATAACCAGAACATTTCAGAGCTGTTATAAAAGTTGAGATTTTTGGTGAGCAGAGCTCTTTATTATGTCTTTGTTCGTTGTGGGCTAGCTAGCAGTGATTCATGGAATATTACTGTACATCTGATTTTAGTAGTTGCCCATTACATCATGTTAACATATTTCAGTAAGTGATCAGTTCAGATTTTGGTATGCTGCTTTAATTCGGGTTGCATTCCTTGCCTGGTATTTGTTTTTGGAGGGATGTTGTCCATCTTTGTCTGAGATCATACTGCCCTTTTTGCAGTAAACATTTTAGGATAAAATGCCTAATAAGATTTGCATTTAAAAAATGAACTAAAAGAACTGGACCCCCTCCAGCGAGGAACAAGTAATTATATCATTTGTATTGCAAAACAGGAGCAGCTATAAAACATCAGTATACTTTCCAAGATTGATATTCTTGAGAAGCATTACATTACATACAAAATAACAGGCCAGGCAGAGGGGAGCAGCTCTTTCCAGTGGAAGTAACCCGCAGAATCAAGGCAGAGGCATGGAGTTTATTCTGGATTCTGCTTAATCAAGAATTACGAATTTACCGCTTCTGCTTTTTGCCTTTTACTTCCATGATACCCTGGTTGGAAAAGCCTAGTGAGTGACATTGATAGATTTTGTTGTAATCAGAACAATTTTCTGATAGATACGTTTCAGAAAACCATCCAAGTGTTGCATAACACCTTCAGAAGTCTTTTGTCTGGGTAGTTTATGTTAGATTTCCTCTCTCCACCCCTGCTGAATTGTGAGCCACTGAAAGTTTTGTCTGCGTAGCTGTGCGAAAACGGGTACAACTAAGGTGTATTTTGTGATGTTTGTTAATATGGCAAGGAATACTTCGTGTAGCAGAGATGCTCCTGGCCTTAAGACCTCTTGTTCCAAGTAAAAGCACAGGAATTGTTCTTCCTGTTTGGATGACTAAACCAGTTTAAATAGTCTTCAGGCAAAGCACTGTCTGTGCTCAGCCCCACGTAACGTTTTGTGAATCTCAAACAGAAATGCTCATCAGTTTTTCAACTGCTTGTGAATAATATGTAATCTCATGAACCAGAATCATGTGTTTGGCATTTTATTAATGAAAATATTCCCAAATCAGTGTCTGTTAGCTTGTTTAAATATTCAGTGACTCCTACCCTGAATACAGACCATTTGCAAAAGGCTGTTAGGTGAATATTAATAAATTAATATGTTAATTAAATCTGCATCTGTGTACAGACTTTATTGCTGTTTGCTTTGAGTCTTTCTAAAGCTTTTTGAGCTTTTATTTTTGTGTGTAGCAAACTTTGCATTAGAGTTGGTCAATCTATTCTCATATTGGCAGAAGGGGATTTTCATTGATCGTTTTCTCTGTATTTGCCTTTTTTCCTCCCTCTCTAAACCTTAGTGCTGTAATACAGAAGATTTATTGTCAATGATTTATTAAAATGTAATTCTAAGGTGACTCCTTATCGTGAAAGTAATCTGCAGGCTATCTTTGTTTAAACTTGCAACCCGCTTTGTCAAAGAAAACAGCCTATGAAATTTTCATTATAATAGACAGGTTTTTATAATGAACTGGGAAAAAGCCATTATGACCAAAAAGCAAATTGTTGGGAAACTTATGCATTGAAACAATATGCTCATTAATTGTAATTTTTTGGGGAGGGTGAACAATTCTGTTTAACGGTTGCATTTTTCAGGCTTAAAAATTAATTTGAATTACCCAATATCACTTAATTTTTCCCTAGGAAAGCTTCTGCTTGCCCGAGCAATATTATAACTGCTAATTCAATTACACTGAAATTGTTTAATAGAAAATATAATTGCTTATTCATACAGAATACCCATTAAAGAAGTGCAAAGGCCTATACCCTAGGGTTACTACATATTAGTACTTTGGGAATTCAGAGGGGATTGCTGGGTAGGGAAGGTGCTGACTGATCTTTAATTGTTCATCACCTGCCTCCAAAATAATATGAATGGACCCAAACTAAATGACCACTCATTACAAGTTTCAATTTAGGAGCTTGGCTGAGGTCAGCAGATTGCTTATGCTGATCGCAATGATTTGAAGTTGTGATTACCATAAGCAATTTAAATTTTATTGATCTACCCTTCTGAAAGTTGTAATTGAGCATAGATGTTGGACCCGTAGCTCTCCAAACTAAATTGTACTCTGAAGCCCTTGCTGGATTACTGCAAGAATCAATAAGCAGTCAGTCACATTAACAATGAAATAGCTCCATTAACATACAGTGCTACTGGTGAAACTTTATTTAGGAGGGGTGTTAGTTCACTTCATTGTTTTATCAATGAATTTCAGTTGTACAGGGAAAAGCATAGCTTGTGTACGCCTAATGAGCTTGCATAATGATAATCTTATATGCTTTAACTATGAGTCTTTTTATGGGAAAGAAAGATTATTTTTTTCTGTGACAGATTTGCTTTATTATGAACAGAGGAACTATGGAACTGGAATTACAATTTGTTAACTGTGATGCGCTGAAATAACTTGGCGCCAAAGAGTTTTCTGCTGTGACATATGTTCACTATTAGTGGGTTTCACACAAAAGGTCATGTCTCAAACAAGAACACAGACACACAGTGAGTTTGTAATTTATATATATTTGGAACTTCCAAGTGGAGTTTAGTGATCAGCCTCCTAAACAGCCTCCAAGTTTTTTGCACCTCTGTGGCATTGCTGAGGAGATTTGAACAATGACTGGGGAAAGGCTGGTTGTTCCTACATAGTGTAGACAGTAGGAGCAACACAGGAGGGGTGAGAGTGACAGGGATATAGACCTGTCTGGATTGTGTGAAAAAATTGTTTCCTGTGACTTGAAAGTGAGTCAAAATTTTGAAAAGAGGATACACAAACTGGGCAGTTTGAAGCATGGCATGGCAGGAAAGACAGAAATATCTTGGACTAAATGTCTCATGTATCCCTTTGTGCTTTATCTCTGCTTTTTCTATATCTACTGTCTTACTTAGTTTGTCATGACTTTTAACTCTTCTCAAAACCTGCTTTCCTGTAGGACCTTGAAGCCCTCACTGCAGTACCACCTGTCTCCCTTCCCTCCAAACCAGGTTTCAAATAAGCAATGAACCAGCATTGGTTGACTCGTTTGGCAGTGGTATTGTGTTAATTGAGTAGATTTCATTGAGTAAACTTGGTTTTGGGAAGCTGCTGTCTTTGTATTCATCAAAATGAGAGTAGAAGATCCATTTTATGTTCATAAATTGTTTATGTTTATACATCTTTACTACACGAGGTATTGTTGATTTCATACTATCCCAGACAGTTCTCCTGGCAACTCATTCATGAAGAAATGACAGCCACTGGCAGTACACTGGCCCTAGTTTGGACACTGGTGGAAACCATCCTTAATCCATGACTTGAATAACCCTTGTAGAACACAAACTATTATTTGAGCACCTCAGTACCACAGAATTTGTGGTCTCATGATCACTCCACAGTCAAAATGCCTGATATGTATCTATAGACACCTGTCACAACTGTGTTTGCAGTAAAGGCTCATTCCTTGAAATTTAGCAGTAGATCAACTTTTGTAGTCTAGGACATATCCTTTGGATCAGTAAGACCAGACACCCTGGAGGCTGCAGGTATCCCACAGTGAAGAGCCTACACAGCCCTTTTCTAGGAAAATGCTCCTGAATTTTTATATGAGCTGGTTTTTAGTGTGGGACAGTTCAATCAGTTCTCTGCAGCTATAACAACAGAAACAAATATCTGGTCTTTTTAAAGATGTAAAAGTACTCCATGATATTTTTGCTGCCTTCTCAAGAATTTATTTTTTCCGGGTTTTCTGCCACATCTCACTGAGATGATAAGCGTTTCTTTCCCTAGATCCTGGTTTCTCAAGGATTGAAAGTAATGCATGTGTTCTGTGATTCCGTGATCCAGCTCTTGGAATTCCTCTCTCATTCAGCAGCTCAATTGGCATGGTTTATGTGAGGTTCTTGCTCAGGCCCACATCTACTTTATGAAACTCATGCAGAGGATGAATCAAAGAAGGCATAAATCCTTTGTCATTCCTTCAGCCGAGGCAGTGTTGTTATCCTGGGGAAATCATGTGGAACAAAAGTATATGCTACTTACTCATAATTTCTCTACCAGCTTCTGACGCAGAGCAGACACAGAGCAATGTATGATGTGGCATTGATTCATAAAAGGCTTAATCTGAATGGTCACTTTCAAGTATAGCAACATGTTTACAACTCCGAGATGCCCTAAAAAAAGACATAGCTTATCTTTAGATAGGAAACATCAGCAAGAGAAATGTTCAGTGAAAGCTGTCTTGTGGAAATTACAGTTCTTCAGATAAGAAATTATACTAATTAGAAGAGGACTTAAGTATTTTATAAACTATAAGATCACTTGAAAAATTGATAATCAGATACATACTCAATTTTTAAAAGACATTTTTGAATATGGTGTTCTACTGCTCATATATTTGTTGCAGAAAATCTGAGAAAAACATGTCTGATCCATATCCTGTATAAAATGTCATGCATCAGGAAAATTCCACATGTGCTCTCTAAGTGTTATGCTGAAGGGATGAAGAGTTCTCTGTCATGATAGTCCGATTATGAGATATTACATATTAAATTACAGTGAGGAAAGAAGATTCTCTTTTAATACTTGCGATTCTGATCTCTTTATCATCTCTTTTATGTTAAAGAGCTCTGGGTTTTCAGGTCATTTCTGAGAGGATCTCTAACCAACAAAATAAAATAAAATATCCTTTAATTGAGAGCCCTTTACACTAAAAAACAATTAAATTTTGAGATCCATTTAATTTTTACTTATTTTAAGCACCATCATGAACATCTGCCACCTGGCATAGAAATTGGTTCATATGGCAGGTGGGAAGATGAGATTTATTTAAAAGTTCTTTGTCTTTGATACTTCTCCCTGCTGTATTTTCCAGTGGACTAATTTGAAACTGATGGCATTTAAATAACCATTTATTGCCATAATAGAAGAATACAGTTAAAAATATGCAGAGAAATTGCTGTCATTCCAGGGTAAGAATACAGCAGAAGGTATAATGGAGCAAACCATCTTCAGTCTAGTTTGGCCTCCAGCCATAACATTGGCCAGCACTTTGATCATTCAGAAGAATAGAGAATTCCTTCCACCTCTTTTCTGTGCATATATGTAATGCATAAATCGATTAATTTATTAACCTGGACAAAAAAAAGTTCTCTTTTTCCCTGTGTAGATAGTGCTTAGATCTGTGAGCTGATTGTATTCAGTTTTTAACTCCTTCACAAAATCAAAATGAGCTTTGTGTCCTTCTCTGGAAAGCACAGTGTACACACGGAACCTCTTTCCCATGAGCTGCAACCCGTGCTGTTCCATATATTCCCTCCCTCACAGCCTTCTTGTGTATTTTTTTGATATGACAGGAATTCCAAATCAATTTAGGAAGATTAAGCCTTTCCCTTGACAATTTGCAGCAGTGTTACAAAATAAGCACAAGAGGTGGGAACAGCAATTAAAGGGAAGACAAGTCCTGCTTATCTTTTCCCTGCCTTGGCTTCCTTCATATTATTGCACGCTTTTTGTGTGACATTTTATGGACAAAGAAAGAAAGGTATTTTCTATTGTCCTTCTCACGAGACTTTTGACCTCCGTAATGGAATCCTCTCATAAGATCATTTGTTCTTGCAAAATTTGAAACATCTTGAGCAAATGACCTCATCTGAACAGTTTAACCTGCAGAATTCTTGCCGGCTCTATTAGGTCCATATGAGCTTAATGCAGAACTAAGACCTTATAAATAGAGTGAAGGAAATTTGCAAAAAGCTCTGAGTGCACTATTAGCAAGTATAAAATTATGAAGCATTGCTTTAAATGCAACACTTGATTCTTGTGCCAGTAATTTCCCACAGCTGAGTCTGACTGCAAAGCAGGATTTTATATTTGATTCATTTTGTTCCCTCTTACTTTCAAAGTGGTCCTAAAAGTCCTTCCAAGTACTGAGGGGAGGAGAGAGAGTGAAGAGACTAGTGTATGCATTGTAATGCTGTGAATTTTGGGTAGCTTATCCTTCTCCAACTTTTTAATCAGGTGTTTTTAAACTTCACTCCATCTGTATTATCATTCAATAAATGCTCCTGTGATTCTATTCATTTGTTGACCAGGAATTTTGAGGAAACAACAAAACATGGATACATAGAAAATATTTTTGAACAGCAAATTGTGAAGTTGGTGACATGAAAGTGTTCAGCAAAGGTCTGGTCTCTGAGTTCTCTGACATCTCATTTTGAGAGTACATCACATACTCACTACAACTAATCCAGAGATCAGAATTTGCCAGAATTATTGGGAAAATAATTTTGAGCAAGAACTAAATCTGAGAAAAAGTAAAATAATGTTTAAATAGAGGATTCACTTTATGTTCAGCTAACATTGTTTGTCCTATTCTGTTCTTTTTCTCCCAACTCTCTGACAAAACCAAAACTGAATATAAGTCATTGCCTTATATTATCGTTAAAGATTCCTGATTGCTCTTTCTTTTAACTTTATTTTTAAATGCTGAGGGAACTGGGCAGATATACTCATTATGGCATTCAAATCAAGTCCCCAGCATCTTCCTCAGAGGTTTCAACAACGTCCATTGTCCAAGGACCTCATTCCTGGACCATCAGTGTGCGAACCCAGATTCGTTTTGGCCAGCAACCGTAAGCTTGCCATGCTTCATCTCCTCTTTGCTTTCCCTTCAGGGTCAGAACTGAAATGTCCCGCAACTAAAAATCATTTTAAATTGAACCATTGTCAAATTTAACTACTTTCATCAATTTTTTGTTTGAGTCATTAGTAAATACCACAGGCAGACCAGGGAAAAGCCAAGTCTCCTACTCATTTTGGAGAAAAGGAAGGTGCAGGCTTTTGCATGTGGCCTTTTAGACACTCAAGTTTAGTTCTCTCTGCTACTACTTTTATTAAGGAGGCTAATCAGTCAAAGCCACACTTTAAAATGTTCAAATTCAGCCATTGCAACAGCAGTCAAGCTGTTGGACTGATCTTGGAAATTGAATTTGGAAATAAGCACTTGTGGGGTACATCCATCTGGCCCATATTTTCAGATATATTTCAGCTTTTGGTTCCTATTGATCTCTGATAACCTTTAAGCCTCGGTCACTTGTGTTTTGTTACAAGGCTGTGTTGTAAGTCTGAAGCTAGATGAGGATTATTTGTTTTTATCATAATAGACGGAACAAAATTACAGATCTAAACAATTGAGAGCACTGATTGGGAATATGGAGTGATCAAGACCAGATGCACTGAATTTTGCATGGAAGCTTCACTTTTAAAATTCATTTCAGTATAACCCATAGTGCTTTACTCATTTTATTGACCTAACCGTGATCATGTATGTTCTTGAACTATATTTTATGTCTCAGCATTTAAAAAGTTTAAATAATCAGAGGTCAGAGGGGTTTTTTTCTTGTTATCAGAAGTATTTCAAAACATTTTATTTTTAAAATTTAAGACTAACTTTTTTTTTTTTTTTACCTCCAGTGATTTAAATTTTATTAGGAGAAATATTTCTGAGAGCAGGAATATCCATTTTCTTTATTTTTTTTTTCAAACCAGGTAGAAGTTTTTGATCTTGATGCACTATTTTCTATTATTTTAGTCATAGTGTCTGGTTTATACATGGAAATATTAAAATACATAATTGCTAAAGTAGCGTGTTTTATGTGGCAAAACAATCCTGCGCCTGTATAAAAATAACTGTGGATAACCTTACGTAAAAGCACTTGATCATTTTTTAGATAAATAATAGCATAGGAGATATTAGCTCATATATATATATATATATCAAAATATGAACTTGAAAGTCTGAGCCTGTTCTAAGAAAACCCCACTCTCAGCCGCTGTAAATTGTTACAGGTGTTTTTATCTCTGTGTGGCTTAAGGAACCACGTGGGCTGCATGCTCTGAAGGTGAAATTGCCACTGTTAGTGGCAACCTTGTGTTGTTCCCTCCTATCTTTTACTCACTCTAGGGCACTATGGGGTAGACCTCAGGGCTGGAAGAAAGATTAGGAAGATGGAAAACAAACGAGCCAAGAGAACTTTGGAGAGCAGCTGATTGGAGAGGATACGACAACGTCTGAAAGGGAGACAAAGAGGATGATGAAGTAGAATGAAAACACAATTTCTTCCATAGTGCAGATCATATCTTAGTAGAGATATTAGTTATGATTTTCCACTGACTTGAAGGGGTATAACTGGTGTACACACTGTGACGGATTTTGCGTGGAATTGTGATAATTTCTGCCCTTTGACGATATGGAACATAATTTTGGGGCCCATGAAATAGGCCTAATAACCTATTTGCTGTCGTTTTGTGTAACAGCAGTCCTTTGAAGAGTAAACGTCGTGAATCTTGTCCTAACGGCTTTTAAAAATCTTTTTCTGATGAAATTCTTCAACGGCTTTTGAAACAGCTGGAATTAACCAAAAAAGGGTAAATGCTTTAGCCAAGTTCACTCTGAAGCATTGCATTGGCAATGGTTGCCAGAACATTACAGCGATTATCACAACAACAAAACTCCTGTTTTATGGGTTCTGCTAATTCTCCTAAGCACAAGGCTGCCCTTTTACCAATCTACTTTGACTTTTACTGATCTACTTTGACTACTTTCACCCTTTACATTTCACAGTCTTAAAATAACTATTTTGTACCCATTTCTCTTCCATTTCTCTTTTTCTTATGTATAAAAAATACTTATTCACAACATGATTTCAGATAGTGAGAAACACAGTTTGTGTTGAAGCAACTTCTAGTAAGAAGTCAGAAATCTGAAATACAGCTGGATACCTAACATAGTTAGATAGCTGTAAATTAATGGTAATTCCTTATTTTAGTGTTGCAACAACCTGACAGCTGGGAGAACAAGAAAATAAGACCCTGGAAAGCTCAGGTTCTAAATAATAAGTAAACCTGAGAATTTACTCAATGGGAAGTTTCTAAATAAAAATTAAAATTTTCTGTTAGGAACTCAGGAGAAGGAAACAGGATCTTCCTCTAGGCATTAAAGATATTGTTTTCTTTTTGTTATTTTATTTCCTGAGAAATTAATATCATTACTTTTTTTCAACCTACCCTCTGAAACACTCATTTGTATGAAGAGGTGCCTCTCCTCAGTTGTCTTCTGTGATGCTTAAGTAGCTTTGTGTTTCCTGTGTCTTGCAACACAGAACAAATTTAGCTCCTCTCCCTTCCAGCTGCACCCTTGAGGACCACCCCACCCATGGAAGGCCTGCTGAAGCACTTTCTTGTGAAAACAGATGGTGCCAATTGTTCCTGTAAGACAAAAGATTAAAAGAAAATGTCTGTCTGAGTTAGATTACATTCCAGAGATCTGACCCAGCTGAGCACGGGCAGTCTCTGCAACAGGGTTGTCAGAATGACCGTGGTCCAAAATCACATTGTGCTTCAGTAACAGGATTCTCGAAGAGATACCTTTTGAAATGGAGCCTTGTGTTGGACCAGATGGTTGGCCTGAATTTCCATTGTTCCTCTTGGCTCTCTAGTGACATGCAGATTTCTGTATTGCTTTATATTTTCTCACAGCATTGCCCAGTATTTACATTCAGTTAACTCGGATGGAGAAAATTAAAAAGCCAAGCATAAAGAAGCTACAGAACACTCGTTTGTCTCTGAAGTGTGTGTGTGCACATTAAGGGTGATGTTAAAGGTATACTAAATAGGTTTTAATCTTGTTTACTTTTCTTTTTCTTTTCTTTTTCTTTTTTTTTTTTGTTTTTTTAACATTTTACATGAAAGCTGGCATGATTGGGATAAGAGTGAAATGAACATAAGTATGATAAATGATAAAGTGCTCCTGGGAGTAAATATACCACTCAGAAAGAGCATTGCTAATCAAGCAGTGCAGCCAGCTAATGCTGTCTAAGAGCAAGCACCTCAAAAAAGATTCTAAATTTGAAACATTGAAGACTGGCATTTAGCTCGAGTAGCTTCTGCTTTAAGATGAAACTGCTGCACCAGGGGAATCACAGCAGCAAAATGAAACCTTGGAAGGGGCAGTGGACTGAAGTATTAAATGACCAACAAGATTAAAGGGAAAAAAGAGAACTAAAAGTGGGATTTGCTACTTGGTATGTACTGACTGAGAGTTTGGGAAGTAAATGGAATTAGGGAAAGGCAAGGATAAACTCTGTCCGGCTTAGATTCGTAATAGAGGTGTAACCCTGGCTGCCCACCAAGCTGACTGAGAAGCAGCTTTGTCACAGCTGTACCCTTGGAGGGCGTTTGTGACGGCCTTGGTGCAGCTTGGTAACCCAGGTGCCTAAAGGACTTTGCTCTGGCACACGAATGCGGGCGGCTTGCATTGATTTTAGAGAGAGCAGCATATGTTCTGCTTATGAATTTCATCTGCCACCCACTCTTCAGGAGTGCAACACTGCCCACACTTCTTGCCTGATGACTTGGAAAATATATTTTTGTTTCCAACTGTTACTCAAAGTTAGAACTATCTCAGCTATGGTGGGTCAGGGAAATCATGCAGGAGGGTTCCTCTGTTTTTTAAAAGGAGCATGAAAATTACTCCTTTTGCATGAGTAAACTGTACATAACTCTGTAACGTGTTTTGAGTAACCAATAGGGAAGGATTCCACAGTATTTATCTAAAAAACTTTGCAGTCGTTGTATGTGTTTGTCAATGTTTACAAAATTGCACGTAAGAAGTTGCAAATGTGACTGTGAACCCATCTAACTGTTTCAGAAAATGTTTGAGTTTTACCTGGCATTTATTCAACCTCCCTTAATCTTGTGAATCAGCTGTTTCATAACTCCAGCAGTGACAGGAGTTCCTCGTGGTGTCTTGTCTGATCCTACTGTGTGGCATGGAAGGAAACAGGACAGCAAGCAGTAATCAAGATGTGGTTGCACTGGGTCTAAGTTATTAAGTTTTCTGTTTTAATCTGTATTTCTTGGTCAGGGAAGTGCTTGTTTATTATTGTATTTTGTAGCCTCCCCTAAGGACATCCTAGTTGTCATCTGCAGCGTCAAGCCCTCTTCTTTCCTTTTCCTTGGGCTTGCCTTCCTTGAGAGCTTGTCCTGAGGTAGAGCTTCCCTTCGCTGCATGGATGAGATGGCTTTAAAGTCTCTTTTTATCTTTCTGAAGCAAAACAAACTAGTGAGAAACTTTTGTAGGAGTCATAGACCAGTTTGTATGGAGTTTTTGCTTTGAAAAATTATTAAGTTCAGTTCCCTTAGAATCAGGTTCAAAGAGGGAATTTTTACTAGAAACTAGATGATTTTGTATTAGTGTTCCTGGTGATATTGTGGACACTTAAAAGTAAGGAAAAACTAGAGACACTGCAATAACAAAGTATTACTAACTTTTTTTGCATATAGAAATGAACAACAGAAGTATTTAAAAAAAAAATTTAAAGATTTATTTTTGCAGTTTTCTTAAAGAAGGTAAGACTACATTGCTGTAGTAGATGAGCTGCAGGTCTGGGCACACTTACCCAAAATATTTTTCCTTCTGGTTTTACCATTAAAACCTAAAATGTTTTCTATTAATATGAAGATATTTTAAGCTGAAGCACTGACATTTTCCACCGTTGTCCCTTGCTTAAGTACAGTTGAGAAAGTTGCTGCGTGTTCAATTACTTCACATAGCATAGGCTGTTAGAGAGAGGGACCAGGATCTGGCAGCTTGTAACTCTGTATTAGCTTAGTTTGTGTTATAGCCAATTGCTGCCTGACCTCTCCACACTGCGGAGGAAATGCAGTGCCATCTGTATATCTCTTAGTCACATTAAATTATGTCATTTATATTCCTTTGGAACGCAGGGTTTACTTTCTGCTTTGCGGCAAAATTAGCAGAAGTAATGAGATGTAAGCAGAAGCGCAAAGGTGAAAATTCGCGGGGCCTGCTTCTCTCCGGCTCGCTTTGATTCTGCCAGGTGTTGAAATTAGGGGGGGAGGAAGGTTGTTTAAATCTTTGGAGGTGTTAGCATGTGTAAATGTTTATAGGTCTTAAACACCCACTGATCTTCCATGTGCTTGGTGGTGCGGGATCAAGCCCTTACTCTTGCTACGTTACACCCTTAGAAACATGAACAGGAGTAGAGGAGGGGTGAAAAGCACATTGCAACTCGAAAATGGATATAAAATTTATAAAATATTTGAGGAATTGAACAAGAAATTCTATACTTTAAAAACCAGCTTCAAGTTAACACTACCTAAAAAACAGGACTCTCGAAGTGTCTCCATGACTATGTCAAGCTTACACTCTATGAGTACAGTCCTGAAGAGTTTTGCCTAAAAGAAGATAAAAGGATCTGGGATTTCTCCCCAGAAGGCCTGTTCCAACTCCCGTGGAAGTAGATAGAAAAACTGTTACAGATTTGAGTGGAACTGAGTCCTACATGCAATTTTTCTGTCTTTAATTTCCACAACTAAATTTCTCTCAAAATGTACACCTATGGATCCACCGTCAACTGTTCAAATAAAGTATCACTCTTCCCAGAATATGAGTTACATTCCACATGGAATAGCTTCCAGAAGAAACCACTCTTTTACCGTAGTTTTGTGTAAAATGGAAAGGCAATAAGACTGTCAATTACTTGGTGGAGCTCATGCAGGCTGAAACAGGATCCAGCTGCTCTTTGGACATTTATTGCTTCAGCCCTTTCCTGTTAAATGTCCACTGTCATTTTGGTTTTATGTGAAACCCTTGGTTCAAAAATATGATCACAGGAAAGGAGGACTCTTAAAACAAAAAAAAAAGGCTTTCTATGTGCTAGCTGATAATAAAGCTAGACTATGGCTGGCTTGATAGGCTTAAAGAAATTTTAAATGTTAATTTATGTCCAAAATATGTCCAAAATATTTATAAGTGGTGAAAATGTATATGAATCTTTGACATAACTCATCCTATATTTTGTTTTATAAACATTCAGAAACTGTTCACGAGGAAACAGGATGTGCACTGTCTGAGGAGCTTTCTGCTCTTTCCATAAAAGGATCTGCTACATGCATGTTATGCAGAGCTGTTGTATATCACTTTAGTCTTAAAGAGATGTGTCTACGTAGAAAGGCTGAGGATAAAATCCTTGAATCCTCGAATTCAATAGGAATACTCTTATTGATTTAATTGGAACAAAGATTTCACCTCGAATCCTCAAATGTTGAAAGCTAGCATAACTTTACTGAAGATGATGAACAAAGCTGAAGGATCTGGTCCTCAGAGTGCATGTTTTTCTTAGGATAAGAAAGCAGTCAAGTGGAAATATCTCAGAAGACAAGTAAATGATTCAAATTTAGTTTGCAAGTTTGAGCCTGGGCTAAAGAACAGAGCAAAGCCTGTGCTGTAGTCCTGTGCTAGGCATTTGTACAGGAGTGATTGTCATTTTAAGTGAATAAAATAAGGTAAATTTGTGTTCATGTCAGATTTATATCCTCATTTGCAATACATTAACAAATAAAGTGAAAATGTATTTATACACATCATTTAAGCTGGTCCGAAATCCTGATGTATGAACCCACAAATTTATGAATTATACTTGTAAATCAATGTAAATTGCTTGGTCAGAGTGTTCATGCCTTGAGATCATAGAAATCAGATACAGAAAGGACTGATTCATTTACCTAGTTCATCTCCCTGCCAGTGAAGAATTATTCCTGTTCATTGTAATCTCTTCTAGTCTGAGGTCCAGAGTAATTTTAAAAGACTGAACAACTAGGATTTTTAAATTTCCCTATTAGATATAGATTTTGTTTTTGTTACGTTTAAATGATAATTTCAACTGAAATGTGACAAAAGTCTCTAAAGCACCTATACCATTCCAAACCAGGAAAGAGCAGTACAATTAGCACATAAAAATACAAAGTTAAAATGTGAGCTACATAACCAGCATAATTTTTTAGTCCATGCCTACAGCCCCTCAGTGATAGAAACCTTTTTACCACTGCTTTCAAAAATTAGATTTTTTCCATTTCAGAACTTGAGAAGCAAAGAGTTTAATAAAGAGGCGCTAAGGTAAAGCAAAACCTGCAGTTACGAAATGGAAGCATTATTGTCTTGACTGAGGCCCTTAACACTAGAGGCGTATTTAGTTAAGTTTTATCTTCTCTCTCATTTGCACAGATTCCATTTCCCAAGTCTGGATTTAACTCTGGAGGTTGTACAGAGGGATCTGACACCCATCTCTGTTTGGCTGTTGAATCTTAGCAACGGAGTCCATTAGCGCCGTAGCGTGGTGTACTTCTGGAGTCTACTTGAGAGCTGTGTGCAGCAGAGTTTACAGGTAAATGAGCAAACTGTGAGGCAAACAAGTTCTGCAGTTGTTTCTGGCACTGCCTGAGCAGAGGCTTTGTCCTCATCTGTTTCTGCACCGTGGGAAGGTTTGCTTGTTACGATGAGGTATGATCATGACATCGTGGGCTTATCATGAACTTATCCAGAACACAAAAAGTGAATGAAACAATAACTGGAAAACTGTGGAGCTGTTTTTTCAGTGATCAGACTCTCCTCGATGAGAAGGTTTGTACCCATGTGGTAGCTGTCCATCAGTTTATAAAATGGTCCTGTTTAAATGCCTGAACTGAACAAGAATGTGATTTGGATGCAAGACTGGATCAGGAGATCCAGGCCCTCATCCTGGTTCTGCTGCATCTTGTTTGGATCTGATTAGTGTTTCCAGAAGTATCCACTGGAGTTCTTAGTGCCCAGTCAGGGGAATTGTTAGCCAGATTTTTCAGAAACCGTGGATGTTCATTCTTCCCATTAATTCACTGGATTTTTTTTTAATGTAATGCTCTTCTGAAGTTCTGGCTCTTTTGATATGGTTCAGAAGTGGGGCTCCCGAATAATATATGTGATTCTAAAAATGATGTCCTTAATCTTTACATCTTGCATCCTCATTATCTCCAAACAGATATAATACTTTCCTTCAAGGAATGTGATGAGGCTGCCATAATTCAAGATGGTAAATTGTGTTGAGGTCTTTCGATGGAGAAACATACCAACTCTTTATTCTCTTTTTTTTTTTTTTTTCATTTTTCTTCTGTGTATGTTAATATATTGTGTGCTTTTGAACTGATTTTGGCTCTCTGCCTTGGGACTATTCCTCTTCTGAGAATTAAGTAATTTAGTACAACAAAATGAGCTCAGTAATGCACATGATTCTTTGATGGAAGACTACTCTACTTTAATCACCAATGCATCATCATTCATTACAATGCTTCATATCTGATTCATTTTTCATTTCAAGTGGCACAAATCAGGAATAATGTCAATGAAGTCTGTGGTGTAACTGAAGTGAAGACTGTGGTGGCGAACCGGTGTAAGTGAGGATATTCAGGCTTCCCTTCTGTTCAGCCCTCCTTCCTCTGACATGTAAATTGACTACCTTTTTACAATAGAAGCCATTTAGGAGTAAATTTCCAGTGTGCTCTATGATCATTTGGTGTGTAATTCATGTGTGCCATTTTGAAAATGCCAGTGCCCCTTTGAAAGGGTATGAAGGAAAAATGGTTACTTCTGTAATGTTGCTTAAAAGGCTTCTGTTTATCAAAACCTCATTGTGTCATGAAGGTAGTGTTCATGCTTACTGCAGAAAAAAGCACACTTGTCTTCGAGACTGATCTATGGAACAACTCTTGAATAATGGAAACTTATTTTGTACATGTAAGAAGGATATATAATCCTCCCTCAGCCCCTTGGAAAAACTAGAAAATTTGGCTTTGCTATTTCTGAATTTAATCTTAATCTTCAGAGCACTAAAACTCTCCAGTGGGGCTAGTGGTTGAACTGAGCTACTGAATATTGCCTGCAGAAATTTATTGCAAGATTGAATAATACAGTATTTTCTCCATACTGTTTTAACCCGTTGCGTACCATTAAGACAGAGATTTGGAGTGGGAGAATGGGAGTTGTCACTTCCTGCACATAGTATTTTCATTTTGGGTGCAACAAAATAATATGTGATCATAGTTCTCCACTCCCTTTTATGTTTTTCCTTCTTTGGAAACAAAATATAATTCCTGATGCAGGAGTGGCTGCAGTTTGGGTAGCAGTTGGGCTGCTGTGTTTTCAGATACAAAAATAATGGCTGTGGTTGTTAGCAGAATTAATTTCATTACATGGAATTACTCCTTAGGCAAGGTCTCTGGCACTTTTCTGACCAAATGGGAGTCTTAATAAAGTTCTGACTGATCCTGCAAGGCCAGAGTTTACTCTTCTTGATAATGATTCTTCACCAGTGTCTCTGATAGCCTGGACTATCAGAATGGAAAAGAGTTTAGAATAGACATTGAAAAGTCAGAGGCCTCCAGGCCTGTTAGCCTCTCAAATAATATTTAGTCAGTGGCTTTCAAATATTGATAATTTGTGTATCCCTAGGAATTATCTGATGGAGCTGTAGATTCTTGTACAAGGACTGATAACCTGCCAGGATTAGATATTTTTTGTTAGCACACAGATTTCCAGGGTCTCAATCACATGTTGAAAATTGCTAATTGGTATTTTTGTTATCAGTTGCCATATCAACAATTATCTTTTTGGGTTTTCAAATTAACTTCTGGTGTGGGGTGCAGGTCCATTGAAGCAGAGCAGATACCACCAGTGAGATTTCTGCGTGGTGCATACAGACTTTTCCAGTTCCAGTTGCTGTGGGGTTGATTCAGTTGTTCCTTGGCTTTCAGCGAGCTCCTGAAACAAGTGCCATTACTTTCAGGAGGAACAGCCATGTGCAGATGCAGTCAAAAGATTTAGGTAGGAGAAGGCACATAATTCCTCTTTCCACTGGCATTCTACCAGGGTTTTACATTATTAGCTGACTCCTGTTCAGGTTTTGATCACAGCAGGAGAGTGTGTTTATGCTGCTGGTTTAAGTATTGCACTCTAAATCTGTTTTCCTCACGTATATAATAGCTTGCTCCTGAGATCCCTTCTGGATCAACTAGATCTCTCCCCAGAAAAACATCTCAGAATAGACTGGCAGTTACATGAATTTAGAGACTGAGCCAGTATGTGATGTGATGGCACCGAGTCTTACTGCTTTCACTCAGCCTAGGCTTTCGGTAGGGTTGCAACACACCTGAAACCACCTCACACCCTTAAATCACAAGGAGTCTTTACTTTAGGAGAGAAACTGAGGGCTATGCTGTCCAGGAACAACAATGTTCCATTACACAAAAGTCCTCTCGTCACGGTCATTTGGATTGCAAAAGAGCTCGCTCATTGCTGCTGTCATTTTCAGCAGATTTATAATTTCTCGAGAGTCCCAGACCAAAAGGAGGTCACACGGATCCAGAGGAATTGGGCTCTTGTGACAGAGTGTAGAGAGGGGAAGAGAGTGTTTACAGGTGCAGAAGTTGTCCTGCACATGTGTAGAGGCTCCGGCTTCAGTGCTGAGGCTCCAAAGTGTTTTGCTCTGCCCTTATCCACTTTGGTCCCGCTGAGAAATCCTTGTCAAGCACCAGTGGGGCTGAGTAGAAGGCAAAGGGGAAAGCATGACACAGACCCCAAGAATCTGCCTGTCCTCCAAGGTATGGATTGTATTCAGTCACCCTAAGAGGACGATCTGGTGCATTCACAGTGGCTGGGAAATGAATAAGTGTGGTAGAAAGATATATATCACGGTGACCTAGGGGTGTATGTGCAAAGTACTGACTGGTGTGGTTTAATTTCTTTCTTGATTTGTTGAAATAAAAGTACAAAGTCATACCTTGTGGTGGACTAAATTTAAAAAAAGGAGACTTAAAGTTTGTTCCCTGTGCGAGTAAAAGAGTGTGAGGAATTGTCTGCAAATCAAATTTTAGCACAGAAAACCCACATTCTGTAGTTTAGGAAAATCGCTGATTTCAGTTTGTAAGATTGACCTGAAATGCAGCAGCTGTTTGTGCCTCATTATGATATTTTGTTGAAGCTTTTCTTTAACTTTTATGGCGAGGAGCAAAAAAAGAGTCCTCGTATCAGAAAATAAATTTGATCTTCTTTCCTTTCTGTTACTCTTCTACTTTAGCAATTTACTACTGCAGCTGAATGTAGAAAATTTCAGAAACTAGAGATTCTTTCATTTTACTTTTTGAGTAGATATGTTCAAGTCATGGAAGAAAGTCAGAATCATACAGAGAACTTTGTTTTGCTTTTCATTTACTTTTTCAAATAGATGCCTTTCCACTCTGCTGTGTCTCAGGTCACATTAAAAATGGCTTTAATATTTTTAGCAAAGGCTAGATAACACCAAATTTTCCCTGACAAAAGAAATTAATGTGTGAACTCTGCTGTATAGAAGATCAAATTTCTTAAAAAATAGCTTAATTGAACCTTTTTTTCCCTGCAATGAATCTGTTGGTTTTCTTAACCCTTGTCCCCGCCCCTCCAACCATAGTTTTAACATGTTTGTGGCTAAATTTGGTATGGGTGGGAAATAACCACTCAGTAACCTTCATTGGTGTTCAATTGTTAATATAGCTTGGAAAACAGAAAGGTATTGAATGGTCACAGTGATAATTTTCAACATTTGCAATGGAGAAGGAGCATACAGGGCCTATAATATTTCACAGACCAATGCCACTTTTATTGGTTTTGTTTCATTTCTTTTCTTTTTGTTAGTTGTGTAGCAATTTTTGGAGGCACCAGTCAAACTCAGTTGCAGCTGCTTGGAATTTCCCTCCAAATTTGTTTCCTAATTAAAACCAAAATTCTCAAAAAATACTGAAATCACAGAAAAGCAGTTTCCCAGGTAAAATACTCCTAATTTTCTGCACATATGAGAATGGATTTGTATTTTCCCTGGGCTTCTTTTTTTCAATCTTTCACTAAAAGATTTAAGTGGGCTGCTGAAATGCTCCAATTCAAAATGGTGCCACTGAACCTCAAAGGAACTGTACTTTACATATCTTGAGGTCTTATTCTCCTAAATAAGTTCAAATTCTCTGCAGCCAGGCTGGTTTTACGGTTGTCTTGCTGGTTGCCCAGAAGCTGGCAGGATTTCCCAGTTTAGAGGGAGTAGCTTTGGTCCTTGACATGTCACAGCTCCTGTAGGTGTGCACAGCAGCTGATCTGCACCTTGCACAGGCACCCTGGCATGGTCTGGTCCCATCACACCTGCTGTGCCTGCACAGCAGATCTGTAGCTATGTGTGAATCATTGCCACAAGAATCCAAGTCTATTTTTTTAATGGAAATTTTTCAAATGAAATGGGGAAAATGAATTTGTTTTCAGAAAAATGTTAATGGAGAAAACAAAGAAACAGCTTAATTTCTGCCCCAGGCTGGTACACAAGTTTTCAAATTGATCCTTTCCTATGATACTTCTGAGTACAAGAATAACATTTGGTATTAGTACATTGATATTTGTGCAGCACAAACCAGTTCAAGTCATAGTATCCGAGTCACAGTACTCGAGAGTAATATTGCAGCTACTTTGGTGAGGAGAAACCTTTGGAAAATAAAGTCCTTGAGCTAGAACTAGGTTTGAAGTGCAGATTTCACGTCCAGAATTCACTCCTGGCAAAGTATGCGGGACTTCTGGCTGATTAATTTAGTTAGAAATTAGAGCCAGCTGCAATACCTGGGTATTCTTTCCTGTTTGTACTTCAGAGCACATTAATGCAGCAACAGCACTGACCGAATTTCTCAGTGCAGACAAGTCCCTAAGTTATACATTTTTTTAATGGGATACTTTCATTAGTGCCTTTGCTGATATTACTCATAAACCAACCCTTGCGCTACCAGGTTTAATCATTGTCTCCAGGCAGAGGCTTATTAGTGCAAGGTCATTCTATACTTTTTTATTCCATGTTTTCCCTCAGAGAAAGTGAGCGATGTCTCCAGAAAAATCACCTACCTCCTGCCTGGCATATCAACATCCCCAGACTTGCTGCCAGCACAGATGTAATGCCTCTTGGTCAAACCTCACGCTGCACCAAAACAGAGAGTTTACATTAAAAGACAGATAATAAGATCAAGTCCTGGAACTTGTATGTGGGATTTCGTAAGCTGTTTAAAGAAATAATGATAAAACTTCTATTTTAAAAAGTGAACTGTTTCTTGAAAATATTAAATCTCTCATTGTGAGTTAAATGCTTTTGAAATGCTGGATTGATGACTCTGGAGATCAAAGTCTTACACCTGGCTGAGCTACTTAGATGTCCCCATGGCCTTGGAGCACCCCACCGTCAAACCCTCAGGGGTGGGGAAGTGCTCTGATTCCTCTGCTACCGTGAAGGAATTGAGGTGCAAAAAGGCAAAGTGACACATTTAAGCTCACATTAGAAGTCTGTGTTGAAGCAGGGATTTCAGACCAGGCATCTGATCTCCTCAGGTAGCAAACCAAATGGGAGCTGTCACCTCTCTCCTACAGAACAGGTAGTGACAGAAAGTCTCTGATCAAAAAGGATGGGAAATTTCCCAGTTCGGTGAAGTCCCTGGCCTTTCAGGAGGGAAACAATGAGAAAACTGAGTCAAGACAAAGAGAGCAGCGTGAGGTGGCTGACACCGCTCTGCAGCAACTGGACTGTGATCTAACAGGCTCATTTGTTATAGAACAGTGAATAATGACACTTACCATGGTAACTTTCATAATTCTTTGCCATGTGACCATTCCTTGTTTTGGAGTGTATTTCTAATTGAACTCAAAATAGCTTGAAAATTAGGGAAAAATTAGGGGGAAAAATTCTGCTGCAAGGCTGTTCTCAGCACTTACGATGGGAACGTTTTAGATCGAAATAAGCCAATTATATAGAAACATGCTGGTCCCCCTGGAATTCACATTTTTCTTTTCCTCCTGCCTCCCTCTCCAGGCTCCTCAGCAGCACATAGACAGGGTTTCTGGGTTTCTTCTCTCTTTGGTGGCTTACTGGACAAGGAACCAAGAAGCCAGACCTCTGCGTTCACTGCTTTTCATTTTTTGACTCCTGCAGAATCATGCAGGGTGCACTAGGAGGACTCCAGATTCAGAATCTGTCTGAAAAATCAGAGATTTCTGCATGATAGAAATCGTAGTTCTTTGAGCTAAAGTACTCATATTGCTTTCTTCATTTACATTGGTAGGAAATTCATTTCTTTTCCTGTCTTGTGCACACTCCTTAACCCCAGACAATAATAAATAATATTTAAAAATTAAGCATAATTAATCTATCATATTTATAGCCATGCAAATTAGAGAGGTCTGAACTAATAATGTGAATCACATATTTTAAAATAAATAAATAAAAGTGGTATAGGCAGAAAAGCAGCCAAGCATATGGTTTCACCATATGCTGAAGCATACTTACTGTCCCTTATATCCTGTATTCCCTGTGAAAGCTATGTATACATAATCACTGACAAAAAAAACCCCAAAAAACCAACCCTGCATGAAAGAACTTTAAAGCTACAAGATCAAGTGCTCTGTATTTGGGCTCTGTGAAAATCCATGCAGTCATAATTCCTCTAATAGAAGTCATAATTTCTCTAATAGAGGGTTGTTGCAAAGATATGTTTTTTCTGGGCTTCATCATGCGAATTTTTGCATGGAAGCTCTTTCCCGTTCAGTGGAGGTGATGTATTGTACTCACTGAATGAGTATGAATATTCACATGAAGGCATTGATCCATATCCTAAAAATGTGTCTTATACACCATCTTCTCCTTTATTCAGTGGGGAAGTAGTTCTGGATTGCTTAATGTCTGTATCTGATATCCTTTAGATGTACTGGGGACAATATTTCCAGGAAATACATCAGTTACTATCGCGGCTTTATGGTCTGGGTTCAACTTTTTCTGCTTGATTGATAGCTAGAAAAGCAGTGTTTACATACCAGTGAGACTGGTTGAAAAAATTCAAACCATTTTTTCATTGAAAACTAGATTTTTCTTGAAAATGTTAATCACATTTCTCTTTACTACAAGGAAAAAAAAAAAATCCTTCAATTGAATTTTCCACTGAGAAACCTTGAAGTAAGCTTTTCATTCCAGCTCAGGTAAAAAAGTTCTCTTTTGGCCTTTGTACAGCCACCATACTGCTTTTGGGGTGCTGACCTCTTCAGCTGGGAGTGATCCTCATGCTGCAATACATTAGTTAGTGTCCAGAGTTAAATAATCGGGGATGCCCTTTGTTCTGCGGAAAGTGCAGACATTTTGATACTTTGAACCACTCTGAAATAAAAGTAATCTCAGGAGCAGCAAAGCACTGTAGAGGAGGGTAAATCCATTTTTAAGCAGCTGGGTGGCCACAGAAATCTTTGCCCTATGAAGGGTTTTGTGTGGGTGTGGCTCCTCTGGAGCCACTGCCAGCTGCTGTCCAGGAGCACGGACAAGAGCTGTGAGCTTCCACCTGTGCTGGAGGCCAGAGCCTGGGAAGGGACCTCCGTGTCCCCGCTCTGTGAGCCAGTACTGGTTGTGACTGCAGTCCAGAGGTGCTGTCTTTCCCTAACCTTTCCAGCAGGGAAGAGATTCTCTATTTTTCCTACGTTTACCTGGCTGTTTCACTGCCGTAATTCACTGAGGCACGGCTCGGAAAGTCTGTGTGGGTCACTTAAAAAGTAGATGCAGCTCACCATTGAAAAAAATGAAAAAAAAAAAAAAAAAAGAGTGGGAAGAAGCAGAAATTTGTTGCATCTTGAAATAAACAGAATGGAATCGGAATTTGAACAGATGAATTATGTTTTTATGTTCATATCTTCTGTGTATCCATAACAATCCCAGGAGGCTTCACATCAACATTTTGAAATCTTTTTGATAAATGCATTCACGTTCTTACCAAAATTGACTTGTGTTTGGATTTCTCATCTTATACTCCAATTAGCATTTGAACCCAACACTTTAAGCACATGATACAGTGATTTCATGAGTGCATATAGTTAATTTAAATGTTTCAGATCATTACTACTGAAGCTACCAAGTGCTATTTTATTTCTGGCGGTTTTCAAGAGCTGATTTTATGATTATTTGGCTTACCTTGAAAATGTATTTTTTCTATAATCTACTTTTGAACTCCCATTTATGTCTTTTTAGAAATACAGAAAACAATTAAGATTATGTCAGTGCTGAAGCTACTGAAGTCTTAGGTTGAAACCTAAAGTGGAACCTATCTTTCAAAGAGGAGCAGGTCAAAGGAGTTAATGGCTAATGTGTGACTTAGAGCTAATTTTGAGGAAAGAATATGGAGTGATGCTGCTATTATTTCCTGATTTTTTTTTTCTCATTCTCCTTTCTTTTTTTTTCTGATCTTGGCTTATAGAGAACAAAAAAGCTCTCTACTAGGAAGACAAATGAAAAGGAAAATAAGCTAAGAGGTGACGACTCCAATCTGAGAACTGTACCTGATATAAACGTACAGCGGAGACTTAATAAAATGATGACCCACACGCAATCATACCCCACGTTCTGAGTATAAAGTTGAAGGATTTTTTCAAATTTGTACCTTCTATGATAAATAAATTGGCTGTTACCATTTCTGCTTCCACCAATATCAAGAATGTAGTGAACTTAAAAGACAGAGACTATTGAAGGCAGATGAGATCAGATCCCTGTGAGAGACAGAGAATCAAGAAGTTTGTCATGTCTCTTTGAACAAAAGTTGGCCACAGTGAGGGACGTCATCATTTTAGGGCCCTTGGTGTAGCTCCCTTTGTGCTGGCTCAGCTGCTGGAAAGGAGCCACGGGGTTAGATTGATCACCCCGTGTGGAATACACCTCACAAGAAGGATGTAGCATATGTTTGGCATGATGACCCCACACTATTCCCTTGATTGGGACAGAGGGAGAGGGCAGAGCACTCCGCTACTCTGGCTGATCACAAGCTGTTTAAAGCCATGGTAAATTAGAGGAGCCCTTCTGAGGTGTGTTAATTTATACCGGACCAGGGAAGGAATCTGGGAGATGTAAATGTGACTTTCCCTGCTCCCTCTTCTTTAGTCCTAGGCTGCATCTTGTGACGACTGAAAGCACTCCAGGAGCCACCATGGCTAAGCCGTTTTATTGCAAGACGAAGAAAATCATGACTTAGCCAGTTAGATTCAGAGGACAATGGACTTCAACTATATTGTGCTTTCAGACTGGCTGGGAGGCTACAGATGATTTCCTCTGCCTGTGCAACCTACCCTGTGAAAAAGAGAGAACTACCTGTCCCTAATGCTCTGTGAAATCTGTGGTTGAAAATGACGCATGTCAGTTGTAAATTCCTGTTTCCTTCTTTCCCTCACTGCCCAAGTTTTCTCTGCATGTAGAACTCAAGCAGCTTCTGTTTTGGAAAGAAGGTGGCTGAGAGGAAGGAGCTTGAGATGGATTAGGGTTTAGGAGAACTTTGCTTTGCCACAGGCTCGCTGTGGGACGTAGAGATTTTTATCTCTTTGTGTTCCGGTTCTCCATATGTAAACTAAAGATAATAATGCTCCTCTTGGCTTGATCTTTGTCCTATTTATTTAGTTTATAAACTTCCTGGGGGCAGTGATCATCTCTTACTACATATAATACCTACCACAGAGAAGCTCAGCTATCATTTAGGGCCTCTATGTACTGCCATAAAATATCCATTAAATAATTATGTTATGGCAGGCATTGCCAAATTATCTTGTCTCCTTAGACTTCTGAAATATTTTTCTTAATGTACAAAAAAGGTTCAGTCTCAGGCACCTGCAAAGATTTTGGTTTTCTGTGAAAGGCGGTATGTATTACTGCATTTAAATGTACGAAATGCATCCAGCTCTGGGGTCCCAGCACAGGAAGGACATCCACCTGTTGAAGCAACTCCAGGGGAGGCCATCAAGATAATTAGAGGGATGGAGCACCTCTCCTATGAGGAAAGGCTGAGAGAATTGGGATTGTTCAGCCTGGAAAAGAGAAGGGCTCCTTCCAGGCGACGTCATTGCGGCCTTCCTGTACCTAAAGGGAGCCTAAAAGACAGATGGAATAAGACCTTATGAGGGCATGGAGTGACAGGACAAGGGGAAGTGGTTTCAGACTGAAAGAGAGTTGGTTTTGATTAGGCATTAGGAATAAATTCTTTACTGTGAGGCACTGGAATAGGTTGCCCAGAGAAGTTGTAGGTGTGCCTGGAAGAGTTCAAGGCCGGGTTGGATGGGGCTCTGAGCCCTGTCTAGTGGAAGGTGTCCCTGCCCATGGCAGGGGATTGGAACAAGGTAACTTTTTATGTCGCTTCCAGCCCGAACCATTCTATGATTCTATGACAAGATTCTATGCATTAAATGTAAAAATCTATATTCTCTCTGGGCAAAAAAGAAGGTAAGTCATTAAGATCTGCTGGGGATAATCAAAAATGTTCTTTCTAAACACATACCCAAATTCTGGGTAAATACAGTTTCACGAATATCGAATTTTTTAGCATTGGATAGCTCAGAACAATGAAAGTCTTTCTGTGGCTTGTAGTATCCTACAAAAGCAGAAAAGTCAAGGAAAAATTAAGTCCAGATACTATCAAAACATTTTCAAGTCTTCTGATGAATTTTGAGGTTCTAACAAAATCACTGAGCAGACACATTTCTTTGGGTTTCTATTTAATGTGAAATCTTCACCCAAGTCCACTGCTGATCTCTGTCCTCTAAAGCTACCAAACTTCATTAGAGTTGTGATCTCTACTAGATGAAACAAGAGGAGATGTAGGTGTGAGTGCCAGTTGTTCTGACACAGGAAATGGCTGAGAATGGGTAATTGTGACACTTCCTTGCTTATATTTTTTCCTTAGAGACAAATAAACGCAGCTAGATTTGGGGAAAATTTTGTCTCTCGTAGTCAAAGTTAAAAAAAAAAAAGAGGAAGTATTATGTGGGGACAACAGAAACTGGGCTAAAGAAGATGCTCAGCATTCAAATCTGCCATTTTTTTCTATTTTCTCCTTCCTCCCTGCCCAATGTGAAATATCCTCTCTCCATTAAAATAAAGCCAGCCTTCCTTCCTTCCTTCCTTCCTTCCTTCCTTCCTTCCTTCCTTCCTTCCTTCCGTTGCCATAAGACAGCTCCAATGAAAATGGTTGTCATGAGATAATCACCCCTCTGGGGGATTATAGACATCTGGCTGTGGTTCACAGAATCCCTCAGGACTGATTCCCCCTTTCCCTCCTCCTTAAGACAACCACACCTCCTGCTGTGTTTTATGCCTTGAAAAATGCAGTTTTTGTGATTGTAACGCGCAGAAATTATTTACATTGAGTTATTTTGTTTCATTGCATTGTGAATTTAAAAGAAACCAAAAGAATGTTACTCTCATTTTTGAAAGTGTTCACACTGTCAGGAAAAAGAAAACAAGTGGCTGATGAGTCCTGTAAAATATTTCCTGAGCATCCATCCCAGGCTGAGCACCCTGCACCAAGATGAATGCATGAGGTGTGCTCTTGCCTTGCCTTGCCTTGCCTTGCCTCACCACTTTGATGTGTTTTGCTGTGCAGCAACATTCCAGAAACATATTTCGAGCACTTCCTTTTTTGATACATCCTGTACCACATCTTAACACTTAAATTGCTTGGCTTATCCTAAGTACACTCCTAAACCTGCCAATAAGCTCCAGAATACCCGCTGCCAACTGTGCACACACCCCAAACCCTGCAGTAATTTGAACGGCGTTGTGTTCTGCTCATACTTTCTCTCAGTTTCTATTAATTGTGAGAGCCTGAAATTAAAAATGACTGCTTGCTTCCAGTTTGTTTGGATTTTAGTACTCACTACAACCAAAGATAGGGACATTTGGAAAAGCAGTGGAATCTGCAGCAGGAGCTGCTGAAGACTTGGATGGCTTTATTTACACATATTTTACTCTAAATTTAACTCCGTATCTTGACATTTAGGTTGATGAAAGTGTTAACATCTCCAGAAAGATTTCACTGAAACACAAGGCATATTCAGTGTTTTCTCAGGCATTCCTATTTCTGTGTGAATTTAACTCTTTTCAATGGTAAGATAAAAATAAGAAATGTTTTGCCAGGAAAAAAATAGTCAACTGTTTAAAAAGTAATTAAAAGCATACAAATTTAGATTGAAACAACAATGAAAAAATAAAGGGCGAGGGAGGGATTCAAAACACAGCATTAGTATAATGCACTTGGTGCACTGTAAGTGTTTTGCTGCCTCTGAAATTCCCTAACAAGGTGAGTGAAACTACTCTAAGAACACTATTATCAAGAGACACCTTTGAACTGATCTATCCTGAAGAATAACCCCCAGAAAGATAAGGTGAGGAGGAAGGGAAGGCAGGAAAAAAAAAAAAAAAGCAAAAAAAAAAAAGCAGCAACAACTTTCATATGTTTGTTGGCCACACAGCACAGCTCCGACTTCTGAACATTTTTCCCCAATTATTTTTGTAAAGTATTGATCGCAATTTAATTTTGCAGTCCCAACATGAGAGGCGCTTCATGCTGAAATGTCTCACAGGAGATTGTAATCAGGGTCTAGCCTGAAGGTGAAGCACTAGTACATAGGTTTTACTCTATTCCTCCACTCTTCATCAGTTCTGGGATTGGAGCAGAGGGCATTCTCAGGCAGATTAATTTTTGACGATGGGATCGATGAAAGATGTTTTTTCCTCCTGACATTGAGTCATCTAATTTGCTGTTTATCTTTGGCTTATTGAGTTTTGAGCATTGTTAAATCATACCTTTCAGCTGTTTAATTTCAGATGTGAATTTTGCATTCCCCTCTTGTACTTTGGCATAACTCTTTTACCTAAAATGAGCAGGGTGATGGGCCTTTTTTGACACCAGGTTACTGCTTTCGAGTCTGTTAAGTACTCCAAGGTAATGTTATAGTACTTTCTAGCCTTTTTTCTTTGCTTGTGGCCATAGATCAGATCATCTCTAGGGAAATCATTACTTGCCATCATTATTATCCCTAGCACCTTCATCTATTCTCCCTTGTTTCCTGACTCCATTGCTTGATGAAGTGCCTACTTGTGAGGACACCTTTAACTCAGGTCTTATAATTAACCCCTTCATTGCTCAGGCCGGTTCATTTTTTGTTCCTTTCCCCAATAAGTTGTGATCTATGTGTTTAGCTTGTGGAGCAGCTCATAATAACAGCACTCTGGAATTGTCTGGGAAGCTCTTTTCTTGGGGAGGCTGGTGTTTTTTTTCCCCCTTCGGTTTTGTTTTAGTACCAAAGTGAACGTTGTGCCAAATATACAGCTAATAATAAATAAAAGGCTTTCACTCAAATGAAAATTGACTTTACTTAACCTTTGCTAAAGGGTTATGCATTATTGCTTTACATTTCAAGGAGAATCCTCTGACCTTGGCCCGACTCTGAAGAGTCTATGAAATAATCCAGCAATTATTAATTTTTACTGACTCAACATACATGCATATAATTACAAAAATTTGTATATTGTGGTGACCAGTAAAATGTGGGCAGCAGCAATAAGTTACTCACCATGGGAAGTTGCTAAACTATTATACATCACACTGGCTTCAAATTGGTAAGAATCAGAAATATTTTCATTTTATGTTGTCATTCTCTTAGAGTCAAGGCCAGGAAGGGTCAGCTCGTGTAGTACATGAGGAGTCTATTCCTCCTGTGGGTGCTGGAATTCAGAGCTCCTCTGTGGACATCTCATATCACTTCGAAAATGTTCCTCTTTTGGGCAGAAAACGACCCATTTCAGCTTTGGAAGGCAAAAACTTCAGCTCACATTCTTTGGAGTTTGAATGGAAAATTTTTTGGCCAATTTATGTGAGAAAAGTTTTCAACCTACTTTCAGTTTTTACAATTAAACTAACATTTCCTTACTTCAAGGCACTTAAACACTTAAAACAAAAGCTTGACTTGGCCATGGTGATTTCCATATAATAATAATAATAATAATTAAATTGTGATGAAAACAAACCCCACTAATTTAATTGATACAAAGTTAAATTGAAAATCAAATAAATGGAATATTAAACTTCCTTTAAGTGTTATTTTTATGGTGAAAGATAGAATATTACACTTTCCACAGGCTCTTTTAATATAAATGTATTAACAATTTTTTGTCTCTTAAAAAAGGGGATGAGAATTTTGTTGGGCAAGAATTTTGTAGGGGGTTTTTTTTGGTGGGTTTTTGTTGTTGTTCTTGGGATCTTGTTTGTTTGTGGGGTTTTTTTGTTTTTTTTTTTTAAGAATGTTGTGTTTGGAAATTCATCTCTCACAGTTTAAAACAACGTCAGAATTCACAGTTTTAGCTAGTCTTTAATTTTCAGGGGTTTTCGCAAGACTCCCGGTGAGGCTTGTTTCACCTCGCCTTTGCGTGCCTGCATCATCCCCCTGTTTTCCAGTGCCGCATCCCGACTCTTCTGCGGAGCATCCGTCCTTGGGGCTCGGCTGTGCGAGCAGCTCCTCTCGGGCCACCTTTCCCAGCTGCTCGGTGCCAGCAGCAGCTCCGTCCCTGGGCGGCAGGGGAGTGAAAGTGGCTGTAATTACTGGCTGCAGGTGTAAATGCTTGCTCCCTTGCCCCGGGGGAACTGAACCATAGCCATGATTAAAGGTAGTTAGCAATCCCTAATGACTGCAAACATGCAGAGCTGATAATTGCAACTACTTTTCATTCCACCACCCGGGAGGACTGACCTACTGCCAGCAATAAACTTTCTTAAGTTTTATCCTCTGCTTTTCAGAATTCAGTTTTATTCTTATTTAATTTTTTTCTTTTAAAGATTTTTCTAATCCTTCTTGACCTTCTTTGGGTTTGTGACCGGCTCTGTGACAAAGGCTGCTGTAAAGGATCCGAGAGCAGCTGGAAGGAGGAGGATTCTGGGTACAGAGGAAACCCGAACCAGTGTGGTGAGTTTCCTTATTCCAATTTTTGCCAATTATATCAATTCGTACATTACTTTGATGTTATCAAACCTGTGAAACTCTTGCTAATGTTACTTTTCACATGCTAAAGCCGATGATGAGCTTACGTACCCTGCTGCTCAATGGCCTAAATGAACATATTCATGAAATCCACAATAAGAGCTGGTTATTTGATTGTACAGCAAATTAGGATGTTCCTATCCTTAGGCTCTGAGGCTGCCTTCTCTGAAAAGGAAAGATGTGCTCGTTCCATCAAATGCCTATCTATTAATCAATTGTATTCACACACAATCCCCTTTGAAGATAGGGATAAAGGGCAACAGAAAGACACCCTTCCCCAAATCTGCAGCAAATGATTTCTGGCACTCTAAACATCACTTATTTTTCCAGAGGACACATCTGTTCTGAAGGTCTTCTGTCACCTACGTAATCCCCGTTTATGGCTGTTGCCACAGAAATGGCAGTCCTTAAAACTCATTGAAGTCTTTTCTCTCTGCCTCCACAAAAAGTTAAAGGCTAATTAAGGAAATGCAAACAGGAGCTTCTTCTGAGACTTCGATAGCAGCATAGCAGCTTGCAACATGAGGAACCGAAGAAGTGAACATGCACTTAGTCCCTCTGGCAAAGGAAAAACAAACTGAAAAACATTATAATCTTTTTGGCATTTAAAAAAAATATCCTTTCTTCCTTTCTGTATTGTAACACATAACCCCCAAAATCAATAATGCAGAGGCACTGTTTAAAAAAAAAAAAAAGAAGAAGAAGCACTACAAGATGCTCCAGTCAAAACATTTCTTAACTGGCTCCAGAGGGGCAGAATCATCCCTCGTCCTTTTCAGCTGGAGCAATTCTGACCAAGAGGTGAGGTTTCATACATGGTAGTGAAGCAAAGCTGGGAAAAAAGGAGTGGAAAGGGGATTTCAAGGTTGAAACGTCTGTACAGCAGACTCCTTTGAGACAGGCAGAAAGCAATCAGTCAGGAACTTTTGCATGACTTGTATTTTTGACAGAGTAAAACTGATTTCAATACTGGACTACAGATTTGCTCTGCAAATAATTATTGTATATAATCCCACTGATAGGGAATTTATTTCTTTAATGATAAATTGTGGGATAATCTTGTATATTTGAGGACAATTCTGTACAACCTGGCCCTGGGAGAAGCAGGACCTTTTCCATAGTGTGTGATAAGGGTTTCCCATGAGTTAGCTTTCCATGGGTATTGGCTTATGTGTTTTGGGGGGGGAATCCATTTCACCTCCTTGATGATGATGATTCCTCCCTCACCTTTCCTCCCTGATCTGTCTTCTGTTAACCGTTTTTGCCTGAAATTTTTTAGTAGTGATTGGACATTGCAACTGCATATGTAAATCCACTTCTACTAGTAAATAGTAGAAGTATTAAAGTCTGGGGAAAAAACCCTAAGCAACCCCACACACTCCTTTATTTGTCTGAAGCTCAGATGATTTGGACAATACAAGACTTTGTTTTTTCTGCCTGGAAATAAATACAACACTGGACTGCACAGTCTGAGGTTTTTAAATGTGAAAATTATGACCATTAAATCTGTGACTTGAAAATGTGTCAGCAGAAAACGATATGGATACGTTCTGCAGGTTACTGCCTTAGGGTCAATTGAAACAAGCAGATCTATGGGGCACAGCAGTGCAAGGAGCAAGCAATTGCAGGTGCAAATGTGCCTGGGGCTTGTCTAACTTCCATTAAAATAAAAAGTTTGATAGCACTAATCATTTCTGTCCCTTTGCATTTTAAACAGCCACTGGCATTGCCTAAGCGTTTTAACTGTGTGCAGAATTGTGGGCTTGCTGGGAGAAGACATCAGGAAGGGTGATAAAAGGTAGGAAAAAAGCAGAGGTGCAAACCTGCATTTCCAAGAGAAATAATCCAAATGAATATCCAGAGGTCAAAACCGGAGCAATTACAAGCCTCTGAGTTTGCACCAGTAACAAATACCTCTCTCCCAGCACTTTCAATTCTGGTGAATGAAATTTTGAGATGTTGGTGTGCCCATCTGAGAAACCAGATGTCTGAGTGGGCTCTGAGAGAGGAGCAAGGCTGGCTGCAGTACTGGGTTTTACCCTTCTCCCCAGCAGCCTGCCCCTCATTCCTGCCTCACGTTACCACAGAGGCCAGATGTTGCGATGGGTGAACCACCAGCACTGGTAGCAGGGGGCCCAGAAGACCAAGGGAACCCAGGGTTGGGTCCAAGAAACCCCCCTCCGGGTTTGTTGTAAGAGTTTCTCCCATCGACTCTTACGAATATTCATGTCCCCTTGCAAGATGTAACCACAGCTCCCATTCCTGTCCCTCTTTCCCCATCGGTTGTTTTGTATTACCTGCCCCCTTCTCCCTCTCTCCCCACTGGCTGTTTTGTATTACCCCGCCCCCTTCGGGACCCCCTCATAAGCCCCAGCCGAGCAGAAGTTCGGCCTCTTGGTTCCTGGGACACCAGTGTGGGACCTTCTCTTCCATGGGGTCCCCCACAATAAAACCTGCGGTTGTCCATCCAAGAGCCACCTCCTAAACCTCTGGGGGTGCCTGAACCAACGATGCGTGGGGTGGTTGCTGGCAACCATCGCCCTGGGTGAGGAATAGCTGGCTGGCAGGGGTCTGGCCCCGCCCGGGACCCCTCATCCAAGGGATCCTGTGGAACACGCTGCAGCTGCTCTCACCCAGCACCACAGAACCTGCTCAGGCGCTATAGCCAAACACCACAGCAATGGACAGGCATGTGCCTGGGCCTGCGAGCTCCATCCCTGCTGCAGAGCTTTCTCGTCAACACCTCCACTGATGCCTTAAGGTCTGTCTGTGGTGTTCTGGTGGGAGAGGACTGGGGGATAAAGGCAGAGGCATTTCCTACGGACAGAAAAAAAATCTTGACCTGCTACAGCAAAGCCTGCCACGGTTTGGTTTTGAAAGTCCTTATTTTAACTGACTTGCTTGTTCAAAGGGTAAGATGCTGTAAGACTGGTAAAAGTCAAACTTCCAATTTTTATGTTGATCGTGCTTCACTTTCGAATGGGAGCTCTTGCTGGGCTCCTTTGCTGCTTGTAGAAATAGATTATTTTGCTATTCACAGGTGTGTGGGGATCAGTGATCTAATGGAGAGCAAGATACATGAATGCAGGAGAGAAACCTCCAGAAAGACCATTTTTCAGTGTCTTTAATCAGGGGGCATGGTAGCTTTTCAGAGTAAGTTTTCAGCTCTCAAATTCTACATTCAAATTTTGGCTGAGGTGTTGAGGGAAAGTCAGTATGCCATGGCTTGAGCTGGCTTCCAAGTCATTCAGAGACCTTCTGTGACACTCTGTATGCTTTGACCAGCTGAAAAGATTAGCCAGGGCTGTGGCAAGCAATTGATGCAAAATGGCAGAGGGCTGCCTCCTGCTACCCGTGATTCTTCACAGAGGTAAACTCCTCTCTCTGCTGCTGCCACCAGCAGCACCTCTTTTGATTTTAGTGAGAATTAATCTGATTTATATGGGCCTTGTGTAGGATCAGAGATGTGTCCAAATCAAGTCTCTGTAACTGAGAGACTTTTGTTCTGAATTAGTTAATTAATTGTGAACAATATCAAAGAGAGAGCAAATGTCAGAGTCCTGATTTTCCAGGTTGGGGTTTGGGTGAGAATGAGGTGTGGATGTGGTAGGAAAATTTGACTTTAAACAGGCTTCATTTTTTTCAGGGAGATAGCAGAAGTTGCTTTTCTGGGTGATGCTGTGGGTAAAGCTGTTCTACCAGGACTAAATCATCTCTTTGGGCAAGGCAGAGCCAGGGGAAAGAGCACATGAAAAAGATTTGTTACACTGGTAACTCACGTTCTCCAACAGAGCCAAAACATGTTCGTTCCCAGTGGTCTTTGTCTGTAGGAGGTTGGACACAAAGGACACACTAAAGACGTGGCATGGGCTGGACTTGGTTTGGTTTTCTTTTTGCCAGGGACCATAAGGAAGCATGGCCATAGCAGGGCTAAAGGGATCATTTTTTCAAATTACAGCTGCAACATTTCCTTTCTTCTGAATTTAGCCTCAGAGATCTTATTCGCTGTCTTTCAGGTCTTTCAGATCATATCTCATCCACTTCTGTTTTGTGTAATCAACCAATTAACACTGGCTTGAGAAGCAGGCAGGCGTAATCGGCCTATGCTTTGCCGAAGAATAATCGTGAATGTGAAAATAAGTTGTAGAGATTGTAATTGTTTCCCTTGCCTCGTTCTTTCTCACTGTGTTAGTCCTCGTAGAAACTCAGGGAAGAATATTCTGGATCAAACCAAGTTCGTGTCTAGACAAGTGTCTGTCTCTGACAGGGACTATTAAAAGGTGGTTTGGGACTGTGATAAGAAAAAGTAAAGGCAGAGCAACCTTTTTCCCAGCACTTTCCCGTCAATTAGAGATTTTAGACAATTCCTAAGCTACAATTTGTGTATTTTGCTGTTCTCCTGCTTAGGTATTTCATACGCTTAGCTGGCGCTATTGAAAAATCCCACAATTACTACCCTCACGTATCCTGTGAGGTAGAAAAGTGGTATTTTATCTCCACATTATGGATTTTGAACTGAGGAGCTGAGAGACTTGAAATGCCACCATCTAAAAATAGATTAGAGCTGTTACAGTTCATTAGCGCAATAAAAACTTTGGACCAAATTGATACCCAGCCTGTCCTTAAAAATCCAACCTCTCTATAAACTTCCTATTGCAAGGCTGCATGACGAGGCAAGGGTGACTGCAACCCTGAAATTTTATGGTACTTCTGTGTTGCTTCACTTTCTCGGTAAATGCCAGCAACACGATCCTGTGCGTTATGACTTCGGTTACACAGAGTTGCTTCCAGGTCACTTTCAGGCTTCAAGATGAGGATCTTTCAGATTTTTCAGCTGGCCGTACAAGACATGGCAAAAGTGATTCCCGTATTTTAAGAGGGCTCTAAGGTGAAAGAAAAAGCCTGTTGCAATGCTACCAAAATAAACTGGGACGGGAGGCCAAAGCAGAAATTTTCCTTTCTGCTACAGTCTTAGTGGTGATATTTTATCACTTATATATGGTGATTGCGAGATGTAGGAACAGATGTCAGCCTGTCATTCTAAATTCAAGGCATTGGTTAGGCATTTATCTTGATTTTTCTTTATTTTTAATTAATACGCGCTCACTGTCACAAGGCTGCTGCGCTCCAGAAAGGCGTTGTGCACGAGGAGTGCTGAAATGCTCTGCTTCGACTCGAACAAAAAAAACCAATCAAAATTCTTTTATAGCTATTGGTACATTATTATTGTTCACAGCTCATATGTTTGGTTAGCAGTGGGATATCTGATTTGGATACCTGGATCTTATACTGCAGTTGTGAATAGCTAAAAAAGCTGTGTGTTATCTACCTTAAAGTTCTTATAATGGAAATCTAAGATCTATATTGGTTTTTCCTTGTTCTGCTCATCCAGAAAGCTGGTTCCAGTACTGGCAGTGTATTGATTGGATGCCACTGACAGTAGTTTTAATGTCCTTGATATAAAAAAAGGCTTAAACAAATGTTATATACTTCGAATAAGAAATAAAGATGCTTAGAAATACTTATGGATAACCTAGGAAAAACCTAAGTTCCCTGGAAGCAGAAAAATGTTAAAAGTCTGGTCTTTATTTCCAGATCTGTGCATTCTGATGAAAAAAAAATGCATATGAATTACCTTTGTCTTTGGCCTAACTGTCTACTGATAGGGCTCTTTATACCCATTATTTTATATATGTGTCTCCTCATGAACCCTCCACTCTTGGGAAGAACATAAAAAAAAAAAGATCTCATTTTATATTGCTGTAGACTGTAGGTAGAAAGACCACTTTTCCACACTGGAGTTTAGAGACTTTTTTGAAAGGAACCACAGTCTTGTATATTACAAACAAGCACAACCCGGATCCCAGCCGGATACAAAGACAAATCCATAGGTTGTACTAATGTTGCTGCTTCTTTCTCTTTTCCCTGCCAAGTCATTTTCTTACGTGTTTTATGTAAGATGAAAGTCAAGGTTTATGGCAAGATTTGCATCCTGATATCCTCATCTTGGCATCTATGGAAAGATAGTGTTGGGACAGGGAAACAAATTTGTCATTTAGCTATCTTCTAATTTGGATTAAAACCACCTCTAACTAGCTGGCCTTCCAGTGGCTGTTGCTTGTTATTTCTCAGTGGCACAGCCTATCACTTTGCTAAATGTAAATTGCTCTTGGCTGCTTTTTCAAAGTAATTTGACAACGTAGTTTGATTTTGCTCTAACATAATCTAGACATTGTTTCCCTGCAGTGGGACAAAGGGATTGTGAAGAAACTATTATACAGAATTTCCTAGCAATTTTCTCCTCTCTTACAATACCTATCATATTTTGCTTAACTATAGCAATCTTCCCAGGTTCAAACGCTCTACTTAGATGTGTTCAGGGTTTACACGAACTGTATGGATTTCATACATTAGACGAGACCTTGTTTGGAATACTAATGTTATGTGCTTTACAATAATGCGGCGAATCCCAATTTGGTTTTGATTGCAATAAACTGGAGTCAAACGTGCAAACCTTTGCTAATTTAAGTTGATTTTACCTTTATCGTTTTGCATATTGCATGATCTAGAGCCACACAAACAAAAGCTTGTTTGGACTTACCGTGCCTTCCTTTTCAGAAAACAGAATTCTTTTTAATTAAAAACACTTTAAAAAAATCAGTATGTGTAATTGCTAACACCTGCTATGTGTTACTAACAGATGTTTCTTACTTACCTAAGGGAACTGTTATAATTACACTATACGTTTATTGGAATGGCATTTAACCAAGATAGTTTAGGAACTTTAGGTGGTGACTTTGTGTTCTTTCATTCATCCTTCCTTTAAAGAAATTAAAAAATAGCCACACAACCAGGCCTCCTCGCTCACCTTCCCAGCTCATATTCACCAAACACAGCTCAGCACAACGAAGCTCTGGTTGTTCAGCCTCTCCTCGGTCCGTCCCTGAGCATCAAAGAGGAGTTTGCATTTGTTACTCCGAGCATTGCCCTGGAGCCTGTCTTTGAAAGGCCTGGGATGGGATGGTTGCAAGCCATGCTAATAGTGGGGTTTGAGGAAGGCAGACTTGTTGATTGGCCTTGAGCAGCCTACCTAATCTCTCTGATTCTGTGTTCTTTACTGTGGAATGCCGGCAGTGTGGCCCCTTCACGATAATCACTAAGGTTGGAAAAGACCTCCAAGATCATTGGGTCAAGCCATGAACTCAGCACTGCCCAGCCCACCGCTGAACCATGTCCTAAACACCACACCCACAAATACCTCCAGGGATGGTGGACAACTTGTTCCAGTGCTTGGCAACCCCTTTTTTTGGTGAAAAAATGTTTCCAATCTAAACCTCCCCTGGCCCAACTTGAGGCCATTTTCTCTTCTCCTGTTGCTTGTCACTTGGGAGAAGAGAATGACTTCCACGGAGGAGGGAGGCCCAAACCATGAGTGTTTTCCCAGGGCTTTGAGGTTTTTAGGTTGGATTAGAGGTCAGTAGGACTAGCTCTGGGCGTTGTCCTGTCACCAGGGCCGTGCAGGGGAGGCAGGCTGCCCCCATGGCTGCCGCAGAAGCTCTGCGGGTTGTGGGAGGTGCGGTGCATTCCTGCACCTTCCGACTCGGCTGCAGAGCAAGACACTCCGTGCTCTCCCTCTGCGTCTTCATTTATGAAACTAATCACACAATTACCTGCAGGCATGTGTTAAATATGACACTGGTCTCTGCAAAATAATGGGCCAATTGCAAACAATGAATAAAGAGAGGCAGCTCCATTTATAACTGCTGTTTCAACAGAGCTGTGTTGTAATCAAAGTGATCTGAGGGTGACTCATTAATTAATTGATGTTCTTTTTTATTATGTGCTATTGAGTTAATGAGTAATTTGTGCTAGATAACTCTCTGAACACACTGATTACGTGAGATATTTTCTGGGGCTTTCATATCAATGACATGCTGAATAGGTGGAAGATGGTATTTGCTTATGTATACTCATTATTAGCAGGTTCAGGATGAATATAAATCAGCAGAAGGGCATTTTAAAAGGTATTAGATACATGCAGCTCTTACTTTAATGCTTTAAACAGATACTCTTCAGCTTTTAATGCCTTAAATAGTATTAAAATCACTTCCTTTATAATACTTCTATCACCCACAATTGGCAGCTTTTAAAAAGGTGCCTACACAAAGGGTTTTTACTGGGAGCATGTTTGTGCTAATGGCCTCTTACCTTGCACATATTGTATTTTGGTTTCCTTTTGCAGAGTACTGAACAGTAAACAGGTTTGGTCTGCATCATTGGCCTGAAGTAAGAGGAATGTGTTAAGTGAATATGTAATTGGCTTTTTTTACCTAAAGTGGTATTTAAAGGAATAAAAACACTGTTCTTATATACAGTACACACTTTGCTTTGTGTAGTTTGACTTGTTAAAGCTTTTGCTTTATTGAAACCACAACATCTCCAATGCCATAGGAGTTTTTTATTCATTAAACAACAAATGGCTAAATTGATAATTTAGTCTGACAACAGCAGCACAGTGGAAGCTTTCAGAAAAATCAGCTAAATGTATAAAATTATACCCAGCAATCACTACAGACCTTCATTTTTGACAAGATTTGTTCTAGGTACAGATGACTGTAAACTACCTACTGCTGAGAAAATTATAAGAAGCTGCTGCATATTACGTTGAAAAAAGCCTTTAAAGTACTTTAAAGTCTATACAGTCGAAACCTTGCCACAGTCCCTGTTTGTTTCTTTTCCCAGTCTCCCTTCTCACTGACCACTTTTCAATTTATCTTCCCCAAGTCATTTTATGTGCAGGCAATTAGGAACATTTGAGGGATTGCTGGAGGATTTTCCTTTATTTACATTACATGAGCAAAAATTTGAACATTTTGGGAGGATAGGAAAACATGAAGGTGTGCTTAAAAAAACCACCAAACAACCCAGAAAATATAAAAACACAATCATGAAACAGATCAACTTTTAGCCCTGGTCACTGTTTCTGCCAAATCCAGGCTGTCTTGATTCATCACCAGTTGTGGCAGATAACAGGCACAGCAGGTTACAGTTGTCAGAGGAGCTTTTTACAGTTGAAAATCAAGGTTTGATAATTTGTACTTTTCCACATGGCTCAAAAACCAGCCATCCGAGAATGGTAGATTTTTAAGAAATTATTGTTATAATTATTTTTGTCTGGCTGAACTTCGCGATGTGTACAGATAAAGTGCCCTAAAGATGGGAAACACGAGTGGAAGCATTCCTGCCTGGCAAACACACTGAGTAAGGGTCACTATCAGAGTGTTTTGCTGTATGCAGACAGCTTGTTGATACACACAGTGATGGAGAAGGAGGACCAAGGTAGATAACAAAGAGCAACCCAAAGGAATGGTCTAGGCCTCTGTCAAAATGATCACTGAAGTGGCCTGGCAGATAATCTCTCTCCAATATTGACTTATGATGATGTACTTTACTGGAGATGTAAATGTTTCCATTAAATATTTCAACTCTCAGTCATTCTTTGAACAGCCAGACAAGATGGAAGTTTGAAATACATGAATATGTGTAACTGATCTTTGACCTACATCAAATCTAAATTTATTCTGTATCCTCTACATACAAATTTTAGATGTGTATGTGAATAAGACAGATGAGCATAAAGTGCTCAAAGCAGTGCCATACCATTGTGCACTGCAAATATATCCATATTTCTTTATCCTTGCATTAATTAAGATTGATAAAATTGTGAGACTGTTTCTTTTCCCCATAGCAGGACCACCTTCCTCTTCCACACTTTGAGCCTGTGTCACAAAACGCACCTATGAGCAACATGGCATGGAGTAATAAGCCACTCTTTTCCCATTCCACTCTCTTCATTTGCTCCATAAAGAGCTGAGCAGTGGCACTTTGTGGGAATGAGAGATTCCTTTAGCACTTGCAGCACTATTAGTGTATGATTGCCATCATCCCCAACCAAGCCTGCCGCGGGCTGAGCTGGTTTTGGTGCTCTCCTGCCTCAGATCTGAGGTTGCCTCCTCAGAGGCTCTGCTCCTGAATGCTCTGCTCCTCCCAGGATGTCCTGATGCTGCTTGTAACACTTGGCACGGCTCGTGGTTTTCTGAAGAGCCAAAACTGCTTTACAAAAGCACTGTATCCATTAGCCCCATTTGACAGACGGGGACAACTGAGGCACAGAGAAGTCGAGTGACTTGCCTGAGCTCACAGGGAGTCAGAGTCAAGGACCCTTCTTTCTTATTCTCCAGCCTTATTTCTGAACCAGGGTTTTCTATCCCTTCTACAGTCTACTGCTGGAAAGCAGAAGAGAGGTCTTTCTGTTTTCTAATGGAAAGACCCAAGAGAGGCTGGAGGAGAAAATTGAAATTGGGCTCAAAACAAGATAATATGATTCTTCCCTTTCTGTCCATCCTGACCTTCATGGAAAGGACAGCTTGTTTATTGCACTGAAGTAGATCTGTAAGAGCCTAATAGTACCTCTGACACCAGCTGCTTCGTTATCCCAAAGACATTAAGGGACTGTCGAAGGGAGTGGAAGAGACACTTGTGCTCAAGGTTAGGAAGGAAGGTAGTCCACAAAAGAGGGCTAAATTTAATTTGAGAAACTATGTGGAGCTATTTCTTCTAATTAACAAGAGCAGCCTGAGGAGTCGTTGCATTTCTTACTGGTCCTGTATGAGTCAAAGTCAAGTTTTGTGAGCCATGCTTATTTTCAAAAGGGTTCACAGCCAGAAAAACCCCACACTGTAACAACAGTCATTAAAACTAAATATCTATTTCTAAGTCAAGCCACTGTGCAGTGTACTCCTACCATACACTTAAGGAATTTCCCCACTGCATCACAAAGCGTCTTTCACCATCCCCAGCAAAAACATGTTGAAACTGCAACAGGACAGGAAGAGCAGGGAAGGACAGCAGTCAACTTGAGCAGAGACACGGGTTGGTACTCTAAATAAAAACAAGAGCTTAGCTTCATAACAACATAGGGTATAGTGGGTTTCTTGGTTTGGTTTTTTTGTTCTTCTTAATACTGTTTTGTTAGTTGTTTGTTTTTCTTTAATACAGGTTGTTTTCCCAGCGAGCTAGATTACAGTGGCAAACAGACAAGAATTAAATATGCATTTAACAACTTTTTAAACATTCATCCTGCTTTCCTTTGCCAAACACCTGTAAGCTCTGTCAGGGGCATGAGCACTTAGGGACATCCTGCTGATGCAATACCTTCATGGCTTTAAAAAACAGAGGTCCACCTCTCCTAGAAAACGGACTGATTGCCAACAGGAGCTGTCAGCAGTGATTCCACCTCTGTCAAAAGGATTTTAATTGCCAGTATTGATGGGACAAACCTGTAGGATGTTGGCACGGACAGCAAAGTACCTGTGCAGCCGAGTGTGGTAGCTCTCACTTGCTATTGCAAAGTTTTGTCCCATCCACATCAGCATTTAAATTACCTTCAGCATTCACTGAGGTGGGTAATTAGCAACCAGTCACTCTCCCAGTGTCAGCTCAGGGTCATTTCTTTAATGTAAATAGACCCTCAGAGGGGGCTGTTTACAGTGCCTTCTACTTTCACTTTTTTCCAGGGTTTGTTGAAGATGCAGCCCCAGAAAACATTAGGGTTAAGCCCTGATTAAAACAAAAAAAGTGAAAAAAAAAAAAAAAAAAAAAAAAAAACCCCAAAAAAAAAAAAAAAAAAAAAAAAAAAAAAAAAAGGAAAGAAAAAGGAAAGAGAGAGAGGGAGATGAGGGAGAGAGAGACCCCTCAAATTTTAAGAATTTTTAAAAATGTATGTAAACAGAAATCTTCTCCCTTTCCTCCCCCCCCAAATTAATGATTTCAGAAAAATAACATATATATTTTTATATATATATATAGATATATATAAAATAAGATACCCAGAGGCACTGGTTTGCATTAGGGCTTAATTTCCAGCTAAATTAAAAATCAAATCCAGGCATTTGGAATGCCTAAGGGGCACAAAAGCAGCGCCCAAAATCATTAACTTTTGCACCTTTTATAATACATCTCAAACCAGTCAGATTTACTTTTCAAAATTTTGTAGTAAAATAAAAGTGCTCTTTGAGGAAAATCCATGCAATTAAACAGCAGATGCTTAACCCCTGAAAAATAGAGGCTTATAAGAGAAGTGCTGATAGACCCTTAACCATAGCATCATTAGCAGCAGGTGCTGCTAGTTATTAGTTTTCTAAATAGTTTTAATGTAAACAGTATTCTTAAGCTCTAAGTGTAGCATAATGGTTGGGATTTGCTCTTTAATGCTTTTTACTAGAAAGATACAGCTCATTTAAAATAGCTGGTAGATACAGAAAGCATAAATATACAGTAAGTTTAGACACTGATTGTACTAAATGCAACAATACAAAGAAGCAAACAGGAACACAAATGGTAACACAATAAAACTGTATTACATTTGTGCTTCAAATATTACAATACATTATGTACAATAGTCCAAAATAAACATCTCATGCCAAATGACACAAAAAGAAACGAAAAGCCCCAAACAAACCAAAAATCCCAAGAGCAAGCAAAAAGAATCCAGCTGTATATACAGTACCTTTTTAATTAACATTCAACTCTGAACTGGAGCAATTTTCACTACATACAGATGCAGTCCGCCTTTTATTTCACGCAACCATTCTGTCTCCCTATATCTATGCTATTCAGTAGGTTCCTGTGTCATTTCTTATATACATGTTGAGCAAAAAAGATAAAAGAACATAGTGCTTTTTATTCTTAATGATGTGGCATCCGATCAGCGAACCTGGGGTGCATAACCTTCTTTCATTAAACCCTCCTCATAGTCTGTCTGGCACAGAATCATGTTGTTCTTCAGGAAAAATTTGTCTCCGACGCAAAATCTGAAATTAAAATAATAAAGAGGAGAGAAAAGAGGAAGATAGTTTGAAGATCGGTGATGTGATATGGTCTTACAGGTAAGGGTTGTAGAGCAAGTGTTGGCTGGACAGCGCCCGCAGACACGTGTGCACGTGGGAAAGCCCAGCAGAGGAATTGCCCTGGTGCCACAATTAATCCCGTGCTTTCAACAAAATCTAGTGCATTCAGACACTTTTGCTTCCCCGGCCAAAGACCCCATTCAAAGGCCACCGTGGGCTGTGGGAGTCCTGGATCAGGTCACCGGCGCACAGATGAAACACAATAAATATCCCAGGCTGCTGAGCTGAGTGAAAAGTAAATGTCCTGCTTTTGTGCAAACCAGAAGGAAGACAAAGTGATTGCATGCTGTGGAAAGCTTGTCTGAGATATGTTATAATTGTCTTGTGTGCCAGTTAAGAATTTCTTGTTAGGTTCCAGTTGGGTATTTCACTAGATTTGATTGAAGATGGTGATTCTGAGAACTGTTCCTAGCACACACACAACTTTACAGATCCTGTGGTGTGAACTAGACACACACACATGCATGCAGAGAAACCTTTTTTCTTTTTTTCCTGTAGGAGTTGATTATAAATTTAGTTACTCAGCTAACTACTCTCTCTCTCGCGGTATCAGTGTACCTACCTTGTTATACCATTACGTGCATCAGAATGATCTGATTGCTGCAAAATGCTACTGAGAGATTTCATTTGCTTGTCTCTGATGAGTAGGACAATCACGTAATAATAATAATAATAATGCTCCTGGCTGGCTGACTTCAAAACTTTGAGTAAAGTAGGGTTTCCCAGCTAAAAAATACGCTTGGATTTAAGAAGGCTCTTCCCTGACACACCCCTCAACCCTTCTTCCCCTCCACAGAGCCAATCTTCTTGAAGACACTCAGGGAGAAGTGAATGGGGCCAATGCAGGAAAAGTTTCCCTGGTGACTGCCTTGGCAGGGTTACATGCCTTTGTTTATAGTGAACTCTCCAGCTATGAAATATATTGGGAGGCACTGCTTGCCTTATTCCAATTAAAATGAAAGAAAGTAACCTAAATGAACCCCTTAACACTGATGTGAACAAATGAAACCAGTTTCTACCAGCTAATTATGGATCTCAGTACATAAAGCATTGTTTAATGTGTAACGGATTATAATGTCCTTTTTTATATAATTTCCAAATGGTGACATCTTGGACACAATTAGGGTCAGATATAAATGCTTGTGTTGTTTACGGTAGATTTAACAGCAGAGCAGCTATGGGAATAGCTGTATATGTATTTAATTGTAACAATTTAACCTTCAAATAGTAGTGCCTGCTGTAGTTGACCCGGTAAAACTCCATAAATGACACAGGTTGACCCACCTGACCCCTGATAGTGGCCTGTCTTTATCAGATAGTCAATTTCTAATGATGTTCAAGCAGAAATCTTGGTGAATTGTCACAGATTAAATTGTGTATGGAAAGCAGTCCTTTAATGTTTTGTGAAGTTGGAGGTTTAAATGAGTAGCAGTTGGACTGATTTACATTTGTGAAGATTGGAATGCTAGACAAACAGTGAACCCATTTATTTTCCAACTGGGTAGCTTTGGAAATTTATCCTTATGCTAGCTAAATAGATAGAGGGAAAATAGTGTAATAAAAAAGTGGATTGAAAAGAATTAGCTCTGCTCTTAAAGGAAAATTGGTTTGTTTATTTGTGGACTTTTTTTTTTTTTCTGTGGGATTACTGCCTGCTGCTGATGATGATTGAAAATAGAGATTATGGAAGGATCCCGAAATCTTTAAGTTATTTATGATCAACACTCTTTTACAGAATTTAGAGGTTGCTATTTTGCTTCCCACCCCAATCCTGGTATACTAGGCTACTAAGAACACAAAATGATTTCGAGTAGCTAGGTTGAAATGTAGAATTCATGCATAAAAGTTGTTCTTTGGTGGTTTTTCCCAGTTTCCATCTTTTGTATTTTTGTCCATTGACAGCAATGCTGAGAAAAATTCTTTTGTGCACCTTACAAGATTAGGTAAAGGAGTCTTAACTAGTGCCAACATGTGAAATTTGCTTTTCCCAAAGAAGTCACATTTAAAAATCAACAAACAACAAAAACCCCCCAAACCCAGTGCACCAGTGGGACACAAAACCACCTTTGCACCCATTGGAAAGAACGGAGTCTGAACTGAGAATGTTATTCCTGAGCTGTGCATTCCTTTTGTTCCAGGGTAAGACAGACCTTAGCAAACTAACTTGTTTAAAGTATTTAGTAAATGAAGAATACACTGCTGAAGTGCAATTCGCTTGCATGGCAGTACTCAACACGTGACTCCTTGCAATATTGCTTGCATCAAAATCCTGGCTGAAGGATTTTGTTTCTCAGCCCTCAGAGGAGTGACACAGTTTGAATTAAACTGCACCGGCTACGTGGAAGTGTCAGGATGCCTTTCCCAATAAAAAGTGTCAATGCCTTCTGCTTTTGCAATGTTGATATGTTGAGCCAGAAGTGCTCTACCTATGTCTACGTGGCATGTGACAGCTTTATGCATGAGCGGCTCTAAACACACACAGGTCCGCAGATCGCTTACGTTCCGAGCGCGCAGCTGTCTCGTGGAGAGGCTGCCAGTGGCCTGGCTAGACACGCTTGGCTGTGTGATAACCCGTGGGATGGGGGTCTGTCTGCGTGGGAAGGCATCCTCTGGATGGTCCTCTGTGCCTTGGGGGAAACCTGTTGCTCGTGATACTAAGGGTTCGAATTCTGCACACTGTTCTCATATTGTGCAAGCTCGGTGACAAGCGTGTTTGGCAAAGGCTGACGGTGAGGCTCGTGTGGGCCCCTGGGTGTTAAATGTGTGAATTGTGTGCTCATTAGGTGACAAAGAGGTAAGCATCAGGTGAAAAACCTATAATCCTGGCATGCTGACTGCCAGGTACAATGAGACAGGGCAAGTAAGCAGATGAAGTATGATGAATTCTGGCCATTCTCACTGTCAACCTTATTTGACTCTCAAACCCAGATTTAGCCTCTTCTGAAGTGAAAGAGCTATATCTGTAACTACTTCGGATTGGGCTTGCACACTGCAAGACTTAAACCTGGCTCAGCTTTAAAATGGAAGGGTAAATTGAAGCCTATCCTCCCACTAAGGTTGGGGTTTTTTTATGGAATTGGCATAGGATGTAAATCAGGGCACAATTTGGGCATATCCATTAAATGGAGTCGAGGAGCACATTAAGATGCCACTGTGTTAGGAGTATATAATTAGGCAAGATTATTACTCTTCTAGCAGGCAGATGGTAGTCTTCAGCCTTCCTTAAAACCCTCACCCATTTTTTTTAATAGGCATGCAAGATGAACAGGAAAGAATATACAATAGGCTGCATTAACATGCCAGATTGGACTTAGCACCATAAATTGATAATAGTACTTTTGACACGACTGTGACATTAGTAGAATGACCATTATAATTAACCTACATCCTAGAACTCCTGTCTTATTTCACAATGGCAAAAGGAAGGCCATTTATATTACAAAATGACCTCTGTTATCACCTTGTTTGGAAGGGGAAGGTGTGCCTAGACTAACCACAAGAAGTATAAAACTTCCATTTTGAGAAGCAGCTCTTTTCATTGTTCAGAACAGACATTTAAGAAGATCTCACTGCTGTCTGTCATCTTTTCTGATGCACAGGACGTGTCAAGGTACTGAAGACTTCTTAAGAAAGCCAGAGAAATATTGCTGTGAAGGAAGATGGCTGTGTGTGTGCCTCCTCTGGTAATGTTAGATCTTTGCCACTGTAGAAAGAAACAAAATCTGGAAGCATTTAAGCATTTAGTCGATTTCCTGAGGATTAAGACAGCTCAGGCGTACCACACCCACACCCTTCCCCTCTGCTTTTTGCAATCAGTGGTGTAACTTGGGCTCTGCTTTTCCCCTTCCCTCTCTTTGTAAATGTTGAGTTTCCAGTGCAACTCACATTAACGTGAATCTACAGGCATCACTGAGAGAACAAAGCCACCCTTTTACATCACAGTTCATCAGCCCACACCTGTGGTTTGTTTAATTCTGGGTTTCTGTCAGAAGGTCCATTTCAAAGGCTGGAAAGTGGGAGCTGTGCCTGAGTTTGCACGTTTTCACCAGTACCGTGCAGAATACACAGACACAGAATCCCAGTTCAACTTGAAATGGCAAACCTCAACTTGGTGTGCCTTTCATGTACTATTTTATAAAAAGCGGGTGTGGACAATATGCTAATTTGCATTCTAAATTTTGGGACATACAATGGAAATAAGCAGTACTCGGGCCTTCAGAATGTAGAAAACGACCGCTCATGCAAAAATCTAATATTGGTGTTTGAAATAAGGATGTCCCTGGCATTGCATTCCCTGCCCCCTGCTCGACAGAGAACAAAGGCAGCATTGTGTGGGCATTTTACAGTTTATACTGGAGGTAAGTGTTTACAGCTACATCAGGACAGCGATTTCAATGAGTGTGGAACCATTTGCAGTCCCGTTTCTATTAAAATAAAGGCTATTTCGGATAGGAGGGTAGAACAGCAGATTTAAACACCTCTCAGTGGTAGCAGATGGGGGTTTTAAGCCATACTCTGAGTTGACTTCAAACGGCAGGGAGAAAATATCACAGAAGTAGGGAACAAGCTGCTAAAGACGCCGACAGAGAGTGAGAGGAAGGACACATAAACTCTGGGAAGTGGGAAAGCCGAAGGCAGACTGACATCATCGCTGTAGTCAAAAGTGTCAAGCAAAGATACAGCTGAGCCCACTTGCAAGATTTTCCACTCCATTTTGTTAGTCACACACATGCAACCTGACAAAGTGTGAAAGGCAGTGTCTGTTTACAAGTTTATTTTTCCAGTGGTTTCCTTTCCCCGCCACCCCTTTAAATTTTCTGCAGAAATTAAGTACATTGAGGTTACTGTCAGTGTGAGGTGAAGGGCTTCTGAGGAGAAGTTAAATATGTTTACAGAGAAGAAAGGGGAACACTCACACCATTAAGATGACTGTCACTAAGCTCTGCAGGTACTTAGGCGATGGAAAAACTTCAAATTAGGAGTAAGCTGGACAGAGACATGAGAGATAAGAGGATGCTAAAACCTTTAGGCTAGGAGCAGAGCTTAATATTCACAAAATTGCTACAGCTTTAAGCATCAGTATCAAGAAAAATGTGGGGGAAAATATCTCAAAAACTGTCTGGCTGGAGCAATTAGATCCTAGAGCTGAATAGCTTTATGAAAGGGAAAATAGGAGACGGTGCCTATTTGACACCAGGGGACCAGGCTTAGTGGCTCAGGAGCTCTCTTTCAGGCCTCCAGTCTGTCTCCCTGGAATACAGTAGGTGAGACAATGCCTTTTTCTCCTCACTCTGAAAAAGTCACATTCAGGAGGCCAATAAAGGCACAGGCGTGTTAGGAGTCAGTGCAGAGCTGGAGTTCATGGCCCGAACAAAAGTCCCCTTAAGTGAAGGGAGTCTAATTACCGTCCACACCGAGACTTGCACTGGACGGTGAGTTGTAGATGCTCAAAAATAATAAAGCAAACAGTGGAGTTGTCCATAAAAGCAGAAAAATCACTGAATCTTCACAAAGAGCACTAGGCAAAAATGGGCAGGCATCTCTCTGGGCCAGGATCAACTCTTTAAAGGGTAGGAATGTGAAGGTCAGGCAATAGCAAGACCGAAGAATGGGCTGCCCGAAGGATCAGTGAGATGTGTGTTAATATAAATATTACCTAGCTTGAAAAGCAGAAGGGGCTGGAAGGAACAACCAGGCACAGAACATAAAAAAAAAAAAAAAATTCTGTGTTGGCAAAGACAAAGTAGTGCAATCTGAAGAAAACAATTCCGTATACTCATGAACATTGCATGCATTCTGACAGGAAAAAACCTCGATGGTAGATGATAGCTGAAAATGAAATGTGGAATCAAAAGAGAGCACTACATACTCTGCAGATCTACTGTACAGAACGACCCAAAGGTTTTAAAATTTATTGGGGGAAGATAATGTGAAATTGGGGAATAAGGCTAAACAGGTCTTGCAATAGCTGGTGAGCCTTGATACACCTATTGGTGATTTTTGGGTATTATTGATATGTTTGTGAATAAAAATATTCTCTTCGACAAATAAAGTCCATATTGGTGGAATTAGTGGCTGGAGTGAAAGGAGAGAGCAAATCTAAAACCCCTCAATAACATTATTTTGTGTACAAAGAGGCAGCAGAAACTTAATACAGTTAAACTGCTGTCTTATAAACACATCCTCACTCAGAATCTGCTGGGTGGTTTTGATTACCTTGAGCAGAGGAAGAAAAAAGGATCCTAAAGGACAACAGAAATTATTAATGACATGGTGACTGACAAGATTTTTCTGTTTAAAAGAAAAGAGAAAAAGGTTTCGTAGTAGATCTGAAAACTCCAAAGCTGGTGGTGGGTCAGATGTCTAGTGGTGTGGGGGTTTACTGTTATACAAGTAAAGAAAAACAAAAGATTTGAAGCTATTAATGAGAGAATGTAGTCAGTGGGATGCTTTGCCATAGGAACCACAGAAGAGCTATGTTGGAGCATCCATGAAACAGGATTTTTGGTAAAAAAACAAAATTAGTTCCTCAGAGGGCCGCTAGTCCCAAATTGTGAGGAAGAAAGGTACCCTACAGGCAGTCTGCTTTATTAGGCTCCATGAAAGCTATTGCAATAGAATCAGGATTAGGGTCATTTTTGAGAATTTCTGAAATTCTTCGAAACTCCTGGAACCACTCCCTGTTTTCACCAGGTGAACTAGGCTGTATTTCAGGTAAATTCATTCTTTTGTTCTCAGTCTAAGGCACCTGTAAGACTGTTTCAGCAACCCTTCGCCAAAAATACATGCAAAGTAAAAATCAAATAAAAGATTAGATTGAAGGCTCAGGAATAACGAGGTTGAGAATTATTAAATAACCCAGTTAAGCTCCATTTCAGAAGCACCTAACAGCACTTTTCCAGGGGGATCAGAGGCCCCAGGGAACACTACGATGTGTGTTAGCAGCAAAGTGAAATTGTACATTATTTCACAGCTGTAATGGTAAAAGAGGAATATTAAAAATATTCATAACAGCTGTGCTTTTTTTTTTTTTTTTTTGGCTGGGGGGGAAAGAAAAAGAAAGTTCACTTCCTCAGATCCAAAAGTGCTAACTATGATGAAAATCTTTTGCACTCCGGCTAACAAACATTGTCTGCTTTGCTTGACTGATGAAGATTAGCTGACTTCTTACATTAAAGAAGTTTGTCTTGTATGGGCTGAAGTGACAAGACAATAACTAAGTGCTAATTGTGCATAACCAACACTAAAGATATGCAGCCCCATTATGGCATGTAATAAATGAAGCGAACAACAGAAATATATTAGGCGCTTTAATAATGATACCAGAGCCGCGGTTTGGAAAAAAAACCAGGATGTGAAGGGTTTGGGAAACGAAACGTAGGGACACTGTGTGTGCCTCTTAAATGGGTACTGTGGGAGCCTCTGCCCGCCTTGCTCGGAACACGGCTTCTCAGTTCTGTGGCAAGACAAAATTGATATAGGACTTTAAATAGCATTAGAACCTATAATTACTTTGCATTATTATATAGTTTAAGCAGCGGTTATTACTTGCCTGGTATTTTAATTTCCCATGCAACATGATGAAAAAGGTCAATTTGGCTTTTTTTAAAGAGCATAATTGTAGTGTGCTACACTTATTAGCAGCTGTACATTTTATGGTTCTTTAGGGATGTTTGATTTTGAAATGACTACAGTGCTAAAAAATAATACACTGCAGGACAAGGTGAGTTAGGAAAGCTTATTTAGAGCTGTGTCTAGCTTTGTCGTGTCAGACTATTATCTTCCTAATTTTTCATTGCTTCCCTAAAAGTGTACATCTTGCATTTCATCCCAACTAAAGAAATGAAAAAGAAAAAAAAGGAATGCCATAAAATGCTAAATAGGGTCATGTAATAACTGAAAAATAACTGAAAATAATAGGGACATTAAGGAGTGGACATAATTGGCTCTCTCACTTCCTAGACCTCACAGAAGTCACCAGCAAGGCTGCTATCGGCTCTGGTGGAGTCAGAAATGGGGCTCTCGGTGAGATCTCTGACAGGATTTGGCCACCACTCTGAACGTGGCTGGTATAAACTTGGCTCTATTCACCTCTGAAAACATCGGTTGTTACAATTTTACCATTTTTGACATTCGTTCTCCAACTGTGCCATATGGGTGATGCTTCAGAGCAGGGTGTCAGGTTTGGATCCTTGGGATTTTTATAACCCACGGTTTGGATATGGAAATAAAAATAGGACTGTAAGGGGTCCGATGCTGCTACAGAGGAAATGGTGGGAACAACATCTTTTAAATTTAAATGATTACAGTTCTGGCAACAGGAAGAAACAATGTGTACTTTAAAAGAAATACATGTGATAAAAATGAAGAATTAAAGTGAAATTAATGCATTAATGACAAATGGCACTGCTATGCTCTTCTGCAGAAAAGGATCTCAAAGACCTTTATAAATATTAATTAATTAAACCTGACAGACAGCCTTTTGAAGGAGAGGAAGTAACATTATTCTTTTTTATTGATGCGGGTTTTGAGGCACAAAAAGTTTTCTGGCCAAGGTCATGAAAGATGTTTTGCATCAGTCCCAGGAAAAGTATCCAGGTCTTACTCTCTGCCTTGGGGTTCTACTGCTGGTAAATGTTCCCTCTTTGGAATGTGTGCCCACACCAGTGCTGAGCTAGCACTCAGCTTATGGAACAGACCCAAGAAATTCTCTTACCTCTGGTTACAAAGCTGACATGCAAAACAGTCCAGGTGATAAACATTGTCCTTTGCTCTCATCACCATTTCAAAAGCGGGTATGAGCTTACTGCAGGCAGCACAGTTTCCTGTAACGCCAAATAACCTGGAGATACAGAAAGAAATAGATTCCTGATTCACTTTCTTTTTTTTTTTTTTTTAATTTATTATTTTTTTCCCCCACAGTCTGGTCTTTGACTGACTTCCCAGCACACCTCCTTTTGGAAAGGCTGGCCTTTGGTGGTTCAACTCTGCCCAGTTACAGCACAAAGACATAATCTTGCTGAAGAGAGCTTCATGACAGACTAATATTGCACCCATTGTGATGTTATTATTTTTTTCCTGCAGGTTATACTGACCTTTCTTGATAAAAGAAACATCTTGTTAAACTAAACAAAGAAACAGTAAACACATTAGGGACGTTACATAACTGTGCAGACAGAGGTCAAGCTGTTTGCATAAGTGGGAAGCGTCTTCTTCTTAGATCCTGCCGTGCAGGAGAGAGCCACGTAACCTTGGCTTTTGGTGCTACTTATTATTAAAACACACTTTAGCTAGAAAAGAAATAACACTTGAAAAAGCCAGCATTCTTCGCATTTTTGACATCTAGTGCTAAAAGCTTTACCACTATTATTAAAAGAACATTTTATGAACAAGTCATTTAAATCGTCAGAAAGCATTAGCGGTTCATGCACCTTACAACCCTATACCATAGTTATTGCTATGATTATGTTATTCAGGTAGCACATTAAAGTAAATGAGGCTGTAAACTATATATAGTCACATCAGGAGTAGAAGTATAAAATACTGTAAGAACAATATGAAAAGCTGTTTTTGCCAGACATCTATATAATTTTCTTTTTAAATTCCCTTTGCTAAAGGTTTTTCAATACTTTTCAAGTGGGTGTATTACACACACAAAAAACCAACACACCAAAGAAACCCAACCAACATACATACACATCCTTTTGTGACACAGAAAGATTATAATGAACAAGAAAAAATACGTTAGCTCTACGTGGCAGCAATCTTTGAAACTAAGTTTATTTAAACTACTTAATAGTTGTGATGGATTATTAAAAGTAATGCTCTGCTTGTGCATAGCAGTTAATGCTGTTTTTAACTATGAAGCACACTAGATGAAAACGCCACATCTGCCACTTTTCTTTTTTTCCTCAACATCAGGCTGACAGCAGAAAAATATAATGGCTCTCAAGGGAAACACCAAATTAAAAGCAGTTCTAAACTAATGAATTCAAAGGTGCTCTGTAGCACATTCAGTTTGGTAACATAAAATGAACACAGTTTTTTAATCACATCCCTCCATTTTACTGAATTTCATGGGTTACCAACAAGCCTACTTAATTCTAAATCCTTTTACCTTCTGCTTCTACTTAAGGTGTGCTGCCTACAGAATACGTGCCTGTTTAATCTAGAAGTTGCTGCCCTTTTCCTCCTGTCTGAGATGCTGGTTACTCTGATCACCTGGAGAAATGCTGGGACAAGGCCGTCCTCATCAGCTCCTGTTAGAATGACTCAAGTCAACTTCTATTTTTGTGAAGTCTGGTTACTAAAACTATAGGTTATTTAAGCAGATTATAACTATTCCTTTTGTAAAACACTCCGTTCCAGGTCTATCTGCACCAGGCACGGGTTTCACCGAGGTTATCTAAATCCCACCCAGACTTTCCTTCAGTCCTGTAAGAAGGACACAAGACTCAGTTGCCTTCCAGAGTTGTGGCCTGACTTTGTGTTAGAGATGGTTATACCCACGGACCAAAGCGCAGGCTCCGTTTCCCTGCACATCTGTGCAGGAGATGGTGGCAGTTTGGTTCTATGAGGGAAGCAGATCAGGCTGAAAAAGGTGCTGAGGGCAGTAGGTACACAGCACTGCTATTCCATGTGGTTATAGTAAAGGGAAAGTCGGGCTTTGAGGCTGGAACACAACAGCAGCGTTTAAACACAAAGCTGAGAGAGGTCCCTCTGCCTCCAAGCTCACTGTGGGGGAATCACACAGCACCTCAGTGCTTAGGTGGTTTAGGTGCAACAGCTGAGTGCTCGGGACACAGCTGCAAGCCCTGCCCAGACGGGGCGAGAGGTGCAGAGTCACCTTCCTCGGCCTCCTCGCAGGTGTGCGCGTGTGAGAAGGTGGAAATCCATTACAGCCGGCACTGCAGTTTGCATGTTGCAGAGCAGTGAAACAATTTGGGGTTGTCATCCAGCACTGCGGAGGAGGGAGATTTACTGCCCCCGAGTCCACCATGTGCAGATTTCCACAGTCCTGAAATGAGAGATCCCGCAGAAACTGCTTCGGCTAAGCACCAGATACATTAAAATTTTTCAATTACGTAAAGGGAAGGAGGCCCTCCTTGCTGTTAGTCCTTCTCCACCACACACAAAACAAACATGTGAGATTTATATTAGCTATTGTTAATTTTGGATAAAGCTGTTTATATGAAGAACATAGTTTTCTGCCATTAATAATAATAATAAAAACCCCACAATGCCATTTTGAAATTCTGGACATAGTTTCCCCCAATTTCAATTGCTCTCGCTCCCTGAGCATTTATCAGCTACCTGATTAGAATTTGTTTCCACACAAACCATTGATCATCAGCCTATTACTAGGCAAATGACAGTTAATTACCCACTACATTAACCACTGGGACCTGAGACCTGCTTCTGCTGCCATCAGTCAACATGATAAATGTGGCAAGTTCAGTAATGCATGGCCAGCCCTGAGCTGCCTGCTATAGTGTGAACAACCCTCAATCTCACTTCCAGGCCCAGGAAAATCTATGGCAATCTGCATAATTACAAGCTCTGGGTTAATAACAGACAAATGATTTGTTGCATCTAAACAAAGTCCTTGGAATGGGCCTGGTCTCCTGTGGCTGCCCGGGCTGCTGTTGTGCCACCGGTGTGCTTCCCGCTACAACATGCACAAAACACATCTCCGACGCTGTATCCTTCCAATTTGTTGCCCTCCAATTTATGGATTCTGCATATGTGATTTTTAATCATTAAAGAACTCTTGAAGCAATATTATCTTAATTATTCTCTGCTGTAGCCAGGGAATTAGGCTTCAGATAAAATTTTCTTCTTCTGTGCACTTTCCCTGCCTCACTGGAGGCTCCATCAGTTTTCATCTACACCTGGACTCTGAAATTCTAATGATGAATTATTGCCCCTTTTCCTAAGAGGGTGAACCTTACAAGGGAACATTTTACTGAACTGTCAGCTCACAGACTGAGTGCGGAGATGCGGAAATCTGATCTAATTTACTGCAAAACGATGCATTTGTTAGACTTTCTCCTCAGTTTTGTCCAAGGATCAAGAGATCAGTCAGGAGCCACCTTCCTGTACTCCTTTGCACAGGACTATGTGCACTCCACTCTCCACATGCCATTTTGTTTTCTTCCTCTCTTCAAACCTGTTACACAAACAAGTTTCTAAAACATGAATTTTACTACTGGAGGGGAGAAACAGTTTCTTGACAGGCTCTTAAGTGGAGCTGATGCAGCCAGCTACGGTCTCTTGCTTCGTCTATTTTACCAAAAGAGTGGCAAGGATTTAATTTCTGCTAGTACTCACAGCTGCTGGGTACCGTTCTGTGCTCGATTTCCTTTTTCTCTGTGGTAAGAGAACGCTTAAACTCCATCACATCTACTTACAGATAGTTAAACTGTGCCCCAGCTACCTCAGCAGATCAGAAAACTGAACCTTACTGATTTCACCGAGGAAGAGTAGATGAGAAAATTCTAAAGTACCGGGACAGACCTTTTCTCTTGATGATCTGAACCAACATCCGGAATTTTACATTTATTCCATGTATATACCCCAACAGAGATTAGAACAATCAGCCCCAGCAGAAGCTTTCATTCTTAATGGATTTGAGCAGTACAGAACATCCCGCACAGAGCTAAAAAATGAAAGACACGCGGAAGCCCTTCTACAAACAAACCCAAACCTGACATTTTGAGCAGCAAAAAGTGTGATTAAGCACCAGGCTATTGATTCTACTTTGGTAGGTTTACTAAACACAAACCTGAAGGTTAAGTACCGAGAGATGAGAAACGGGAAAAAGTTGAGAGGGGAAAGATAAGAAAAACAGAGGAAAGCAAGAGTGGACAGATGCACAAAAGAGCTGAGAGTTTGGCTGAACTATTCTCATGAAGCAAATGCTTTCTAGAGGGACCCAATTTAACCACATAGACACCAATTTCCATCCACTCCCACAGATTTCGGGTGAGGCTCTGAGTAAGCAGGGAAGACCTGGTTCTCATCATTGCCCAGGAAATGCTCAATCACAGAACTGCACCGTTAGGCAGAACTGCTACGTGTCAAGATGAAACGGATTTGGGCCATAATTCCCTGTCAAATTACACGGGACTTTCACAAGATTTAGGATCTAATGTTGTTGGTTACAGCTGCTCCCACGAGCTTCCTCCTTTCTGCCATTCTTGTATGACAGCTGTTTTCTGCGAGATCCATTGGTTTGCTACCAACGCCACTCTTTCGCCTACGATAATTTTGTTTTAAAACGTTGCGTGATTTGGATGAGATGCCCGGGTTTCCAGTAGGAGGACAAAATATCTGTTTGCACAATGGAAAATGAAGGAGAAAAAAACCATCTTAAGATAGAGGAATGACAAGGCAGACATTAAATGGAATTTCTCCTGTGGCGCAGTAATTACAGATAGTTTCACATGGTTTCAAATTATTTTTCCTCCTCATTCTCACTACTGGGTTAACTAGGTTCATTAGGGAAAAAATATATATTTGGGAGCTGAGTTCTAAACCTGCCTTCACCACTGGCTGAGTGGGTGACCCTGGCAACTCACTTAATTTTGGTCTCAATTTATTCGTTACAAGGAGGTGAGACCTAATCTTCACATTGTAATATCCCTGCTAGATACCGCTTCTATAAAAAATTGAAATGCTGCTTTCAAACCTCAGTTTCACAGTGCATGAGGGATCAAAATAATACACACGCATGGTTTTAAATGTAATCAGACATTTACCGAAATAGACAATCAGCTTTTTTTTCCCCCTAGTAGGTTTGTGTATTATTCAGGATTTCAATTCAAGCTGTATGCACTGAAAGACAGAATTTGGCCCTTAGCAAATACTTCAGACAACATAAGATGCTATTTGGAGAAGCATAAAACCACATAAAAGAATCTAAAAGTTAATGAGAGAGACAAAAAATTATCTAAGGATCTAGATTACAAAGCCCATTGAAAAGCATAATTTTGAGAACATGTAAATTTTACATGCCGAGTATTATTTAGATTATTAGATGGAGATTTCCTAGACATTTTGAAATGACTTTGGGACACAAGTACTACTGGCTTTAAATAGTCAATATTCTCTTACTCCCCACAAGGTATTTTTGAAAATCCTCCCTGTCAAATTGTAGAGAAAAGGAAGCAGGTAAATTTGTCCCACATGCATTTTCATGAATGCCTGGAAAACTTATTTCACTCCCACCCATCCTCCCTTCCCCGGAACAGTTTTCTAAATGCTCATTGAAAATTAAACGTGCTTCCAGCCAAGGGGAGAGGAGAAGCTGCCCCACTTTTCCTGTTGAAGTTAAACCACACAAGAAACAAGAGCAGAGAGTTCCCATTGACCCTGCTCACCCACAGCCCTCCTGGCTGCACTCACTGGTGTCCAGCAAAAGACTTTTGACGGCTTGAATTGACCCTGCTTCAATAATCAGAGACTACAAAGAAATAAAGGAAAAAGGCGGGGAACAAGCTGACCACAGGAGAAAATGGCCACTTTTGAAACAGTCCTGGATTCTGTCCTCTATCCTCAGTGCTGCTTGTACGTGCTTCTCTAAGCCCCTCTCTTTTAAAATCTTTTACTGACAAAGCTGGGATGTTGAAAGAGGGGATCACTATCAAGTTGCAGAACAGGGCGCTCAACAAATCAAAGCCCTGGGCCTGCGAGCTAGGTTTCCAGCACTTCCCAGCTGCTGCTGGTGAGGTGGACAAACTTCCACGAGAGCTCGTCTGTCTGGGCACTGAATTATTTCAGAAAATGTAAAATTGCAAGTGTCCTCACAGAGGAGCAGTTAGGTAACATGGTTAAGATGCCTATCCAGATTAGCTTAAAACCTTGTCCCAAATTTCAGATACTACAAAAAAGGTGAAGGATGAGAAAAGTCAAACAAAACAGCCCAGTTAGTTTAAGTGCGTTAAGGAAGGCATTCACACAAAATTGCTGAAGCGTGCTTAAATGTCTGCTAAAATCAAAGGCTGATTCAGTGTTTGCCTTGTTTGGCAACGCTGTGAAAAGAGGGTTACTTTTGCCAAACTAGAGCTGAGAAGCCCTTTCACCTCAGACCCCTTCATTTTCTTTTAGCAGCAGACTCAGGGACTGAAGGATTAATTGATGTTGGAAGTAGCCGATACTCCCAGCCCTGTTTGTAAGGATGCCCAGCGTGTGCCACCTGGAAGCACATCTCCACCTAGCTGACGGTGAGCTGTGGTGTGTTCCCACCTTTTTCCTTTCTTTCTATGTTGTCTCTGATTACTGAACCAGAGCTGTGGTGCTTAGCTAGGCCCTGCGCTGCTAAAAACTCCAAGTGGTGGCTGGATCTCAGCAGACACGACCGTGACAGCAGGGCATGGCTGCAGCCTCACAGCACAGCCACACGCTGCTGTGGGGCAGAGCGTGTTTTGCTTTCACCTCCAGCTCACCTGCGTGTGTGAGCGGTCCCATTTGCTTTTGTCAGGCCCTGTGTGACATTTAGGGCTCACGTGTCTGCACCCGGACCTGCACGCTGAAGGCAGGAGGTGCAAACCTCTCTCAGGTGAAGCTGCTACTCCTCACGCCCTTCTAATCTACACAACTATTGCAGAAGAAAGTCATTGTATGCAAACTGAAGCCCAGCAGTTAATGCAGAGGGGGTTTTTTTGCCTTTCTGTACCTGGGGTGTATGTACTGCTTTCATCACTGTGGGTCATAATTTGATGTAGATTTCCAGTTTGTTCCATCTGCTTGGAGCAAACTACTTGCTGAACTCTGTCCTGCATCTGCTGATGTTCATGCAATCAAACCTTTTTTTTTTTCCTCTGCAGACTGCATGAAAGAATTCTTTATGCAAAGTTAACGTGGATGAATTCCATTTTCAAACTCCTCCAAACCAGGCGTTCAAAACAAAATATAGATTTACTTCTATATCCTTCCCTAATTAGGTTATTTGTGTCCTGTGAAACAATCTAAGCTTTCATTTCAAGTAAGTATTACCAGCCTTAATTTTGCCTGGAAAAATTTGAAGCATGACCAGACATTATTGATGTAATACCACTTTTCTAAATCTCTGGTTTGAAAAAGCTCTGGGAGGTGGGAATTTTGTTGTTCGGTCAATGGAGTGCTAACTCCAAAGCCTAAATCACACAACTTTAAAAAACCCTTGTTCATCCTAGGAGCAAATATAGCTACATCGTTTATGTCACAGTCTGCTACCCTGTCTCTTCAGTCATGCAGTCAGATCATCAAACTTTCAGTTTAAAGCTAAAATGCAATTTTAAGGAGTATTCTGGCCTAATTTACTGTCTGCTTTTAATCAAGTCACAAATTTGTTTCATTTTAAATTTTCTTTAGCCACTCTGATTGACTCAAATGAAAAGCAGGGATGATTGTGCACGGTGCACAATGATCTATGCCTGATATTGTGGAAATAAATTCAAGTTAAAAATGACCTCCCAATGCACTCAGGGCTCTGCTTTGCACCACCACTCATGCATCGTGACATTCTTAAACTTCTACCAGTAAAGTCAACATCAATATTACATCCATTTCTACAAAGCAACCATATAAACTTCATCTTTCTACACATGCTTTACTTTAAATCATGCATATAAATCCATCTACACGCACAGGCTGAATCTAAAAATTTGCAGATACTCAGCTGACGTATTTTCATTGTCAAACTCAGGCAACTTAAAGCCAAATTTAATGCTCCAACTCAAATAAGAGTAAGACTGCAATATCCCAAGCAGGTTCCCAGCCTGGGGTAGGTCTAACTGTGCAGTGGTTTGGCTCAGACAAGGTGCTGTGGCCATGCAGTGCTGCGCTGGGAGGCTCATGGCCCAGCTAAGGAGCCACCACTTGCCACTTAGGTGTGTCCACACTCTTCGCAGACCTGGAAGCTTGTTTACAGCTTTGTGCTGTGTCCTGCACCATGTGGATGTCACTCAGGGCTGTACCTGTACCTTTCACTTGTGACAAAGCGTTGCTCAGCTCTGTTTGCCACCTGCCCTCCTTTCTTCTCACCTGAAGGACTGATCTCAAAGCTGGCTCACTGATAACTTTGCCAGGACTGGGATGGAGGGGATTGGGATAGCTAGTGGGCAGGAATGGGATGGAGGGGAGGGACCCTCAGGGAGGATGACTTTCACCGCGCTCATGCTCACGAGCCACGTGGGTGCTGCTCCGTGCAGCAGCCGTCAGTCCTTGTGTAGCACCACGCACCTGATGCCAGGCAGTGCAGGGGGCCTGCAGTCCCTCCTAGGAAGGAGCCAGTGTCACCTGCAACAGGGATGTGATGAGTTTGTCACTTGTAACTTCCACATTGCCACAGAGGAAGCAGAAACCCACAGAGGTGCTACTAAGGTGCATTTCAAACTCAGCCACCCACAAAGGGAAGAAGAGATCGAGGAAGAAAAGGACCTTAACGAACAGAGAGCCCCCGATGAGCACTGGCCAAGCTTCCATCATTTCCCAACGCCTCTGTTGTTTCTCCATTGACTAAGGAGAAAAGGTCTAAGTGGTGCATATGGAGTTTGCCCCTGGAGATGGGGGAAGGGAAGGAAATTAAGGTACAAATATATAATTAGCTGCCTAATGTGAGGGACATAAAACATAGACATTTTTCATTTTGCCCCAGAGGTGACTGAGAATGTAGAATCTCCGGGTAAGAAATCAATGCACAGACTGTCAGGTAAATACATATTGAAATATAAGTGGGGGGTAAGTTAATAGTTCTATGAGGTCATATAATAAAGTCTATAGTTCTTTCATCAGCACTGCGAACAATGCAGTTACTGTGTTCCTCCCCTGGTGTAATAGCAAAGACGGTTGCTAGACTCTGAAAATAAATTATGCCATGCTTTATTAAATGGTAAACAGCTGTTCCAGCCACAATACAGCACATGCTAATTGAAGAATGCCTTAAGCAGTCCTATAATAAAAAGCTTTTAAGAGTTGGAGAGGAAAAAAAAAAAAAGCCAGCATCATGACAGACTTACTATCATGGGTTCCCTTAGTTAAAATTCAACACATGGGTCATTCAAGGTGAGAAGTATATTCTGGGAGAAGATCTACAGTAATGAACATTTAAGAATCATTAGCAGGCTCTTTCATGCCACGACGCTGTAGGCAAAGACGTGCTTAGGTAGGAAGTACAGCCACAAGGTTCACATCGTGTTTCCATGCCTTGTTTTGCTAAGAGATATGTATCCAGGAATACAACAAATGTGCCAGGAGAATTGCATTTTCCGAGGTGGTGATCCCCAGCCCAGAAACCTCACTGCTCATGGGAATCACCCTGGAGAGCTGGGCAGAGAATGAGAGCTATGGCATGAGCTGGAAAAGAGCGCACAGAGAAAAGAGAGATGACGATACACGGCATCGTGAGCCCCAAAGTGGCAGCGTTTCCTGAGGAGATGTGTCACTGTCCCTTCGCAGAGCTCTGGCCCCTCGTGCCAGCCTTGTTCTGTCGAGATGAGGAAGTGTGTGGTGCCCAGCAGTTATCAAAAGGGCTACTAGGAATGCCAAGGTACAGTCCTTTTTTTTTTTTTTTCACATTTAGAGGTCTCTGCTGATCCCTGCACTACCTTTCTAAGCAGCCTTGTGCAAATATCCCCGCTTTGCACCTCAATTTTCCCATCTTTACCTTGCATTAAAAGAACTGGAAGCCTGGCGTGCAAAAGTCCCTTAAGAGTCCTGAATGATAGGTACTATGAAAAATATAAATGTATTTATAGCAGCTACTAACTGACATAAGCATTTGCCCAAGAATGACATTCAGATATATGGCACTCAGACTACCAGACACCTGCTTTCAGGGAAATTGCCCGCAGAGCTAAGCTAGATGTGCGTGCGTGTGCATGCGTGTAAGTGTGCGTGCAAAATAAAACCAGCAAAACCAGCAAAACCAGCAGAGAATAATAAGGAAAAGAGCCATGTTTTCCCCACTACACAACACAATAATTCCTTGTCTTGTCTTTGGGATTTCTCCTTTCTGAAAAACCGCTGTAAGATGATGAGTGCTGCATGGCGAGCGAGATGATTTTTATTTTTTTTTTTCCTTTTTAATGTTTGCAATAAGCAAAGTGCTCAGAAATGAGGAAAAAAAGGATACGCGCCAATCCATTAGACGGCATGCAAATATTTCATTCTGCTCATACAAATCACATGGTGCGCTTGCAAATTCCTGCAACAAAGCGCCGGTTTAATGGAACTGCTCTTCCTATAGAAATGGAAACAGGTAAAGTTTTCCTTCATTGGACTGTGTGAGCATTTCCTTTATAAATAAAAGCTGCAGTATCTAAGGTATTTCCTTTGTTGTGTCACCTTTAGGACTTACTATTTGAAGTATTCCATTGAAATGGCTACGCTCTGTGCAGTGTTCAGAATTTTAAGTAAAACCTTAAACAGTTACAAATCAAAGCATCGGGGTACTTTGAAGAAGCACATACACTATATACATTGCATTCTGCATGCATATGCATTGCTGGTATCTATATATCATCGACACGCTCACAAAAAAAATTACAGCTTTGGGGAAAAATATTTCTAGCAAAATATAAACATTAAAAAAAAAAATGTAGTTTTAAAAACTCAGATTTCAGCATCTTTAGGGCTGGTTCTACAACTATGCTTTCAAAATGTGTCAGATTCTGAGAGAAATCACCATGAAATTTTTCTGACACGAACCCAGTTGTTTTGATAAATATTGCACTACAATAAGAAGATGCATTAATTAAATAATTAAAAATAATCACATTTTTTCCTCACGTATTTATTAAATGTTTTAGGTTTTAAGGTATCGATGTTTTTACACCTGCATCTGGTTTTATAGCTTCTTCCTCACTCTCTGTGATTTTTGTTTCTCTTCTAAAAAGAATGCTTGAGGAGATTCTGTGCTGTCTCACTCAAATTTATAATTAATGTAGCAGAAAATTATATTTCTAATTAAATAAAACTGAGCATGAATTGAGGCAAATGCTTGAAGCATTATAAACAGTACAAAGTTGGGAGAGGAACAAAATTGCGAACAATGAGCAGGTAATGTAACTGCATATATTAGAAACATCTCAATTATTACATCCACAAAGGCAGAACCTAAAAAGCTGCATTTCATAAGAAGGTGTCATGTTGACATATATTGCTCATTAAAAAAGGTGCCGTTTGTATATGGGTTACTGTTCTTCATATGCATGAATACTGGTAACACTTTGTGGGAAAGGAAAGCCCTTGAGATTTTGTGTAGTTTGAATATTTAATGTAACAATAGTTTGCTCCCTAATAAAGAAAGGAAAGAAATTTGGGAGACGAGGACATAAATTTGCCTATTTATTATGTTGCGCTGACTGCAGCTGGGTATCGGCACCCCCCGTACACCTCTCCAGATCTGCTGTTAAAATTAGTGACTGCTCACAGCGGCTGCTCTTTAACCAAAACCGCCGAGACTACAGACGAGAAGCTCCCCCCCGTCCCCTTTTTAAGCAGAGAATAGCAGGCGGCGTATATAATATTCGTATATTATATATATGTGTGTGTACTAACCTACTAGTTATCTCTGCTTACACCCCGGCTGTCAGGAAACTGTCAGCTGTAAAGGCGATAAGGTGGGCAGTTTAAAGAAGATACCGAAGCCTTAAGCTTCTTAATGTGCCACGAATCAATCCCATGAAAGCAAACAACTTGAAAAAGGGTTATATGTGTTTAGGAAATCTCCCGGCTCCCCTCGCCTTGGCTGGAGCTGGAGCTGGCGCTGGAGTTTTCTCACCCTAATGACCCCTGAAGCGGCCCGCAGGGATTGTGGAACAAGGCCGTTCCAGGAGGCAGCTCGCTAATTGAGAAGTTGATCGGGGGGAGAGGGACCCCGCTTTACCACGTTAAGTGTCCAAATCAAGCATGACCAGATTGACGTCGCCAAATCGCCGTCTGGAGGCCACTCCACGCCAGGAGCAGCAGGGCTTTTCACACCTGATGGGGCCCCGCTCCATCTCCATCAAGTCGTATTAAGAAAGGGATGTGTTACAGGGCTGGAGCCCACGCCCCGTGCGAGCGCTGCCCGTGCCGGGTAATTGCTGCTCCCCAGCTTTCCTGAAGGTAGCAAACGTGCCCGGGCGGCGGAGGCACGCGTTGCCAGAGGCAGGCGTTGACGGCTCCCAGCTCACAGCCCACCTTCGCCTCCCCTCCAAGAGATCAGGCGGGCTCTCTCGGTTCAGGGGGAGCAATTAGAAGAATTAATTCTTTGTTCCGTGCCGAACGGGCATGTACAAAAGTGCTCCGGAAAGGAGCGTGTTTGGGGGCTACTGCCTTTGTTCAAAGCCACCCAAACAGGGGGAGTTTTAGCCATGCTTTGGACTCCAGCCATTAACTCCCGAGCGCTCCCAGCTGTCCTGCAAGACCGGAAAGGCACAAGCCTTCCTTGGAGAGGAACAGAGACTGAAGCGGGGGGATTCGGAGCACAAAGGGCCGTAAAATGGTGAACTCTCGGGCTTTTCAATCATGGAGGGATGCCTAACTGTCTTCTACGCTCCTGAAAATCCCCCTCATCAGCAGTTTGATCAAGGTGACAGAGACAGTCTGGGATTTAATCCCATCTAGGATTAAAACTCAACAGTTCCTGCCCCACGGTCCTCAGCATGCATCTACTTTAAAAGAGAGAAGTTCTTATTTTTCCATACTGTCAGGAGATGCGGCCACAATGTGGTCAAGGTTGTCTTGTCAATTTATCTGTTATTTATGTAGAGCAGGGGCCTCCCGAGCTGCACTGAGGTAAAATTTAAGCTGAGGAGGAAATATAGCAGGATGGGAGTTGTCTCAGCCTCTGAAATTCAGTGGAGACACTCGCAGGCAAACACTTAGGGGGATATTATAAAAGCTCGAGTAAATTTTTCCTGAACAGCATACATTGTTCTATGATGATATGAAAGCAGGCTCTATAGGACTATCAAATACAGACTTTATTACTCTTCACACACTACTTATTCAGATCTAAAGAAGGACTGCACAAAGGCAGGGCATAGCAAGATAACGTGATTTAGAGGAAAAACTATTGGAGAGAGACTGCAAGGAGAATTATATGGAGAATATTTCCATATTTGCTTTGAAATTTCTTGGGAAACCTGAGCTAGCTTTTGTTTTTTTCAGGAATAAAAAACTAACAGACAAACCAAACCCGCTCCAAACCCGACATTTCTACTACTTTACGTAAGTCCCTTTTCCCCTGAAACTTAGGGAACCTTCTGTGAGAAATATCCATCTGTGGCTTTAATATGGATTTTTTTGATAGAAGTATGAAGAGAGAATAGTAGAGGAAAAATCTCAAAAGCACCAGCAAAAATCATTCCATGAGAAATAGCATCTAGCTGTAGATCACATATACTCTATATAATGTATTACACACCGACTTTCACATATTTTTAAATGGGGATCACCAAATTACATCTCAGACAAGACAACAGATAGCTGCAGAGATCGGGATGAAATCTTCCTCCGCCTGCAATATCCCTAACCTCAGAGAATCTTGACTAACTCAGCAAAAGTTGTCTCACTCTGTTTCCCCACCCTCCCTCCGAAACCAGTTCCTCTGCTCCTGTTGCCAGACACCAGATACGTCAGATTAAAACACTGTGGCGAAGCCAGCATTCCTGGGCATCACTCTGGAGAAGGGGAAACGGGGATTTTCTTTGGTTCCGACTGCTGTTCCGACTCTGAGCCCCCGAAGATGAGCTGATACTGCAGCTTATCCCTTGGCTGCCTGTTGCAGCAGCGAGCAGCCGGCACCGCTGCGAGCACAGACAAGCCGGAGCGATGGGGAGCGATAAGAGAGCGAAAAGTGTGAATGAAGCAATCCCGTTCCACTGAGGTGTGGGAGCAGGTAAATTTACCCTGCTCTGGACTCTCTGTGCGATATCCCAGGGCTGCCTTGCCTTAGGGCTGGTGCAGGCTGCTGAAGTCAAGGAGGTGCCTTACTGCCATGGTTTGAGGGACGGGGAAGAGGCAGATCTGAATTGGTCACAGTGTTTAATACACTCTGCCCAGCACGGCAGCCCCGTGGCCCTCCCTGTTGCACTGTGTCTGTGGCTAGTGTGTGCACCTCCACCTGTGTTTCTGGAAGGGAATATGGTCTGCCATGGAAGCAGTGGAGGGGGGATTGTTCTTAAAAATGAAAGTGCTGCTTAAATATATGCAAGTGAGCAATGAGGGAGAAGGCACCCTTGGGAGGAGAGACATGGACGGCTCTGGACATTTTCATGTCTCTCCATTTTCATGCTCTTCCTCCAAAATTGAGGTCACCCTGAGTTTGTGACCATGTCTCCTGCTCCTTGGGGAGATATACCCTGCCACAGGTGCAGCAGAGCCCAGTCAGATGTGTCCTGGCACCTGTACCAGCTGCTGTTGCTCCATAAAGTATCTGAAAAATATTCCACAGACTTAGTGGAAGAGAAGACTTTAGATGCTGTCAAACCATAAAGGAGCTGCTACTGGTCCATGCCACTGCTGGTGACCTGACTTAAGCACAGTCAGATCACATCTTCCGTATCCTTGCTCCAGAACTGTAAACCTCAAGTTCCAGAAGACACCCGCTAGAGAAACAGGAAGTAGTGAAAACTGCAGAGGTGCCTGCCTCAGTCTTTTCCACCTTGTTTCTGCCAGCAAAACATAGGCCATTAGATAAAATGCTAACTTGGATTGCAGCTCTTTTGTTTATTCCTCCCTACAACTGTCCTTTGTCTTTGTCTTTGTCTTTTTGTCTTTGTCTGTTTCTACCTCTTTCTATTAATTTTCCCTCCTTTTTATTGCTATTTCTTTTGCTGTTACCTTTCTCTACTGTTCAGGCTTTTCTGTTTCTGCCAGGCCCATCCCTGTCGTGTATATTTACGGACTCTCACTTAATACATTGTGTTTTTGTGGAGACCCTGATCCAATTCACCACTCCACTCAAATTTCAAGTCTCATCTCCATTGGAGTGCATTGTTCTTCTAGCTCCAGTTACATTTCAGGAATAAAACTTTTTCTAAATTGTAGTGAGGGGCTTCCAATGTTTCTAGTCCAATAGAAACACCACCCTTTCTGAGGATTTAAAGATGTGTTTGGCACGGTCACCACGGCAAATTTAGGACATGTTCCATTGATACATGGTCTACTCTACCTTTCCTATCACCCGTGAAGTTAGGTGAGAAGTTTTTTTAAGGTAGTTGGAACTATGGGATCTTCAAGGTGTCTTCCAGCCTGAATGATTCTGACTCTGGGATTCTTGGTAGCTTAAGAGGTGAGTTTAAAGTCACTCTTAAGGATGATGAAGGATGATAGACGAAGCCATGGAAGAATCTTTCCCTTTCTATAACCAGCTACTGGTTGTAAGAGCTGTAAGGGAGGGGATTAGGACAGGCTCCTTTAGAAAGGAGCCCGCCAAAATCTTATTTATTAGTGTAGTAAGAATAAGGAATATAATTTCATAATTTACTGTTGTACTTGGCTACCCTACTGGAGCCACTGTACTCATACCTCAGGCAGTACACAACCAACCAGACAAGGCTTGAGGTGCAGCAGTTCTCAGCCCTGCAAAGTGTTGGTTATTCCTCATTTCTTGAATAAAAAATTGTCCTATAAGTTGATGTTAGGACTTTTGAGGTGTAACTTGGGATTCTGAGAAACAGTCAGACAAAATTCTCAGAGGTTTCTCATGTCCAAATTCTTTGGAAATCTAGCCTCGAGCTCTTCATTTTGATGTGGTTCATTTTAGCATGAGAGGGCAACTCGAGATGATTTTAATTTAAAAAAATGAAAATTATCCTCTTTACAGACATGCACGTAAAGGGGAAAATAATAAGGCCAAAGCCCTTCATGTTACATTTTAATTGAAGCTGGAGAAGTATTAATCAGAGGGCAGGGAGACGTTTCGGAACAATCAGTTACACATCAGATATGAAGCACACCCAAGGCCCGCTCTGCCTGGCACCATGGCAGTAGCCCACATAAGCCTGGCTTGCCCTGCTAGACCCAGCATAGCCCTCACAAAGTACAGCTTAGTGCTGTCTGCACGCAGCCCCTGCTCAGCAGGGATTTTGTCACCTGCTGCCCCATACAAGCAAAGGCTGCTTTTCCCCCTAACTCTTCCCAAAAGTTCTATTAAGGGATTTCCCCACTATTCATTTGCAAGTATTAAATTGACCTGAAATTAGTGATGGATTATTCATACAGATAATGGCCACCTATTCTGCCACGTGTTCCTTATGTACCTGCTAGGAAACCCACAGGGGTAAGACGTGCTATTTCTGACCGAGCTGACCAAAAACCTGCTAGTCTAAAAAAGAGTGATACTTTACAAACCGTGTTTGTACCAATATGGGTTTTCCACTCCTACTAGATGGTTTTGTTATACTGATACAATATATTCCTATTAGGAGTATTTTGCCAATATTGAATGTCAGTATTTCTAGAAGGGTGAGTTTTCACAGCGTTGAATATTCCTTAGTTCTATGAAGGCAAGATTGCAGACTTCAGAGGGATGAATCATCTCCACACCAATTTCCTGGATCGGACCGTGTGCTGCCACACTGTAAGAGTCTGTCTGGAAAAAAACCCCAAACTTATGCGCAAATGGAACAAATGTCTGATACCGGGGAGAAGTGTTTTATCCTAATGAAAAAGCCTGCTTGTTAACTAGGCTTTGCTTAGCATTTTTATTTTTATTTAGAGTGTTCCCACAGGCCTATTAAATTCCCCTACTCTTAAAACTAATTAAAGGGTATTTTAATTATCCAAGATATCTTAATTCATAGATTATAAAATGTAGAAAGAAAAAAACCCCATGGTCTGGAGTAATAATGTGCAGCATGTTGCAGTTAGAGATATTTCCCCTGGATCATTGCTTTATAGTTCCATAGTCTTCCATATTTTCTATTTATTTCCAAAACAAATGCTTCTTTTCAGCTGATTTTGATTCCAAACTCTTGTCCAACAAAAAGGGTTTCGCATGCCATCAAATAGTATTTTGGTTTTTTTACATAATCAGAGCATCTCTGAGCAAACCTGAAATTCCAGAATCAGTGAATACTTCAGAAAGTACAGGGCAGAAATTCACATTTGCACCTGTGTTTGCTTCAACGGTGTAAATGGCTGCTTTATAATCACTGAATATTTGCAAACAGCTCGACTAAAATGCTTCCTGGCACAGACATTAGCTGAAATTAAATATTGCACACTGTCCTTGGAATGACGGCTTTTTTCTACCCATTACTAAGCCTATGCATGGAAAACTATAGGTGCCACTATCAGATCATCTCAATTGGGAAAAAAACCATGTGACAAAATTCCTTGTTTAAAAGAATTCAGTTAAAAATTTTGTGATCTCACATTTAATCAATTAATTGTATGCAGAAAAGGAACCGTAACATTTCTGAGTTTTCTGTCAAATTCATTGTCTACCATGAAAAAGAAAAGGAGGAAAGAGAATCACAGATCGAGCCTATGATTGTTGAACTTACTGCTTTAATAGAAGCTGATCTAACACCCACTGATTTGAAAAGCAGGAAAAAATCCCCAACAGTTTTTATTCCTAGGGTGATTTATTTCCGTGTCCCCCTGGCATCTGCAACATCGTTCTGTTTCAGTGAGAGCAGCTAAAGTTAGGCAAAGCTCGCTCCTTGTGCCCAATCTCTACCCCTGAACTAATTCTTTTAGGCAGGCTTAGGAGGAGGAGGAAGGCCAGCTTCCAGAGCAGAGGGGGTTATGGCAAACACCTTCTGAATTCTCACTTACTAGGCTAAACAAACAGGCACAAGTCATCCTGCGGGCCCGTCCCTTCGTGACCACGCACGAGGCTCGCACAGGGCTCGTGCCCTACTGGGGCTCCATGGAAGCATTTCCTGGTGAGCCACAGCAGCAGCAGCGATGGAAACACACACCAGCCTCAGTAACAGCACCTCTACACAAGCACTAGCTGGTATGTAAAACAGATTCACAGGAAGAGCTCCCTGGTTTGTGAGGGGAAAAGCTCTGAGTTGCTATATCGTATCACTACATCAGAAGCATTTCTCCAATAAGGTGCATAAATTTTTAAACAAGCAAACACTCTTATTGTGCTCAGTAGGTTCACTTGTATTAGGAAGATTTGCAGGACTGGCACCAAATGGGCAATAGTCATTATCCTCTTTCTCTTTTTTTGTTTACACATGTGTGGGTAGAATCATAGAATCGAAGAAGTTTGAGGGGAAAATAATAAGGGAAGGGACCTTAAAGGAAGGGACCTTAAAGATCATCTAGTTCCACCCCCCTGCCGTGCACAGGGACACAGAAGAGTGTATCCACATTACAGTAAAGAGAATATGTAAAAATACGTCTAAAAGAGGGGGATTTAAATTTTTTTTGGGTGAATGCACAACAGATTGATCATCTTCTACTAGTTCTGCTCTTGTAATTATAACCATGGGTCTTCTCTAGTCACTTGTCTGGCACGACCAAACCTTCTGACAGAACCAGTTGTGCAGCTTTTTGCAATCCCTGCACTACTTCAGACACAACCATCCCTTCCTCTGTCTCTTGCAGAGGTATGATAAGGGCCCCACACAGGTCTCAGCAACAGCACCATTGCTGAGAATTTGAAATCAAGGCACCAGACAAACACAGGTGAAATCAGCAAAAGTGGGGAAAGCGTGAGAAAGTGATGAAAAATAAAGAATTGTTCTGATTGGGGTGGTAAACACTGTCCAGAGTGCGCAGACACTTTAATCTGTAAGGGGGTTTCTACAGCTGTGTTATGTGATGGTGTTTAACCAACCCCTGTGGTTTCACCTTCCCAGCAGCTTCTTGGTCTCTGGAAACCAAAGCTATTGAAATATGTCAGGAATGTAGGTTCACCCCTTCTCCTCAGCTGCTGGTTCCGAGCGCATGTCCAATTCCACAGTGAATCCATTTATAATCTTTTTCCCCCCCAGTACTTTTTGGGGCCGTTTCTCAACACTCACTAGTGACCTTTCCCCATGGTGGGGTGGTTCAACAGCTGGCCAGATGTGAGACTGCTGGAAAGGTTAATTGCTGCTTTTAGGGAAGGAGCAGCTATTCTAAATCAGAGAGAAGGTCTTCCCAGTTCGAGGAAGAGGAGATGGCCACCAGAATGCCACCTGCTGTTTTAAAGATGATTCTATATTTTAGAATGTATATTCAAATAAATAGTTCTATCTGATTTCTCTTTATTTGAGGTTTTCTCCAAAACCACTGGTATTTTGTGTTTATACTTGAACTAGTATTTCACCTACAGTGATCACTACTATAAAAGGAAGCTCTTCATAAAGGAACTATTCAGCAAAAAAAA
>VZTA01027652.1:0-32463 GCA_013398855.1 Mohoua ochrocephala
GTGGGTCACGGACTGGAAATGGAGCCGGTTTCCCCGGCTCCCCCCGACAGCCCGCTCACGCCCGGGTTTAAAGTAGTTGTTTTTTAAACAGACAATGGACAAAAGGAAAGTAGCGATGGATGCCCGGGAGCTCCCTGTCCGCTGCGGGGCCGCGCGGCGCCGCGCAACTCTCCCGCACTTACCCACTTTCTGCCTTTGTTTTCGTTTGGGAAGGGGCCGAGCGTGCCTCCCCACTACAGAAAAGGGCGATTTTTTTCATTTGCGAGAAGCTTNGTCTGATGCCATTATTTTTTTTTAAATTTTTTTTTTTTTTTTAAATTTCCCCTGCCGCTTGGGCTTCCGCGGATGTTTTGCTTGGGGAATATCAGAATAACCTCGGTGCGATAAGTTTGTTTCTGTGTCGATGTTCGTCTCGATTTTTACTCTCATCAAAGCAGATCGCGGGCAGTGTTTATCCTGGAAGATGGCTTTCGGGAGAATGTGTTAGCTTCTTTTTTTTTCCCCTTTTCCTTTTTTTCCTTTTCTCATGTTATACGGGACTAGCGGAGGTACAAACAAGCAAGTTGAACAAAAAAATGTTTCTGTTCGTTTCCTCACAGATCATCCATTCTAACGACGGCAAAAAAATCTTAATGACTATGACCTTAGCAGCATGGGTAGCTGATTTATCCCAATTATAAATCCCGTTAGTTTGCGGTAATGTGTGAGTATCAATATATAATTCATATTAAAAAGCATGATCCGTAATTATTATTCTTTTTTTTTTTGGTAAAAGTTGAAATCCATCATTTTCCAATGAGCGTGCTGCATCTGTCGCTTGGAGTGTTTTTGTCTCGCTGTTGCACAACAGAGGCTCTCCAGTCTTTAACCTAAAATGGCAGCTTTAATTTGACTGGGGCCCATTCATTGACAATGATAATAAAAAGGCTGAAAGCTAAATGTAGCTGGATGCTTGGGGCACGTATGCAGAACACTTTCCTCTCCATTGCTGGGCGTTGCTAAGAGAGGAACTTCCAAGCTCTCTAGTTTCCACCGTGAAAGTTTCCAACACTTTTTTTTTTCTCATAAAAAAAATAAAAAGAAAAAAAAAAATCGCATTGCTCAGGGTAGACCACATTTTAGACGTCCGGGTTGCTTACAAACTTAACGGTGAGGTGATAGTTAGAGAGAGCTCCTTTCGAGGGGTCTGCATTTACAACAGCGGCAGAAAAAATCTAGTAATCCCTTTTAAAATAAGATGCAGTCTGGGGGAAAATTAACCATTTCTTTCTGAGGTTTGTAACAGGTGATCAGAACAATTACATTCCGTATATTTTCCTATCTCCAGCTACTGAAAGTGGGGAGTGTTGCTTGTTTCTTCTTGTTTGGTATTGTAAATGTGCTCAGGGTCTTGCAGAGATCCTTTTGATAGTGTACTGTTCTCCTCTAGGTTAAAACCACAGCTGCTTGGAAAAAGTAATTATTTTTGGTCTTAGACATAATTTGAAGTTTGAAACAGTTTCACAAAACGAAATTTCCGCTACTAAAGTATTGGTGAATGCCACAGATTCACACATCTCCTTGTCCTGTCTTTCTGTTTACCTGAACTGCTTATTTTCAGTCTCTTTTGAGCTGTTTTTTAGTAAGAAATTTATAAAGATCATTATTAAAGCTGTTGCACAGGCTCTTAAAAGAGTATTAAATGCTTGTGATTGCAAGTTTAACTGAATTACTGATTCACTGATACTAACTGGATAATCATATTTGACCAAATATCTTACCAAATATTTAACAATGTGATGACATTTCTGTTACTGCTTGTAAATCCCGATTAGGTCATTTAAACGGTGGGAAAAAATCTCTTGTTTGTAACCCAAAATTATTTTATTGCCTCTTCAGTAATGAAGGAAAGTTTCGATCATAGGCAAGGATCACACAGTCCTTTTAGGAAAATAACAATTTCTAGGGATGTAGCATTGTAACAATATCAGTAAAAATGAGGTATAGTGGAATACTCACTATTGCACTCAAAACTCTGTACAGTGATGGGAGATTTCAGTTGTGACCAATTCCTTTTGGATTTGGTTAATGCAGAAACCTGAGGAGTTGTGTCAAAGAAGCACTGTAAAGGTTTTCCTGTCCGTGTAGAGGGGTCAGTTAACCTGAGAGTAGTTTTTTTCCACGTGAGTAATTTGCTGGTTTGAACTGGAAAGCTTTTGGTGAGCGTCCGCAGCATTTCCCGTTAGCACTCAAATAATATCAGGACTTTTATAAGACGTAAAACGCGTTGTTTGCGAGTCGAGGTGGAACAGGCCGATGGCGAAGCTGCAGGCAGTGTCCTGGAGAAGGGGATGTGCTGCTCAGCCTGGGCTTGGCCTGGGTGGGTGGGTGCTGTGGTCGGCGGGCCTGTCCTGCCCCGGCACACAGCGAGGCTCTGTGCCCCACGGACGGCAGCTCTGCGGGCTGGAGAACCTGCAGCATGAGGATACGACCAAACCTAAACAAAGACAAGCCAGGCGTGATTTTCTGTAAAGCTGGAAGGCCTGAGTGATAGGGACTTCTCAGGTTTTCGCAGAGCTGCTGAAGTGTGGCAGCGAGGCTGTGTTTTGCCATGTCCAAGGCATCCTATGGCAGCCGGCTGTCCGGGGTTTGGTTTTGTTTGTAGCGTATGGTGTGATAGGTAGAGGTTGCTAAGGTGGGAGGAGGTGGAAAAAAGTAACCAGAAAGAAAGAGGGTGGAAATAAATGCAGGTGTCTCCTTGAATCCTGTGCCTTACCTCTATCCCTTATTTCCCGCTCATTTTTACATTACTTTTCAGACTGAAAGCCTTTAGAATGTGCTGGTCAGTATTTGCTCTTGTGAATCTGGTGTTATTCAAAGAAATTTGTGTGGCTGGCAAGGGTACAGGCAACTTTGTGGCAAGTGGTGTGTGCGTCTGAAGGTCTTCCTTCCCCTAGTTCCCTTAAACCCTCACTTCCAAACCCTTATGTATTTGTCTGCTGTGAACAAATCACTAAGTGCTCAGATTTATGAGCTGGTTAACTGATGCCCATAACTAACGTGGGTGATACTTTTATGTTACTTTAATGTTCCCTGTATACATGGGAAAACTGCAAATTTTAGTAAATAATTAAACTGTCTTTCTGACAAATGAGTCTTTTGTGTGTAGGTGAGGCTTTAGACCTCACTTTTCCAACAGAAAAGTTATTGTATTAATTTCGCGTCATCATTTAGCTATCAATTTAGCTTCATCGTTAAGACAGACATTACCTCCATCGTTTCTCATCATTTACATTTCCATGAATAGCTTGTTTGCACAAATACAAACTACTGGATTTTAATGGAAGAAAGTCTCAAATACTGTCTGTGTCGTAGCAGTGATAAAAAGGCAAAGGGAAACTCCAACTATAGTTTATTTTCTGAAACTCTTTCAGAGGAAGGAGCGAGGTACAATACGCAGAAACACTCCATGTTCTTATTAGGTTTCTGACAAGATACTGAAACCTGATGGAAGTTTTCCTCCTGGTTTCTTTCCCCCTGCACAATCTGACGAACTTTCAGTGATTTGTGTCTTACCCAAGATCAGTGGTTGTGGAAATAACCACGTTTAGTTAGTGCACTAAAAATCTTTCTTGGAGAACGAGGTTGGAAGGCACGATGCAAAAAATAAAAAGGAGGTTATGACCTAAAGGATGCATTCCAAGAGCCCGAATATGACAACAAAGCTCTTAAGGGTATTCTTAAGTATATAAAAGCTGATTAGCTCTCAGCTTCCAACACTGTGACTTTTCAGAGATGTAAACATGCACCTAGAAGAAGCTAAGCCAAAACCAAGGATCTTTGTGCTGCCCCTTGGGTTCTTCTCTGAATGCCGCTCATTAGCGGTTTCTAAACATCCTGGTTGTTTTGCTGCCCTTATGGTAAATGCATTCTCCTTATAAAAAAAGAGAAAAAAAAGCAATAACTTAATTTAACCATTTTCTTTTAAAAGTTGGAATTCAATAAAAGAGTGCTAATTATCAAATCAGCTGCTGTTTTAGTAGAACATTGTAACACATGACTTTTGAAAGCTTATTGGCATATGGGAACTAACCAGAAGCCCTTGCTGGCATGATGTAGGGCTCGCTTTGCTCTATAGTGACCTATATAGCTATTTTGGGTGTGGTTTTGCTTGGCTTTCATGGGAGCTGAGTCCAACCTTCCTCTGACATAGACAATTGCTGTGATGAGAGGGCCTTGAGGGGAATGGTGGGGAATAAATAACTTTGAGAATCAATTGTGTGGAAAAAGTCATTGCAGCCAAAATGTCTGCCCTCTTCCTAATGGTTCTGAGGGGAAAATAAAATTTCACATATACAGTCCTGATCCTAGAGGTTATTCTGCTCAGGTTTCATTTAAATGAGCTTGTGACTGGGGAGAGCAATGCAGCAACTTACCTGCCTGGGAGTAGCTGGCATGTGGCAAATCCAGTGCTGGATAGTTTTGGAAGCCCTTTATTTTAATGTCCTTGAGCCACTTTTTAAGCTGTTCAGCTGAGCGTTCTGCTTACTGTTAGAACTTCAACAGGTAGCTGGCTTTAAAATGTCTTTGTGATTTTGAAAGAAATTGACCTCTCCACAGTTTATTTTGATTTCTATCTACAAAGTAAGTGTCACTTCTTAAAACATTTTGTGGAGGTGTACATCAGATGTACGAAGTGTGAGTCCTTCTGTGCAGCAGAGACAGTCCTGCTCTGAGAGCTAAACATTTTATTTCTCTTTCCTGCCCACCCTACTCCCCTCCCTCCAGCTTTCCCATGGATTTTTTTCCTCTTCAGATTGTGCCTTTCCTGTTGGGTTTTTTAATCTTTTGTCCAATTCATACTGCTTTCTGTTTGCTTAGTGGAGTTGTGTTTTCTTGCCAGCCCTAGATAATTAGGATATGTGGCAAAATAAACATTCGTTTCAACTCCTAATAATGCTGCTTTCTACCCAAACCACGGAGGATGCCTAAGTTGGTGTGGGAAGAGCTGGCTGGTTGCACCAAAGCCTGCTGAAGTCTCGTGTTAGCCCCTGGATGCTGTCATGGCAAGGGGATGGCCGGCAGCAGACAGCCAGAGCAGGGGGCTGCTGCAGTGCGCTGGCAGCTTTCCAAAGGTTCTTCATGACCCTTTGAATACGAAAATCCTCTTGTTTCAAGTTTTGTTTTCATGAAAATGACATTCCCCCATCTGTTAACAGTAGATACATAGAGCTGTAGTGGTTTTTCTTGCTCTGTGCACTGAATAGTTGTGAGTGGGGAGGATCTAGTCCCATGACAATTTTGAAATGGACATAGCCGTCGTGGGCTATCCCTTGCCAAGCAGAGAAATTTGGGGTGTGGGGAGCAGCTCCTGAGGGGATTGTGATATTTCTGAAAGAAATAGGGAAGCTTTGGAGACCAGGAACTATGTGACCAGTGGTAAAGCAGATCAGAACATGGAGCAAGGCCAAGGAATACTTTAATAAAGGCACTTTTGTCCTCGATCTTAAAATAGGAAGCCTGTGGATTTATTTACAGGGTAAACAGGATTTGTTAAGTGGGTAGTCACTAGGTGTGAAGGAATACTGGTCATTCTTTGGGAGAGAATTCAGGTGAAAACTAGCTAAAGCTAAACTGAAAGCTGGAATTTTAGAAGTTTAGACATCAGTAATAGGACAAAACACAGAGAAAGTCTTCATCGTAGGAAGCATTGAGGTAGGTAGTGCTGTTCTGGGAGAAATGTGAAACAAGCTCTTACATAATAGAAACTGAGAAATTCGGTTCAAGTCTTTGGTATTAGCTACTAAGTGAGAAGTCCGAGTTGATGACAACTTATGAGAAAATATTCTTTGCTTCAAAGAGGACCCATCAATGTAGCTGTTGGGATTGAAATGCAAAGCTGAAATGCTACTTGGTAAAGTGTCTTGCAGGAAAGTGCAGTCAGTCTGTACTGTAGAGAATGGCAGTTTAGTACCTCTTCAAGTTGAAGATTAACAGCCAGAAAGGCAATACAACTGACATGGTTTTTAATGCTCGATAGAAGGAGGATTGAGGGAAGGAGGGTAATGATGAGGCTAACAGATGTTCAAAAATCACTCTGATCAGGCTGAGATAAAACTGCATGAAGGTGAGAGACTGGTAAATTTAAAGGATGCATCTTAATTAGTTGTTCAGGGTATAACAAGTGTTTTTAAAACCTTACCTGTTCCTGGACAGGAGAGCCTAATCTGAAGTCCAGAAACCAGGCATCCCAAGTATCCTGCTGCTTGAAGTTCTGTATTTGAATGTGTATTGTTTTCTCATGTGGGATAAGAAATACTGAAACAGCCATAACTGCAGTTACTGGCTTGAAATGAGAGCTAAGAATATGATTTTATTTTTTTGTCTCAACTGTCTGGTATATATCTAGGCAAGTCCTGTGGATTTTTGAGAATGTGCTCTGGTTTGTGCTCCTTCTGGACTGAAGTAGCTGCTTGTTGGATTTGGTGGTTTATTGCAAGGCAAAAAGCAGGCAGGTCATCATCTCCAGTTCCTGGTTTGAGAGGTACCGGGACTATGTTGCTAGTTCCTGGAAAGATCAGGCAGGCTTCGCAGGGTGGTGTAGTTGTGTCAGGATGGCTTAAAGGAAGGCCCTCTGACGTAGCAGCTATTGCCTATGTGAGTTCAGAGATTCCTTTAAACTCTGATGAGGGGACTCTCACTAAGAGTATAATTCTTGCCTCGAGTTGTTTTAACCGTGAAGAATTAAACTGAGAGTTTATAGTGAGCAATTTAATATCTCTCTTGATTTAGGAAGGAATCATTCAGAAAGTGAGTTAAATAGGGGTTTCTGGACTGCCTCAGGATGTAAGTCCGGGAGAGACCTGCTAAGTAATTCAGTTTATTTATCAGTACCATTGTGAGGTGTCTGCTGTGCTTTGCATTCACTTAGCTCTGTAAGTGGGGTACAGCCTCGCTTGTCTTTACTTTAATCGTCATTCTTTCACTGGGGGGAAGTGAAGCTGAAGCCTGCTTATTCACTTCCCCCCTCTTTCTGTATTGATCTCTACAAAGGTACATCGTCATTTTCGTTTTTGGTTCTTTTTTTTTTTTTTTTTGTACAGAAGTAAGTGAAAGGTGCTTCTTTAATTCTATTGTAATCTTTACAGACGTTACTGAAAAAAATTTGCCTCAGTTTCACCTGCATTTCTCCTTACTACAGTCCTGCAGTATTCCCCAGCCCAGGCTGTCTTCCCTCACAGAAGTGACTCCTAGTGAACATACTTTTATAGTTCAAACAGGATTCGAACCCTGTGGCAGCCATGCAGAAGGAAGGGGTTGTTTCGTAGAAATGGCCCGGCTGTTGGAAGAATCACCTTGTTACAGGTAGCACTAGAACAGAAACATGTCTTAGAACTTGGGTCCAGTAATCGTTGTAGTGAGTAGTAGTCGTAGAAGTTGAGCATGTTAGCTGTTGCACTGAAACTATTTAAAAAAAAAAAAAAAAAGAAAGAAAAATGGAAGGGGTGTGTTGGTGTGGCTTTTCACTTACCGTGGCTAAAATTAGAGAAATGCTGTGGTTAAGGTGACTGAATTCTTGAATGGTGAGTTCTCAGGGAAGTAAGCTAAGGCCTCACACCCCCCTGCTGCCCCCTGCCCAAACCATGACTACTTAATTTTGTGAGGTTAAAAAATAAAACCTTGGCTACAGAAAAGATGGCAGGTGAACGCAATTGCTTCCATAGCTCTTCTCATAAGAAATTTCCCTAACATAGTGATTTAAAAGATTAATCTTCTTGATCTCTTTTTCTTCTTCACCTTTCTCTGTCTCCTCTCTCAAAAGAAACCAGGATGCTTGCCTTTCTGCCTACCTCTCTGGATGGACAACCTTTGGCTTGTCACTGGTTCACTTCCCTGCTGTGGCTGTGGCATGACCAGTGGCACAACTGGACTGTGCAGTATGGGGCTGGTTGGGCAATGCAGATTTTGGCCATCTGAGGAACTGGACTAGGAGGGGTCCTTAGAGGTGGATATTAGTGTCAGCTGGGATGCAGCCCGTGTGCCCGAACTTATGCCCTGGTGGGGCTTCTGGGACCTGCTGCCGTCTTCCTTTGTGTGCCTGTGTGTCACATGGAGTTTGGTGGTGTGTTCTGTGACTGCCCAACATTAAGATTTTTAGTAGGAAGCTGGTAGGGTCAGAAAGGCTGAAAATCCCTGCTCTGATTTGACAAGGTGTGATGATGGTGGTGTTTTGGGGCAGGCTGCTTTTTCTCTTCAGCGTATACTGAAAGCAGCTGTTTCTGTGTTGAGGACCTTCCAGGTAGGCAATGAACTTTGAATAGCAAGATCGATTCAATGTGGCCGTGCAAGTGATACATTTGATACACCTTGACTTCTCTCTCCTGGAGTGAAACAGTAGCTCCGCAGCAGGCAGTCCATCACAGAAGGAGGCAGATTGATTCATGGGCAGAAATCACTGGGCAGAAAACCTGGGGACGAGGCATCTGTAGCACCTGCTTCCACCTTCTTGGCTTGGCTGCCTCCCTCCTTCAAGGTACTTTCTCTTAGGCACATAACCTGTCCCCTGGTAGGTTTACTTTGGATACTGGTGACAAAAGTTCTTGCTCTTTTCTGCTTACCAGAAATACTTGTTTCTCCATCATAGTGCTTATTGAGATTGGTGGTCATGTTCCCAGGATTGTTTGGGGGCTTTTTTGGTTTTGTTTTTGCTTGGTTGGTTTTGGGGTTTTGTTTGTTTTTTAAATTAAAAAAAATCACCCCCCCCCCCCCAAAAAAAAAAAAAAAACAAAAAACAAAAAAACAACCTAGGGTGAAATCTGCCAAGCTTTCTTTACCCTCCTCTTCTAGGGTATCCTTATCTTGATTATATGTTTGTAAGATTTTTTTTTTTCTTCTGGTAGAGTATTATACTTAAAACTGGGTAAGAGTACATATTACTCGATTGGTTTTTTTAATGATAAGTTTTTTGTAGCTCTGAAGATAGCTGAAAGCTGTTGAATGCTGTCTTGTGGTCCATCTAATCATTTGTAAGTCAGGGTATGGTTTGCAAAATGCAGTGAGCTAATTTAACCAGACATTGTTCTGAAAGGAGAAGTTTCCTCTCTGCCTTTGTCCCCCTGCACCCTTCCTCACAACCACATGGCTCTGCTACTTTTTTTCGGCAGCAGCGTTTGTCAGGTCCTTCTCTGAGCCACTTTAGTTCACCAAAATGGCAGAAAAATAATTCTGTAAAATGGAGAGCATTCTGCTGTTGTAATGAATCAAACTGGCTCATAAAAGGATCTGATGAACACCAGAGCTGGTACTAAGGACAAGGGGGGCTGCTGGCTTGGAGAGCAGCAAGCCCTTTTCATCTTTTCATTTTGGTGGCAGTGAGCAAGTGGATTGGATCAGTTGCCTGGGAACCTTCATGGGAGAAAGAGAAATAGAGTAATCATCTGTGAAGGAAAGGACACGAAAAGAAAAATGTGCTGGCCTGAGTTAAAATGGATATTAAAATTTGTTTATTCCGGTGATGCTACGGATTGCATGCTAGAAACAATTTGTTAGAATTAATAATCCACTGCCCAGAAAATCAGTTTTCGTCTTCAGGTAGGAAAACAAAAGCCTAAAAGATTTACTAGTGTATAAATAACTTGTTTGCTCTTTCAAATGTGAAGTATTTAATCTCTGAAACAATTTATTCACAAGAAAGGGTGGGAGGGGGTTGGTGGTGGTGGTTTTGGGCTGGTGGTTTTTTGCTTTTGTTTTGTTTTTTTTTTTTGCAAGCTTGAAATCCTCCATTAGGTTCATCAGCTTTGAGTCAATTTGTCTGTCTCAAATTTTATCAAGTCAGTGCTGTTTCAGTGTCATCAAGTTTCATCAGTCAGTAATTCAGTGGATTCCGTTATTCAGAGTTCTATCCCAACTATTTACATTTTCCTGCTGGTTTGAGATGGAATGAGAGCTTGGTCCTAGTAGGTGGCTGAGGCTGTTACTTCCTATTATAGTCTAAAGCTTTCTGATAGTGAAATGAATGCACTCCTACTTGTTAAAATTGGTGATAAAAAGTACATTGCAAGTCAAATAACATGCTGCTTAGTCTCTCTTCCGTAATACAGTGTTCTTGCTGCTCTCCAGAGAAATGGGCAGCTTACACTGTGTAGCTCAGCAGAGGAATGAACACCTTACAAAAAGTCAGGGATTCTGGCTGCAGCTTCTGCTCAATCCACCTGTCAGCTTGAGGTGACTCTTTCAGCGTAGCAGCAACGTGGCATTAGGAGCCGCTTGCTTTCTGAAGAGCCCTGCCTTTTTTGCCAACTTACTTGTGTATATTGCAGCGTGACAGAAAGGGGCTTCTCGGCAGGTGGAAGACTGGAAGCTCGTGCTTTCCTTCCTGTTTTTCTCAAAATTTGGGCAATTGTATGTGCGTTACTAGAAGGTAAACTCTTGCCATAGTTACAAAAAAACCCAAACCCTCATGTAGTGCACCATCTGGATTCCTTTCCTTGGGTTTTACATCTAAAAAATTCCTTTTCAGGATCTACAGGGGATGGCAAGAGGTGCAGGAGAGGGGATTTACAAATTCTATCTTATGGAGAGTGTAAGCTGCATTTGGTGAAAACTGTGAGGATGGTGGCCCTGACTAGCGTTGTGTGTGTTCAGAGTGAATATTGTAGTTACTAAAAGCAGCTTGTTTACATTAGGAATTGTATGTGCTAGCTCTAATGGGCTTTAGGAAGCCCAAAGCACAGCTGTAAAACATCTGTCTCTGGGACGAGATCTTGTCTGTCTGTTGAGTTGTTGTCCTTCATTTCATGTTGAGATTTAGACAAGAAATAAAACTTATTTTTTTAATAGAAAAGTTCTTCAGCCATCCTGCTTGGAGACTGGTTTGTACTTGAAAGGCTATCATGCTGTTGTCTTGAACACAGAACTTAAAATAGTGACTCAGTATTGACTTAACTCCACTTCCTCTTTAATCCGATCATCTTGTTGCTATATGACCTTACAACACCTTAATTTAAAGGCTGCTTATTCCAGTGGATTAGATTTGGAGGTGTCTGGTGTGGTAGGCATTGCTACAGGAAGGACTTAAAAGGAACTTAAGCGTTGCCTCAAAAAAACCCCCAAAAAACCTAGGTGTTGGAATAGGAGCGGCGAGGGTATTTTTCCACTTTGGGATGCTTACTGTTGCTGGCATATGGACAAGGCTTGCTCTGAAAGAGCAGGAGAAATTTTGAGCCCATAGTTCTGCTGTGCCATAAGAAAAAGTACATTCACTTCCAGTGAGTGAATTTGATGCTCCTCGTCTTAATAACACATGGAAGTGTTAGAAGGCAAAATATCTGTTTAGTTCATGCGTTTCTGAGTGCTTGGATGGTTTTTCTTCTTCTCAAGGCTAGTGACCTGAGCAGGTGGTTGGAAGCCAGGACCCGAAGTGCTACTCCAAACTGGTGTGCCAGGTTCATAGAGATGTGTTTTGTCTGCCATATTGGGATGTGTAATAGTTGCTGATTACCAAGCAGCACTCGGCAGAGGATCTTGGTTCTTTACCAAGTGTTAATTCTGTCTTGCTACTGGTCTCGTGAAGTAGATAAATGCCATCCTTAAAAGGAGAGTTGGTCTGACATTCAGCACTTAAAAAGTCTGTCTTAAGTGTTTAGAGTCTGTATCTGAACAGCCTGCTATTTTTCAGAATTTGTCTTCTTCCTTTAAATATTTTTCTTAGGAGTAAATTCTAAACAATTGTATTTTGTGTACTGAGTTTAGGGATCATAAGCTTCCTCCTTGTCCTACTCAGTTTCTTGAACAAACTCTGCCAAACAGTCTGCCCTAATATGTTGGGCTTTAGCTTAGCAGTAGGAAGAGTTCAGAGAGTGTAGTCTCTCCTCTGTGCTATTTTATTGGCCATTTTGACTCACATTTGCTGTCAGGTTCTTCTTCCATCTCAAGTCAGGTATTTAACCTGACTAAACTAAACTGGAGCCAAACAGATTATTTGTTGGGTGTGATCTGGGGGTTATGGTGAGTTTTACCGTACCTGTGAAAACTTTGATCATTTCGATTCCTTGAAAATAAACCGCTGGCATGTTCTTCCTTGCCTCTGACAGTGGTCTAGCAGGAGGTCTGTTCTGCATTGGGGAGAGGCTGCTGCCTTCAAGCTTGGGCTGCGCTCAGCACAGAATGGCAGCAGCACCTTCCATGGATTGGAAGAAGCAGGGGTAGGCTGGAAGGTGCAGAGAGACTGGGTTGTTCCATGGCTTACAACAGCAATTGCCGTGCCTTCTGTATTTGCAGAGGGAAAATTCTGCGCCCCCAGTTCAGGAGATGGGCACCGTCCCCACTTTATAGGTAATAGAGAGGGTTTGTTTTCAGCAGCTAAGACGTTGCACAATGACTTGTGGATTGGAACCGAGGATTGAATTCAGTCTTCCAGTAATTCCTTTAAGTGCTTAACCTAAATATGTTGTAGTTATTTTAAGTACCTTTTTATAACAGTAGTAAAGCTTCAGGCCAGTGCTTTGAGCTGATATTATCTTTTACAGCTGCTGTTTAAATCAGGAAAAATATGAATATTTTATTTTTTTCACCACTTAGTGTTGTTTTTAAGTCTTTTTCCTTCAAACATGAAAAGATTGTTTTAATAAAAGTTCAGTATTCGTAAAACTTCGGTGTATAACACAACTTTGGTTTATTAAAACCACACTTTTTTGAGTTGTTAAAAAAATGAACTTAAAGCCCACTGTAGGTACTGAGTACATCCAGAGACACACTGTATGTGCTACAGTATTTAGTATTGTCAGTGTTTCTGGTTTGTTTTTTTTTTTACTCCTTTAAGGAGTTACAACCAGGTCATAAACTCTCTGTGAATTTTCTCTTGTTGGAATAAGGATAATCTTTTATACAGGATCAGTACAATTTCAGCAGAGTCTGATAAAGTTTTGGGTGTCGTCGTCTCTCTCATGTTGTGGTCCTCTAAAATGTTGTAATCTCACTTGCATTCTTGAAGTACTGGTAATATGGGCTGAAATACAGTATCTTCATGAAAGGAGGGTGAAATGTTATCCTGGAAATGGTGTATTATTGAAGTAGCATAGTTGTCAACACCTATTAAAACCATGTTGCGAATATCATCTTTCTTTTTTAGTACCAGAGGTCTGAATCCTATTTCATAGCGACCAAGGTGGAGGCTATCCAGAAACAGAACAAGCCCCTTAGCCTCCACAGCTCTGCAGCTCAGAATTGTCTTGGAAAAAGTGATAGGTAATGCTTAATGAATTTTTCTTGCATGAATTCATCTAGTCTTCTCTTGGTCTGTGTAAACTCTTGGCTTCCATTGGGACTGTGGCAATGAGTTCTGCAGCTTAAGTACACATTGTATGAAGAACTGCTTCCTTTTATTTGTTTTATTTTGAACCTACCACCTGCTAGTTTTGTTTGATGTTCTCTAGCTTCCTTGTTAAAAGAGAAAGAGAACAATTGTTCACTACCTACCTGTTCCATGCTGCTCCTGATTTTGTAAACTTTTTATTCTCTCCCTGGTTGGCCCTTCTTGAGGCTGAGGATTCTGAAGGGTATTCTAATGCCTGTCACCTCTCTCTGGTCCATCAGTAATTTTAATTTTGAAGTGGAGGTGAGAAAAGCAAACACTGTCAATGCAGCAAGGTATAAGCACCTCACAGACTTGTGTATCCCATTTCTTGTACAATTCTGTGCGGTTTTTTCCCATCTCTTCTTTTCTTTAGCATGCTTAGTGTTCTGTTTACTCTTCTGACAAATCTTGTTTTCCTAGATTATTTATTTTAGCTCCCAAATCGTGTCAGGGCTCAGTAAAATGTATGTAAAACAGTCAGATTGTATTTTCTCATGTGTGTTGCTATCTATTTCCTTCCAGTGAATCTCATCTGCAGTTTATTACACCTTCAGTGGGTGTGATGAAGGTCTGCTGCTTCCTGCATAGTTGATTTTAATTTTTAGCAAAATGAACTTGTTGATACTATTAGCAAACTCACTTCAAGGTTCACATGTTTCTAGATCTTTGATGTTCATGCTGTCAGTGCAGGTCTGGAAAGGGGTTCATTTCCTGGTTTGAACTGGTTGCTTTCATCCATGTGAAGACCTTCCCTCCTTTGCTGCTGTAGCTTAGTTTCCTTAGGAACCATTGCTGGAGGACCTTTGTTCAGCAGCTGGCATGTGTTTTGGTCATCCAAGTTAGCTCAGACTTTGGCCACTTATCAATTGCTTCAATGAAATCTCCTGTATTGGTAAGACAGGACTTTTCTGTGGGAAAGCATCAGTGTCACTTCTGTAGTGCGTACTTAGGTACGTGCCCGTGTTTCTTCTGTCTTCTTCTTACTTACCCTACTGGGACATTAGACTTGCTGGTCTGTAGTTCTTGGCAGGCTAAAGGTATGACCACCTTTCAAAAGTGATGCACCACTGGCAGCAAGGCAGTGTTGGAACCCGAGATATGATGCGGCGTAGCGGACAGATGGGCTATGTTATCCTTCAGCTCCTCACCGAGCTTCCTCCTTGGTGAATGCATTGGTGACTCGCTGCTGTTTGCTTTGGTTTGACCAAAACTGCCTCTGAGGATTTACATGTCAAAAAAGATGAAAGCTTCCCTTAGCTTCTCCAGTGACAGGAGATGCAGAAAACTTGTAATTTTTATTTTCTTGGAGTAATTCTTTTATGTCTTGATTATATGTTAGCCCAGTGGATTCTCTAGCAGGCTTTGTACACCTGGCATTTGTGAAAGGACCTTTTATGACTTTGCCCCTCTAGGAACATATCTTTTGTTTGCAATTTTACCTGCTAGTTCCTTTTGTCCAATTTATTCTCCTAGTCTTGAGAAATGTTCTTACTGATAGCTTCCCCAGCTTGAGGTTTAACTGTGATGCATTTTTTTTCCTTGTGTCTCCTCATTTTCAATATAGTATTTTTTGTCTGTTGTCTGTAAACGTTTTGTCCAGCTGCCTGATTTTGTTTCTCTTACCAAGCTTCCTCATTTTAATGCTTTTTTCTCTTTGAAAGTAAGCACTCCAACGATGCTTTTTTGTTGTTTGCTGCTGTTTTAGGAATGCTAAGCTCAAATATATTTAATAGATTTCATGAGCAGTAGCCATGGGTCATGATATAGTTAAGTCAAATATGATAGGAACAAATCTGAATTGTAATATAATTTTGTGGATGTTTAAATAGTCCATGTTCCAGTTAAAATGTGGCAGTGTTGCCCTGTGTCCTTCACTGTAACTTCATATAAATAGTTTGATAAATACGGTTTAAATGCTTTTATACTGTGATTTCTTCTTGCCAGCAAACCAGTCACCTTACCAAGTTGTACAAGTGGGATGGAAATTTATTTTGAATGCCACTGATTTATTTAGGAGTGAGACAAAGTATGTGACTGTGTCCTTCAGTTATAATTCCCCATCAATTGTAAATTGATGCATTTGTTCAAATATACAGTATAGAACAGTATTACAATCAAGCTGCAGTTATCATGGGAGCCATAACTTCTACTTTTCTTTTTCTTGGCTCTCTGTGTGAAAAACCGTACTGTAGTATATTATTTAATTGTTTAGTACTGAGGTCTCTCTGTTTTATCATAGTATGTGACATGCTACAGTACCACTCTGTATAAAAACCTTTGGTGCTTGAAGCAGTGGTGGAACAGTGAGAGTTTATTCATTTCTTCATGTATAGATGTGCGAGCACCATATTTAGAAGAACTTTTGCACAAATAATAACCACTTCGTACTGCAGGGGTTTTGAGAATTATGTTGCTTTCCTTAGCTGAGAATGACTCGGAAAGTCATAAGTCTGTAAATCTGAAGTCACCGGCATCACTGTTGCTTCTGTGTTTCATTTGAGAACTTGTGTTAGGGAAGAGGCTCTCCTGAAAGTTACTTGCTCTTTCAAAGTTGACTGTAACATGCACTCACACAGTATTTCAGCATAAGCAACTGAAATTTGAGGAATTTTATGCTAAAGTAATGGAAAAAACGTTGGCTGTATTAAGATCATGAAATATTTAAGAACTCATGGTCATGAAAGTAGGCGAACTGGTTTTATAGAGAAGCAGTAGTTACATTTTCAAAATGGACGCTCTGAAGGGTGGCAATTATGAGCTCATAAGATTTGGAAATAAACAGAATTTTAAAAGAGATCTTACAAAATTAATTTTTTCTTTAACAAGAATGCAGGTGTCATGAAAGGCTTGTGCCTATTTCAGTTGTTGAGGAGTCATGATCCTGCTTTGCTAAGTTAATGTTTAAACTTTCTCATGAAACCTACAGCTTCTAGATAGCATGCCATATGTACAAAATAAACTCACCAGTTATTTTGTTTTCTACTTAAAAGTTAAATTGCAATCAATGGCTGTACACGTAAATTTGTTGAGGGTAACAGAAGAAGGAACTATGCAGAAATACAGGGTTTGTTTTAAGAAAGAACTCAGAGGAATTTTAGGATGTGGTCATTTCTTAGTTCAACTAATACAAGCAAAGCACCTAGGAGAAAGTGGAGAGGTGGTTTTCGGTTTGCAAAGAAAAGGCTAGTAACAGAATTTGAAGTAACAAGAGTTGAAACTAATCCAGCCTAGACACAATTAAAAGCAGAGTGTTCTGGCATGGCAAATTCTCTTAGGCGGTGTTTAGTGAACGGGTGCTCTTGCCATTCATTTTTGTATCTCTTCCCTAATTCATGCATTTTGGATTTCGCCTCCTAAGTAACTTTCATGAAGAATAGAGGGGAAATCTAGAATTTGTTTAAAAGCTGCACAGTTGTGCATCAGCAGGATGTATCTCTGCTATTGGAAGATCATAAGCTATCAGTCATTTAGCACTGAGGTCTAAATGGAATAGGTGCTTTTATAGGCTGATTTATTAGAATATGTTGCTTATAGGCTTGTTGAAAAATGTCACTAGCAAATTTGATGTGAAAAAATGGCATGAGAACAGTTGGGGATTTTGTCGTGGTCTGTGAATAGCTGATAAGCAAAACGAGGTGCTGTAATACTGTTGTTTTCTCTCTTAACCTCCTTGTCCCCTATCCTCCCCCACGTACGGGATTTTGAAAGTGGCACTGGAAAGGGGAAGTAGGTCTTAATCTAGTAGCATGAACAAAGCTATGGATTATAGGTTTTTTGCCCCTATTTCTTTGATCCTTCTCAAAGGCATATATCACTTGTATTCCCTACACCCCCAGCAGTCAGGTAATATCTTTTGGGGGCTTTTAAAACACCACCTTTCTGTTGACCAAATAAATTTTTCAAATAAGTTTGGTGTTGATGATTTAATGATCATGTTAGTATTATCTTAATTTTAATCAAAAGGGTGTATGTGTTGATGAGTGGCATGAGATTAAATCGTGTGCTTTGTTTGAGAGGACTGGTACTAGATGATCTTTAAGGTCCTTTTCAACCCAAACTATTCTATGGTTCTGTGAAACAGTTATGCCTTAGCAGAATAGAGTCACAACGGAGGGTCTGTCGTAGGATAAAATCAAAACTGACTCTTTGACAGAAAGTTGTCAGTTTTCCTTGCTTTTTCAAAGGCTTGGATATGTATTTGTCCTTCTGGTCTACCCTTAAGTTTAACTACAGTAGCAAACTCTTGGAAAGTACTTGAAAAGTACTTTATGTGGAAAGTACTTTAAAATGTTCATAAAGACAGATAATCTCACCGTGGTTCTGATGCCTCCTTTCCCCCTTCTCCATATGATTATTGATCTGAATCAGACATTTGCTCATCACTTGGCCACATGTTCTTATTAATGAGATAGATAAGGATAAGCAGTAGGAATTGAATTGTCTGTTTCTGTGTAAGCACAGTTTCTGTATGGTGAACAATGATGATTTTTCTTTCCTCTAGTCTCCTTTTACTCATATATATCTAGAAAAGAAATAGTCAAACTACTAGTTACATGTTTTTAGCAGAGAAGTAGAAGAATAATCTGGGCATTTAATGTATTGGGCTTAAAAGAAAAATTATTATCTGAATATTAAGGTAGATGCTAATGGAATACAGAGAAGCTGTATGTTTGGAGTAACTTCTGAAAAGCGTGTAACTGCAAGGAAAAGAAAAAGGAACAAACCAGTATGGCCAATTTGAGTGGGTAAGCAAGTTGGGGCCTTAAGGTGACGGGCCTGGATAGTTTCAGAATATGTGGACAGGATTAATGGAGGCATGTTTAGAATTGGTAACACTGTTGACACCAGTGCTACAAACACTGCACTTTTATAGATTGGAGTCCCATCCATCATCTCTAGCCATTTCCAAAAATCAGGAGATCTGAATTCTCTTGCCATATTCTGTCTTGTGATAAGTTTGATTAAATCCAGCTATTCTTCTAGTTATGGACCATCATTACCCTGTGTGATTACAAAGTTGCTGTGCGTTAACTAATGGAATCCATAATATGTTTAAATACAAGCACAACTGGCATTTTCTGTGTTAAACCTCCGAACCTCATATTAGGTTCTCTCGTGTCTTGTAATTGCTCTTTAAAATGTTTGTGGAATTAATACCTTGGATCTTCTGTGCAATTAACAACATCCATAAAAGTGATCTGTGAAGGAAAGATCCTTGGTTGGGGTTTCGGTTTTTTCTTTTGAGATTAACAAAATCTAAAGTAATATACGTTGTGAAACATAGTCCAAGTCAAGGTTTCTTTAACATGAAATGTCATTCACTGGAATTAGACTGATTACATACTGAGGCTTCTGTTTTAAGATACAGGTATTTTCAACAGTGGAAGGTTAAAAATGGTATCTTGAAATATGCTTCTGTTATCTTGAAATATGTCTTGAGTCAGCAGCTAAGTCAAGTTCTGGTTTTGAAACCTGATAGATCTCAGCCTCTGGTATTCCTTCAAATAAAACTGTCTTTTGCTTAGAGATTGGACATTTGGAGTTAGTCATAGATGTGAGCTTTGTGAAGTTGCAAAAGTGAGGCTCGGGTTACAGAGCCAGAAATCACTCTGTTAGAAGTTTAATTTGCTCGTTCAAGAGATTTGGCATAGTCGAGGGTGGAAACCTGTTCTCCAGAATAACATTCACTTTCCCTAAATCCATGTGTATATTTCATTTTTTTCTGGCTAGATAACTGACTGCAACAAAGTGATTATGTGAGGTAAAGCTGAAAAATTACAAAAGAAATATTGCCCTCTTGCACTAATTTTTGTATATTAATTACAGGTTATTTTTCATTTATGACCCTTAAAATCCTTATTTCCTGCTGGAGAACTAATAACTCTTTAGCAGATCAAACCTCTCTCTCTGGTCTGTAATAAATACAGCCTATGTTGTAGATACTTGCTGTAAGCTTTGGAATCAGATTTCTCTCTGTCTATAAATTTTTAATTTTCTTATACTATTTGTTGAATATAATTATGAGTTAGTTGGTGATCACTGCATAATTGGACTTGATAGACTGAGTGAACCCACTGTATATAACTTTTGGTAAAAGATCATCTATCTAGGGATGCCGAATGATAAAGACACTGATAATTTATTTTGCTCTAGGAATAGTATTGCAGTTCAGTCACATCACACTTGGTATCCCTTTAAAACGGCTTCTAAATTGTTGGAGAAGCATCCCGTGTGATAGCTCTTGTATTCAATGAGTTCTTGGATATTTCTGAAAGATTTATAGTGAAGTCCAAAGCATTTCAAGGCCAAGTATAGCAGTCTTGTCAGATGCAGCTTTACAGCCTAGTGACTTATAATGAGAGTAGAATGTAATTAGAAATTGTCCGTGTCTTTACCGAGTACTGATGAAAACTATGGCTCAAAGGTTAATTCAAATAATAATTAATATTGCTTTCTGTCAGAACAGGGTGGTAATGAAATCTTTGTCGTACAATGACTCTGATTTTAAGAAGAGGGTGCATAAGAAACAGAGGCTAGAGTTTACCTTTTCTGATTATATTCACTTATCTTACAATCAGCATGATGGCTTGATAAAGCATAATTTGAGAGCAATTTAAACATACTCAGAAATATTACAACCTACAGCGAAAATCATCTAATGTGTTGCGTCTGTTTATGGAGATAGATTTATGGCTAGATTGTTGAAGTAGATGGATTTACCACGAATGATCCTTAAGGACTGCATATGAATTTTTTGTTGTTGATAATAACTGATCAATACCATGTGTTTGTGGAAAGTCTTCTTAATAAGATTTGCTAGCATGAGAAATGTGGGATGTTACATTGATGTTTGTTTAAATTGGACTAGTTTCAAGGAAAGCGATAGACCAGGTTTTGCTGGCAACCAAAACAAATTCTGTTCAGTTTCTTTTCCCAAGTTGAAATTTTCTATTGGAAAAAAATAAATGCTGTTAGCTTTGCTGAAGCTAAACCCATAATTTTTCAGTTGCCAATGAGCTACTAGACCTGTTATTTTGAGAGACGGTTCATGAATATTTTGCTGTCACCTGGTTTTCCTGTATCTGGTCTGATCCTAACCTTAAAATTTGCCTACCAAAAAGCTTCTCCAGAAAGTTACAGCTGTAGTTTGGGTTTTTGGGTCAACATAGTTCTGCATATCGTGCCTTTCTCACACCTTCTATTCTGTCTGCTTGCCTTAAATGTTACTGCATTGCCTCTCACAATTTTAAATTTGCTGTAATTTTAAGGCTGTTTCCTCTATTGCCAAAAAAGTACTCTAAATGCCTCTAAATTGGATCTGACAAAGATCAGGTATTTTCATTCTTATGCATGTGAAAATGATCCCAAGACTGATTTTTTCACTCATCTGGATAATGCTTTCCATACAAACTGCTTCAGTTTATGGGAAGCAAGGAGAGTCCCCAGTCAAGATCAGACTTCGCTGGAGCAGCAGCACCCAACAGGGAATGAGCTACATGGTGGGGCTGGGAGCTGAGAAAGGGGATGTGCGTGTGTACGTTCGAGGGGTGTTTTAAACTGTGGAGATGAGAGATAATGAAGCATTATGTTGGTTTCTGGGAGCTACTCCTGCTGTTCTTTCTTCTTTCTTCATACATTTTCTCAAAAGGATAAGAGAGTTCTGTGCTACACTGACTGTGCTATGCTGAAATTTCCACTAGATGAGGTAGAAAAAAACCCCCCAAATTTTAATGGTAGCACTGGAGAAAAGCTCACTGTGCAAATTAGATGCTTAAATTTCCTCTCCCTTCCTATAAGCAAAGAAAGTGGCTTGGGAACTGAGCTGCACTTAAGAGTTTGAGATGTCTGAAATGTTGAAAACTCTAGTGAACAAACTTGACCAGGACATAGAGACTTCTTATCTAAAATGATCTCCGTGCAAATTTTTCAAAGTTCGTAAAAGAAAAATCTAAGGGATGGCTGTGAAACCCTTCTTAGTGAATTCAAGTTGCCTGTTTATGCTTAATGATTTAGTTCTTTAAGAGAATCATTGCCTGTGGAGTTGATCTGTCATCTGTAGGTGGTCTCCTGAAATGGTAGCAGAAAAAAAAAAATCTTTCTGAATTTGAAATACTGTGAGATTTACCAAAATGTAAACTCCTAATAACAAAAAAGCTTCACTTGTAACAAGACCTAAATGTGCTGAAAGTTGTGCTAGTACTCAAAGGTGCTGAAGCACAAATGTGAATAGATAGAAATTTAAAGAGAGGTGCTTTGTTGAACATTCTAAAAACTTTTTTTTTGTTGTTTCCATGTATTCCACCAAACATTCTGAGCCCCATTAGGTCATTCTCCCAGTCCATTTCCATGACAGATCTCTATGCTGATATGGAGGTGCCAATTGAGACCGGTATGTGATTTAACTAGAGGTGCATGTGCTGGTGTAAATACGCCATCTCCAAATACCAGTGAGACTACATGGTGGGGAGGGGGGGAAGGGAAAAGGAGGGTGGTCATTTCAGTTCATCTTTTTTAAAAGTGGAAGTGGCACAGTTCCTGGGGTTAGGTCTGCTTGAAATATGCCCTAGATTGTCTTGTGGATTGCTTTCTCCGACCACTCAAAATTTTTTGGGAAGGGAATCTTCCAGAGGATTGTATCTGTGCTGTGGAATAAACAGTTGTCGTGTGAAACTGATGTGAGCCTTAGTTTTACTCTGCCTCCACTAAAATACACTTTTACGGTAGTTTGTGCAGGATCAGCACAGAGGAGTACAAAGAGGGAGCTTTTCAGTACAAAGGCTGCCTGTTTGGCCTGCCCAAACCACCGTGAATGTGTTTAAAGGGGACTTTTATTACCATGGAAACTCTCAGACAGGAAGGAATTTGTCCTGCCATATCTAGAAAATAGTCTGTAATGGTCAGCTCTTGGAACAAAAGTGTTTCGAATAGTGGGGTATATTTAAAAATTCTTGTGGTGAATATGTTTTAAAACCCCCCCGAATATGTAAAATCCAATCTTATGCTAATGGGACTTCTAGTATGGGGATTTAGGAAAGACTACAGACAACTACAATGTGAGCAAGAGAAGTGTAATGAAAAACCTAAGAAAGTTTTACCTCTCGGTCCAGAAGGCTTCTGGGGTGTTGAATGGATGTCAATGAAATATTCTTCCTTTAAGTAGCATGTTTATCCATCACAGCCATTCATTGAGGGCCTGTGCGTGTGCTTGGCTTGAACTGCTGAAGGCTGTCCTCTGAACACCATGGATTAATTGCTTTTGGAATGTCTTACTAAAACCTGTTATTTGACTCTCTTGACAAATATCCTTACTATTCACAAATGGCCTTTACTTTCCTAAATCACACCGAGATATAACATTTCTTGTCTAAAAGAAATTCTAATACCAGATCCCAGAATATTTGCACGTCCTTCACTGGAGTTGTACATCGGTATGAAATGACTCTTAAGTCAGCAGTCTTCCAGCCAGCAGGAGTAGCTAGAGGTAACAGCAAGGTTTTCCATGCTTTGTGTAGTCTTTGGTGTTGATTTGTTGAATGGGTTTCATCAGTTGAATGAAAAATATTTTTTCACGTATTTGACCAAATTAGAATTAATTTTTTTTTTTTTTCTGCAAATCATATCAGCAGACACTGTTTTCTCATATCTTTCCGTACAGCAAATGTCTGGCTTGTTTTACTGCTGTGCTTTTCAGGTTAAGTTGTTGAACCACCTGGCTGTGGCCTGAAGGCAGTTTGAATGCATGGTATAGTAATAAGCTGATCCAATGGGTTGTGATGCTTGAAATCAGCCGTACCACTCTTGCTTCTTCCCTTGTGCCGTCACTGCTGTTCAGCTACCCCTGTGGTGATGATCTTCTGATGGCAACTAATGGCGAGATCAGCTTACCTCTGGTGTCAGACTGCACCTGAACATTTTCTTGGAGTGTTTGGGGTAATAGTAGAACAAAAGCATCACGCTTGTGGTAAGGAACAGGAATAACTAAGGAGGAAAAATCGTCATGAAAACTTTCCACTGCCTTGTCAATTTTGCAGTTGCTCACAGCTGCTGAAAGTCAATGTTCAAAGTCTAATTCTACGTGGCAGGCCAGGTAACGAACAGTTTTATATATGTGTATATATATAATGGAGTATTTCTGTGTGCCTTTTACAAGCGCTGAGTGACCTTGTTTGTGTTATCTGGGTTAACGCTGTAATCTCCTGCTCTAATATGAGGACTTCCGTCTTACAAGTTGATCAGTTTAGTTTCTTGTCTCCTGACTTGAGGAACCAAAAGGATTGCAGAAGGTAGTTTCAGCCAGGATTGTAGAAGGTAGTTCCAACCAGGATTAAAAGAAACAAACAAAGAAGAAGAAAAAAAACTACCTTACTCGTCTTGTTTATAGTAAACTATCCCTGCTTAATGGCTCAGTTTCCCTCATCTGGGAACTGGGGGTAGGCTGCCTTACAAACTGTGTCAGGGGATGGGCATCTTAATTGTGGACAGTCATTTGTCTTTCCAAAAGTATAGAAACCCCTGTTGGATGTATTTCCCTAATAGTTAACTAAGTTGAGAAAGAAAGGAAATACTGGTGACATCATGTATGACTTAATATGGTTATTAACTGCGCAGGTGTTGTAAAGCTGTGAATCTAAACTGTAGTGGAATAATTGTACCATATGGCAGGGCTTTTTTCTTCAATTCTTATTGTTCCTCATTTACCATATTTTTTTTCCCTCTTTAGAAATGTATCTCTGTGCCATTTTGGTTTTTTAATACCCCTTACTCAAAAAAAGAAAGGAAAAAAGATCCCTCAAACCTTGGCAGGTTTTGATATCAGTTCATCCACTGTTTCCCTACTCATTTCTCCAGTATGCATGTGTAGTTTTGTTTCCTTCCTCACTGCTCCAGTTCTAGGCTTTCTCCAGCTGGCAGTTCTTCATCTGCTGTGCTTTCCACGAAGAAGGCAAATGCCCAGCTTGCTCTTTTCCACCATCTCTTGCACCCCTGAGGGGCTCACACCCAGTGCTTGCAGGCCTGCATTGCATGGCTCAGTACTGCTCTCCTGATGGGAAGTCTGGGAAGCACTAAATCATCTGGCCACATACTGCTTCCTTCAACTTTCTCCCCAGCAGATCCGTGGGCTGAGTTTGCAGTAGGGCGTGATGGCGGCACGCAGCTTTAGAGCTCGGGAGTGGGGATGGGCTTTCTGCCCCCACCCCCTCACCCACACAGACATTTCCCTGCTCTCCAGCTGCTCTGGTTTCCATCTGTTACAGGGCCTTCTGGTGCGACTGTTTCCTCATCTGCTGAGCCGAGTAAAATGTTGAAGGACCAGACACTGCGCTGACCTGGGGAATTAAGGGGTTGTGGTTTTGGAGAAAATGGCTTGCATGCTTATTTTCCTTTTTTCTCAGAAACGTGGCATGCAACACATGCACATCTAATATTTTGAAACACGTTGTGAGGTGCATTTTCATTTCTTCATAGCTAACGTGTTTGCTCATCTTAGTTGCGTAGGCGATGCTGTAGACCTGCCCGACATGGCAGCTGCCCCCTGCCCTGGGAGGGTCACTGTGCTACTGGCTGGTGGGCTCAGAAATGTCCAGCAATGCTAAATGTTAACCTGCAGCACACAGACAGAGGAACAGCTGAAGCCTTATTTGTGAAGACAAAAATATGCAACTAGTGAGAAGTAGCAGGGAGCCAAAGGAGGCGTTAAGAAACCTTGGAGTGGCCATCACTCTCTTGGCCCAGGAGCTGGGGAACTTTACCCTGCGAGGTGTTTCGCTTTTGGCAGGCAGATGCCTGCTGCCCATCTTCAGACTGCTATTTTAGGCTGCTCTTGTCTTTAGCACTTCCATTTTGCAGCCACTTAGATTATGCCTTTCACAGATCGCTGGGCGGTCGCTCTCTCTTGAGTGATACTGGTGAGTTACCAACAGCAGCAGAGTGGACACGCAGGCCTGAAACAAGGATTTCTGTGAAGCAAAACAGGTGAACAACAAAATGTCCATTTCATAAGTGAAGAAAATTGTAGCCACTTCTGATTTGCCGGTACACAGAAACCCTGCAAAACTTCACAAATTATCCCTGCCAAAGTATATGAAACTGTCAGAGAGCAGTCCCTTGCTGGTCAAATTGTCCTGGTGGGTGAGTGTAGCTTCCCTTTTTCTGACTACTGCATCATCTTCTTTTTGGAAGTAGTCGTTCTTGGCTTTTAAAATCTGTTTAGACACTATCAGATTGGTTTGGATTTCAAAATTATATGTGTAAATGAGAAGTGTACCTAGCACCCACTTTAGTAATTGAACAAAGCTTTTATTTCCTGGCTGCTACTCAGTGTGTGGGAGATGTGTGCTCTGACAACTTGGGCTGTTTTTTGAGGACTTCTGTGATCTCACTGAAGGGTTTTAATATTAATTCATCGCTAGTGTTATGGTTATGTTTTGATGATAGTCACTTAGGAGATGGGTGTTAGGCAACCAGTTGGAAATTACTGTAAAGTGATTTTTTTTTTTAAGTGGTTCATACATTCAACTTGAAATCCCAGAGCACATTAAAAGTGCTAATTCTCATTCTCCTGAAAGCAAGGTTTCTATGTATTTCTCAAATTAGCCCCCCTCTGCCCCCACATCCTGGCTAATACGGTATATGTAACTTAACCACTGATTTCTAACTAGGGATCATGCATTTATTAGCTCGATGTTGGCAGAAACTGATAACGAAGAAATAAAATGTTACAGAGTTGCTGATAGGAGCAACTGTGTGCCTTTTGGGATGATAGATGTATTGCATTAACAGAAGTGTAATATACTTCTGGATGGTTTTCTGTGCAAGTGCAGCTGCCACACATCATTCCATGCAGAGCGAGAAGAGAAGCTCCATGCTCATGAGATGTGTTGCCTTCTTGAAATACATGGAGCAGATGAAACACCGACCAAGAAGGGGAGGACTTGGTGAGACAGGAGTGTTTTTATTGATGGGTAACATTTGCACGACTCAGTCTCTCAGCTGTGCTCAGTTGTAAGCAATTACCATGTTAATAGTTTGGGAGCTCAGCTGACCGGTAAGAGTGCGTATGGAGAAGGCAGGGAAGAGGCTCTGCAATGTTTTGGAAAGAAGCTTCCCCACCCTGTGTTCTGCACTTGGAGCATTACTAGGAAAGACACAAGATCAGAGTCAAGGGGAATCCAGCTTGTGATTCCCGAAGTTTGGGAACAACAAACAGTGGAGTGAGTGTCTACTGATGGTTTATGGAGTTTGGTTATTTGGTATGCTAGTCTGGCTACAAGGCTCTCAGATTAAGTAGCTACAGTACAGTGCAGCAGAAATGGGAAATTAATTTAAATGGATGCATTAGTAGTTACCTAGGTTTTAAGACATTCAAAACTGCAGATGCCTAGGTCAAACAAGTAGGGGAAACTGGCTGGATGGTCTCTGGCTCCAGTGAAATGTGAAGTTTGTGATAAATGCTGAAATCTTCAATCTAGTTCTCAAAACTGTAAAAAGATTTCAGTGTGTTCTATAGCACCGTTTAATTTGTATCAGTCACCTTAAAAGGCGGTTTGTCTCTGGTGAAATAAGATGGACACCGCTTTTCCAACAAAGTATGAATGATTGGACTATATTGCCATCGCAGCTTTGAAATAGAGGCGCTCCATAGATTTCTATCTTGTAGATGTTCCTTGCATCGCTGCTTTGTTGATGTATACTTTCTCCTTGCCTCTCAAATGAAACTGTGGTTTAAACTTGTTTTAGTTGGCTTCAGCTCTGCAGAAAAAGGCTCTTTTAGTACTCATCTGGACCTTACTGTAAATCTACTCCAGCTTTAATGCTGTTACCTCGCTCAGTGTTTTAGAAGGTGTGAGAGAGAGCTCAGTTTTGTCCTTGTTGTGAAGAAGACCTAGGGCATAGGTGCGAGACATGAAAAATTAACTGCTGATCCTCAGGTAAAGTAGCATGTTATGGCCATAGCGACAATCTCAAATTCTCAGATTATCAACAAGGGCTATTTGCGGCCCAGGCTGATACCATGGAGCTGACTCTCCTGGTTTAAATGAACTAAATTGAATTACGTGTTTATTGCAGACAGAAAAAGTGATTTCGCCCGTTTCTTCGTAGAGCATCTTGATGTTGTGAAAAATGTAATAATCCTTCCTGTATGTGATGCTGTTTACAATCTTGAGATCCCTAAAGAATAGGGGATTTTTTTCCTTTTAGGCACACAGATATTGAAGTGGTTTTGTTTGGGTTTTCTTGATGGTTTTTCTTTTTACCTAATGCTTCAATTACTGATTACTGAAAAGGTTATAACTACATAGTAATTCGTGTTTCGTAGCATCTTCCATTCACTCGAAAGAATCCATTTTATATGGAGGTTTCAGGAAGAATTACTAGAATACATACACCATTTAGCATTACTAACACCTAACCACTGCACTTATAAATGCAGGTGCCTAAAAATGTAGGTATTGAATAATCAGAAGAATAAGTCTGATGCCATTTATGGTTTTGCATATAAGTATAGATACTCTCTTTTTTGATAAGAGACTGTCAATATTGTCAGGTCTAAGGCTTACAATTTGTTCAATAAAACCTTCCTTCACTCAGCCTGCTCCTAGAAAGTTAATTTATAAGTAGCCACAAATCAAACACAAATGCAGCCTTCCCCAGAGAAAAAAAAAAAGGCACACAAAAAGAAGTCTTAGTTTTAAATAAATATTTCTGGTTTTTGGTAGCAACAGCTTTTGAATATGTTCACCGTGCAGCCTGTTGTGTAACCCAAGGCTGCTGTGAGAGGCATGGTTGACTAGTGAGGAGTGAATATGAAAGAGAAGGTGGCAGCTGGCTTACCTGGATGCTCAGAAGGAGGCTGGAACTCCTGAAAACCCCGATGAGCAAATCTGGTTGACAGCTGTTGCTATTGCTACTGCCTTGTAGACATCTCAACGAAGCCAGTTCCAGTATCTTTTGCTTGACTCTTCCCTTTTGGTTTTTGAGCTGCACAGAATGTGTTGGGTGCTGTGGGGATACGATAAGTGCCGTTGGTGTTGGCATCCATTGCACTGGGAAGTGAGACCTGGCTTTGAGGGAAATGCAGGCAAAAGAGCTTGCTTTGCTTTGAAGCTGCAGTCTCACTTGAGGACATAGCATGGACTTCTCTGAGGTGGTCTCTCTTACTTCTATTTCAAGATTTAACTCTGGGATGGATAACTGTTGCCTGAAAACACAGGTACGTGGATTTCAGGTACTGAGCAGGATAGGAAAGGAAGAATCACGCTCTTAGGTGTTTCAGAATTTTGGATGATGCTTTGTGATCAGATACAGTAATTTAAAAGGCACTGTAAAATGTTGGTCAGAAAAGCTCATTGTGTAGTGACAGCAGGCAGTTCATCCTCCCTTTCAAGTACTTTTATGTACTTTTACTTTCATAGCTGGTTTTATATAGTATATATGATTGGAGGGACACGGAGTTAAATTTTATTGCTTTGCAAGCATAATTAATTAAACAGTTACCTGAGTCTCAGCTGTAGATCCAAATAATATTTGCTCATACAGTGTAAGTATTTAATCTGCCACTAATTCCTGTGACTTCTAAATCAATTGATCTCTAGCAGAGCCTCATCTATGCTTTTTCCTCAGCTGTGCACTTCATTGTTGGGTTCAGGTGATCTAAATCTATGCTATAATAATGATGTCATTTACTAATACTTAAGTAAAACCTAGTATAACCTTTCAGTCTTTTGGTGGCTATCTTATTCCGGATGGGGCTTTTTTTTTTAATATATAGATAAAATAACTTTATATTTAGCACTGGAAATTCAGAGTTCTTTGTACCTGTTCTAATTGTCCTCACTACACAGTTGATAAGCAAAGGAATACAGTTTTAGCTGTTTGAGTTATTCACCTTTGACTAGCAGGTTTTTGGCTCTTGGTAGAGAAAAGATTTTCCTAGTTGTGTTTCTGCATTGCACTGTTGCATAGGTAATTCACTAGCCATTGTAGGTCTTGTTCTGAGAACTGGACTCTGAATAGTAGGTGAACTAGCTCTAAACTCGGTTGTTTACACAAATCTGTGTGGTAGCAGTCTTCATATGGTACTTGATTAAGAGTCCTCAATTCTCTTGTTTTGGGATCCTCGCTACTTAAATGGGTCTGTATGAGTTTTTTTAATGAGCCATTTTATTGGTCATACTTTCACTTTTTCAGGTATTTCCAAACACAAAAGAAAGAAATTGCTAGTCCAGCAAAGTTTGCAATCAAACTCTTCCAAAATTATCAAAATAAGCCTTCTTATTTCTTATGCTTGTAAAATAGTGCTCTAATCTTTTAGGCAGCCTGCCCACTCCTTTAATTTTCTTGCTTTTCCTACTTAAAAAACCACAACAAAAGCCACAACAAAAAATCCCAACACAGAATAACACAAAACACACAAAAACTCCCTGCCACTCTACCCTAGATTTTAACCACAGTTTTTTTGTGAGTAGAAATAAATTTTTGGGCTTGTTGAGGAGAGGGCAATGTGGAAAGTTTTGTTTTGTTTTGGGTTTGTTTGTTTGGGTTTTGGGGGGCTTTAGGGTTTTTTTAAGTTTATTTTAACTTAAAAGGGCTTGGAAACGTCTAATTCTCTGTAGGTGCTGCAGTAAGATTGCTAAGCTTAACAGGTAAATTTAAATAGACTGTGAATCATTAGGAACAGTGAAGATAGTGCTTTCTATTATAAAATTAAGTTTAGCCCTGCTTTTTGAGAGAAGGTGGAGCGTACCATGGTGGAACTGGTTTGCAAGTTCAGTTCTGGATGAGTAAAACTTCCCTTTCACATCTAATCCGTGAATGCAGCACTGCTCTTGTGTGTTCATCGTTTATCTCTGCAGAGCTTGTGGGGAATTGAAGGTAGCTCAAGAACTTTCCTGCTGGGTGTAAAAGATTGTGGTAGATGAATGTCAGCTGCTCCTGCTGTCTGCAGTAGTATGAACTACTGTGGCTCTGCCTTCTGGGTCAGCAGTTTGCATGTCAAAGATAGTTACTTCCAAGTTCTTCAAAATCTTGATGAGAAGGGAGTGAAATTGCACAGTTCTAGAATTTTACATGACAAATTTTCCTCTGGAAGGCTCTTTTTGTTCATTTGAACATACTCCATCCTGGAGTAATTTTAGAACTGCAAATCGATTAAGCAACATGCTTTCTTCTGTGTGAAGAAAAAACTGATGTCTCATTAAAGCTTTACACAAGAAAATTTGGTTTTCTTCCCTTTGAACCTGCTTTTTTAGAGGAAAAACACTGAGCTCTGTCCTGCTTGGACAGAAGGGCCACACTGCACGTGAGGACTGACAAGGGTTGCACTCATCTGACAGTCCCCCGTGCAAATTTTTAATTTCTGGCACTATTGTTTATGCTATCTAGGCACTCTTTTTCCATGTCTGAGTGAACTTGAGCTTGGCAGTTTGCTTACTCTTAAGTATCTTAGTCTTATACATTAGAAGCTGTTGAGAGCTCCACACACTTTTCCCTTGGCATTGTCCACTGGGGAGAACAGCTTGGTATAGCTGTTTATGTTGTGGTTTGAGTAAGTACTGATGATCACTGTGAGCCAGGCATTACGTTAAAAAAAAAACCAAAACCCACAAAAAATCAGACTTCATTTGTATGTGCCAGAGCCTGCTTCCATTGCACTGACCAAGAATAAACCCCTTTTTTTGGCATATCCTTCTTCAAAAAACCAATAGAATGTTCAAGGTGCATATGTTAAAACAAACAAACCCCTCAAATCTGAGAAGTGCAATTAACAGTAGTTGTAGAACATCATTTGGGTATCTGCCCTGTATCTCAGCTGTCCCCTGTATTCTGTAGGACATTACTGGACCCACTTGACGGTCCAGGCACTAAATGAAGGTTTCTGAAATCTATTACTTCATGTCCTGCATTCTATCTTGCAGTGTACTGTCTTCACACCCTCCCTCCCCAACCCTTTTTCTTTGTGGCCAATTTTAAGTTAGTGAAATAATTTAACACTTCTTTTAAACAATGTATAGCATATTATAAAATACATAATTAGTTTGATGCTACAGGTCTTTTTTTGTAACAAAGTTAAAATCTGTTAAAAAAAAAGAAAATTTTAAGTTTGTAAAATCCAATGCTTGGGTCTTGGGGTGATTTCTAAGGTCCCTTCCAACCCAAGCCATTTTCCGTGTGATTTCATTTAAAATACATTAGGAAATGCTGATGTTATCTTTTTCTGAAAAAGATCATTTGCAATCCTTTCCCGGTGTAATATGTAATAATTTTTTTCTTTGCTGAAAGGGTCAAGACGGTACGCTTAAGCATATGAGGCAAAAAGATTCATCAATACTGGAAGCTGAGTGAGAGCTTAAGTTCAGATGTAGGATGATTCATCTTGCCACATGTAAAGAGTGCAAGGCAGAACTACCATTTTGTTCCACAGTCCTGAAGTGTGCTCTCTTTAGCCATGTGAAAAGTGGCTTTTCGCTTTGGGTGCATAGGGTGTATTTATCTTCACAGAAATGAGTGTGGATATGTGGTTCCTGTACAAGCGCAGGCTGCGATCTACCAGTATTTATGAAGAACACATGTACAGGAAAATGACTCTTAAGTACAAGTCATAAATTGAAATGATTATAGAATATACGTGGACAAATATACCATGTGTGGTATCGGTAGACTGTAATTTCATCAAGTGGTTTTTCAGACTTCATAAACTATGAATGAAACATGATTGTATTGGCCTTGTAACAGGTAAAGTAAAATATAGGGTCTGGCTACTTTAAAGCGCTCATAATTCTATAGCTGGAAATGGCCTTTTGGGATACGATTAAGTCTTAAAACCTGCCCGTGATTAAAAAAATACATTTCGGTGAAAATCACATGTTCAGAAACTCTGGGAAACATTTGAATCTCCACCTCATGAATTTTTACAGTTCCCAACTTTCTGGGTGTAAACACCATGAACCGCTTTCGGCGAAAGGAGCGGGGAAAGGCCCCGTGTTACTCAGAGCTTCGTCACCCCTCCGGTTATTTTGTTGTTTACAGCGGGTTTTTTTTCCGGTTTTCGTGGCTCGGGCTTTGTTTACTTCGGGGGCCGTGCCCGGGCGGGCAGGCCCGGCCCGGCGCTGCCGTGCGGCGGCCATGCCGCC
>VZTA01027652.1:32484-53809 GCA_013398855.1 Mohoua ochrocephala
TGCCGTGCGGCGGCCATGCCGCCCTGCCCTGCCCTGCGCAAACCCTCCCGCTCGCCGCGGCGACCTCTGCCCTTTTGTATCCTGTGACACTCAGCCTGTCTTTGTGCTCAAGTTTATCCATGATGGATACGTTTCCCTCCCAATCGCATATGCCGGGAGCCCGGCGGAGCGAGCAGATAAATTATTTTCAGCTGCAGGCCCCGGGCTGGGGGAGGAGGGCAGGAGGGTGGCGGGGCCCCTCCGCGCCTCAGCCCAGCAGGACGGGGCGCAGCCTCCCACTCCCCCGGGAATATTCAAGGGGATGACTCCCGGGCCTCTCAGATCCTTTTTAAATGCAAAAGAATGTAGGAAATTGCCAGATCAGTTGGTTAATCAGTGACAACTGCAGTAGGTGCACAAAAAGCCCGGAGCCATCGGTTGCACGGGGTGTTTTTTCAGCGCCCCAGCAGGGTCGCCGCTGGCCCCACCTCTTGAATCCCCGGGCCGGTTTAGTGTCAGCTTGAGAAGGGAATGTAATTGCGGGGAGATTTCTGGGTGACTGATGGCGACAATATAAGTCTTCTCCCTGACACCACCTCCCCGCTGGCCCTGCCAGGGCTTTGTGCTCGCCTGGCCATCGCACAGCCGCGGAGCGGTGAGCGCTCAGCCGAATGTCTCCAGCCCACCAAGACAAGGCAGCCATGTAGCCGATGCAATTTTTCGTATTTTTGTCTTTATATTGGCTGTCCTGCTGCATTGTCGTGGTCAAACCTCATTAAGGGGCCACGTTGAGCGTGTTAGCGCTCCCCGTTACGGAGTTATTCACGAGGTTAACACCTCTGTCAAATGTTTTGAAGAGTATTCCTGAAATATTTTTGTGACCGCAATTGTTTCTCTTACTTATCTAGGACTATTTTTAGATAAACCACCTCACATCTGTGTTTTAAACTTACTTTGGGAGAAGAGGGTGGTCACGCAGTGAAAAAGGTCTCTTAAAATTCCAGGTTACGTAACACTAAAACTGAAGTATTTCTGGATTAGGCTTGTCCCCTCTTCTCTCACTTTCTGTTTGTAATGTACTTAAATGTAAAAAACCTTTCTTTTTTTTTTTTTTTTTTTTTTTTTTTTTTTGTTTATTCCTCTGCTTGCCTCATTAAAGGCCTCCAAATACATGCTTCTAATCTATGGCTCTAAACTTTCTTTTTTTTCTTCTGATCAGGAAAGAAAAGGCATGCTGAGGCTTCTTCTGTAATATTATAGGTGCTGACTTAAAATTAGCAGTGCTCCCATGTTAGGGCAAAGAGTTTGCAGCCCAACTGGTATGGCGAATGCCTTCGTGTGATGTAACAGCGAGGCTCAGCGGGTTTGCATCAGAGTCCTCCTAAGTGACGCTGTTGTGGTCTCGTATCAGAGCTCCTGTGAACTTGAATGACGTAGGATATTGTTTCCAAATGTGTGGCACAGGCTGAACTCCGGGCTGGTCATTCCTGCATCAGCTGCTTGACAGCAGCAAGCTGCCAAATATTCGAAGGCTGTTGTGCCCTCAGTTGCCTCGGTGAAAGCCTGTTTTTTGCCAACGTACATCATGCATTAAGGAAATAAAATCCAATCTGGCTTTTTCTGAACGGTTTTATGAGAAATGTAGGATTTCGTGGGTTTCTTGGCAAAAAAATGTTACTGAATATCGTTCACGGCATTTTAGCTGACTGCACATTGGCAAAACCTGTGACCTTTGAGGAAAGGCACCTGAGGTTTTCTCTGCATGCCCGCCCCCCGCTTTCTTAATTTAACAAGAGACATTGTCAGCCTCTAAGTTGCTACTGCGAATTCTTGTAAGGATGTATTTCTGTGAAGAACTAACTGAATTTTACTAAGACAAATGGGAAACTAAACTTTTCAGAAATGCTTAAATCATGTTTGCTGATGCTTCCTACTAAAGCAAAATATTCCTGAAGTGCATCAGGTCATTCTTTTCATCTTTGCAAGTCCTGTCTCCCTTTCCCGGGACGAGGGGGAATGAGATTCCTGCCATCCTTTGATGTCTGAACTATACGGACTTAATTTTTAACACAGCTGTGCTGTGTGAAGTGTATAGTAGGAAAGCATTCTAAGTGAATTTTTTTTTGAAAAAAAAGGTCTTCAGGCATTCAGGAAACCAAGTTTCTTGGGAAGCTGAAGTCAGAAATGATGTTGCAATCACTTTACAGGTCTGGTCTTTTATATTTTGGCTAATCTGTATGCAGGAGGAACGTACCATGCGTGGTGCCTGTGACAGCAATGAAAAGTAAGCATTAAGCACGTAGGAGACGAGGCGTGCTTCCCACGGACACGGTCAGGCACTTGCATAACTGTCCTGGCATCAGCGGCGCTGTGCGCTCAGTAGGTGAATGAGGTGAAATGTAGAAGCCTCACCAGCCGTCTTGCCCAATTTGAATGTCTTGTCGTGACTTTTTCTATGTTGTCATGGTGTTACATGTGTTTATGAAGTTTTTGGTGAATGTTTTCCTTCAACTTTGTGAGTAAAATAAGAATGTGACTTTCATTGCTGTCGTTTATGTCATGTCCTTCCATGCGGCAAATGCTTAAATTACTACCCCTAAGAGCCAGCAGGAGCTTAGCAGTTTTGAAAAGCAGTTTAAATGTGCAATGTTTAAATGCAGATTTAGTAGCCTAATGTTTAATCCTACATTTTGAGGCTCTGGTCTCAAAATGACCTTTGGCATGGTGTTGTTTTTTAGCACGAGAGGTCTTTTTAGCCTAGTTCTTCAAAATAGCACGGTATTTGTGGTGTTTATTGCACTGTATGTAAGGGCATACTTCCATTATGTGAGTAGCTGGTTTGTTTGTGTCTGTCAAGTGCTTCAGAGTTTTGTCAGAGGTATCAACTAATAGCTGTAAAAATATAACTGCATGACACATGTCATTTCCAGCTTGGAGCAGTCAGTATAAGTTGCCTTCTCACCGTCTGTTTATTCAGTTTACTTGCTGCACAGCCAAATGCTGCTGAATTTCTTCTGTAGAAGGGTTGATAGCTGAATCGAGGAACTTGTTGATTTACAAAAGGTTCTTCAGAGCAGCAGAATGTGAGGATGGTGCGGAGGGCATGGGCATCCGTGTGCTGCCCTTGCTGCTTCCTGGTCTTGGCTGCCTGGGTCTGTTGCTTTGGAAGCAAAACTAATGAAGTTCAGGTTTTTAGTGTCTGCAGCCCTAGATAAGTTGTGTGTATGCAGCAGCCAGTTTAGTTCAACTCATAAAAGTGGGAAGCTGCTGAAGACTACTGAGTGCATGCAGCTTTGGAATATTAAGCTGGGCAATGGTTAACTACTACTTAAATTTGAGATCTAGCTGTTTAGGAGTGGAATGTTGCAAACTGGAGTAAATGTAAGCTTTGTCTGTTGAGACAACAGGGTTGTTAAGCAATTGACTGTGTCCTGGTGGTTGGGATCACACCACTGCTTTGAACAGAAACAGGCTGTCTAGGCAGCCTTAACGAAATATATTCATTGACTCTTTAGGTCAGTCTTCTTGGTGCAATTTTTCATGTTCAGGAAGAGAAAAGTGATAGAATTTTATAGCAGAACCTGTATAGTTTAAGATGGCAATAAAAAAAATTCACTGTCTTTTCATACATTCATACTTTGTTACAGCTATCCACCTTTCTGAGGGTTCAGATCCTCTTCCCTTTGTACCCAAGAAACGGTCACTGCTTCTGTGTATGTGGGTTTTAGGTTGCAGGAATGTAGCGAAGAAGAAGCACCATCCCTTACTTTTAAACTATTTAATAAAAAAAAAAAGACTGTAAGCCGAATTTATCACGGTTAGTCTTCCAGTTAGTATGTCTACATTCATGGGGAAGTGAACAGTGGTGCTGAATGAGTATTTTAACTAGAATTATGGCTTGATGCAGGTTCTACCTGTATTTGTGTGTTGGCTTTCTTTTGTTTTGAAAGCAGCAGACGTGGTTGCAACTCGAAATAAGGCTGTGACTCTTGTGACTTGCTTAACTATGTCTACCCTGTTAGAGTAGAAGGTTGAGAGGTTATTAGGTAATTCCAGTATTGACTGTTTCCTTATCAAAACATTGGTTAATTTATTTTGATCAGGCTGTAGCTGCTACTGTCTTTCATGCTTCAACAGCTGCTGTTAGCCATATATCACATCAGAGGTGTGACTTTTATTGGGGAAAGTAGAATAAGGTTTGGCGAGAGCACAACTGACTGTAAAGGGCTGTGGTCATTAAATGTGAGGCTAGACTTAAATCTGAAGAAATACTCCTAAAGTTTGAGACATCTTCTTAGCCGTGGTCTTACACTGCGTTTCAAATGTAGTAACTTTAGCATCCAGAGCTCAAACATGAAGTTGATGCATGCCTCAGATAAAAATGCAGGTCTAAAATCACGTAATAGCAAACAGCGTTTTCGCTCTTAATTTAGATGATGGATTTGTTTGTTTACAAACTGCATCATAAACTTAAAGGTTACTTTTCTTTTGAAAGAGTGTGTGCTCGGGAAGCCAGGCGAGTGCTAGGTTCCCTAGCACCGTCTCCTGCATTGTAAGGGACAGTACTTAGCCTAAACCTGCAAATTGGGATGGTGTGAGCTGAACAGAAATAATGCCTGTTTAGTAAAACAAAACCCTTACCCTGTTTTAATTTGGTTTTCTGGGTGTAGTAGCAGGTCTGTCAGCTGATGTTGACTGTTATCAGTGGCTGACTGGCCTGAATTTTATTGGAAGCTTGTCAGCTGAAAAACAGTAAACAAAGCAGATTCAAATGCGTGCTTGATGCTTGTAACCTTGTTTCTGGAGATGCTCTGTTAGCTTGTTATAAAGTTTCATTAGTGCTTCAGGGGAGTAGAGCCTGCTTGTCTTAAAAAATGGTTCTTTTAGCAGGCATGATTTATACAATAAAATGAGTGGAAATTCTTACATGTTCGTAACTGTGCAGCTGTTTGTAGCGGATGGGTAAGATCCTCTACTCGGCTCCAGTTTGATATTGCCCAGATTACATCAGTGGTTGGGAGGTAACAGTATCCGTGTGCTCTGCTTTTTTGCATTTCCAGGCAAAGAGACTGTTCTGTTAGATGGAGACTCTGAGTGCACATCGATGTCCAGCTTTAGCAGCTCCCGGTGGCAGTGTGCATCAGTAGTCGCAGTGCCAGAAGTCCTTGAGCAATCAGGGATCTTCACTGCGACTGCAGTCTGCTCTGGAGCAGTCTAATAGCAAAAGCTTCTTTTGGGGAAGGAGGTTCCTTCTCACCTTGTTGAAACTTCCGTATGGTGTACTCTAATAAACTGAATGAGGTGGTAGATATTACAGATGGCTTCTGCCTAATAATGGAAATGAAATAAAACCAAATAGATATTAGAGATATGAAGATGGCTCATAGGAGTTTACCTCCAAGTGATTTAGGAAGTGTTAATATCCTAGCCGAGCACTAAAGAGATTTAAGAGTGTGGTTTTAAAGGTGACATTCAAATGCTATTTTAAGAGGAGTGATAAATGCTTGTGCCTTTCCTCTTGCCCTCTGTTTCACGCTGTAGAAGGTCCTCTTGACAGTGGCTACAAGAAGGGTAATAAATGTGCTGATATTTTCTCCCTAAAACTTGTCTGGGACAAATCACCTTCAGTCAAACAGTCTGGCCTGGCATTTTGCGTCCAAAGTGACCGAAAGCATCCCTCCTCCATAGCAGAATGCAAGATGTGAAAGCATAAACTTGTAAATCTTCTTTACTTTGGTTGCTGATTCAGGGCAACTTGGTATCCGCAAGTACAGTCGCCGCTAAATTACAACCAAGATACAGAAATAGTTTTACTTGCTAAGTGTATGGGTTCCCGCGACTATTGTCTTAAAGTTTATTTTGCATGTAAGGCATAGTCTTTAAAATTCTGATTTTAAGGAGAAAAGACAGCATTAGACTACCTTTGTTCATGAAAAGCAGGTCCAGATGAATCTTTGGCGTTCTTGTGGGGAGAGGATGGGGGACACATTTCAGAATAGACCGGTCTTCATTGTGGAAAACTTTAATGAGAACTTTTCTGAATCTGCTCTGTTACTGTGTTGTTGCTTTTTGCTTTTTATTCCTCAAGTCCAAATGTGTACCTTGTTAGATTAGCTTTTCGTTGAGTCCTTTTGTCATTACTAATTCTCTTGAGTGAGTATTCAAGATTACGATTCTGGAGAGAACAAAACTTCAGCGTGGCCTTCCAAAGTGCTGTAGTTGCAGTAGTGGCATGATTACCTGAAGATGAGTAATGAACTCCAGTGATACTGTTCCCTGTTACCATCGTAAAGGAAATTAGGATAAGGATTCAGAAATCTACCCTATCATGCGATTAAGCTTTTAAATTTGATTTTCTTACGCAAATAGAGCGCATAGTTCTGCTGAAATGGGAAGGAGGATTGTATCTTTCAGTTTAAAAATTCATTAAAGTAAGATAAACTCTGTGTGTTTAAAAAAAAAATTTTTTTTCTTCCTAAAGGCGAAGTCTTGGCGTTTGATCTGTTTTTGGTGGATCATCTCTGTATGCATTTGAAAAATCTGTTGTGTGTATAACTAACTTTAGTTCATCGTAGGACCCGGTGCTTCTGCTTGCTCATCTGATTACGCAGCTCAAGGGAATAAGGTTAAGGACATGCTGTTGGTAACTAGAGCGTTTTCAGGGCTTTAGTTCAGCAGATGGGCTGCTCGGCTATATTCATACATCTGCCTACCTGCTGTGGCAGCTGCTGCTGCTGCGTGTTGTGTTCTTTTGTTCTGTTCCACCCAAGAAAGGAGCACTAGGAAATGTAGTGAATGGATTAATTTAAGGTTAAGGCTAGTGTTTTGCTTGTTTCCTAACTCTCTATCATAATAAAGGTTTGGATAAAGCTAATGAATCCTTCATAATGTGAAATAGATTTTTAAGATGTATTTCAGGGGGCTGAAACTAGCTAGCATCTAAAAACCAGTCAAGTATGTTTTCTTTATGTTGCCTGATGTTATTTATTTCAATATCTTCCTCTCTTTTCTCCCCCTTCCCCTGCTTTTTCTAGGAGCAGTAACCAGACTTTGCCTGACACTGCGTGGTCCAAAAGAATTAAGGAAATATGGAATGACATGAAGGAGATTAGTTGAGGATTAAAGGCTTTGAGGACAAAACACCTCACCGAGGTGAAGCACAGACTAACATTCTGGTTGTAGCTCTGAGGAGCTGTGTGCTGAAAAAAGATGGCAGATCCAGGAATGATGAGTCTGTTTGGAGAAGATGGGAATATTTTCAGTGAAGGGTTGGAAGGTCTTGGAGAATGTGGATATCCTGAAAATACAGTGAATCCTATGGGTCAGCAAATGCCCATGGATCAAGGATTTCCCGCTTTACAGTCATCTCTTCATCATCCCCCTGCAAATCAAAATCAAGCCAAGTTGACCCATTTTGATCACTATAATCAATACGAACAGCAGAAAATGCACCTGATGGATCAGCCGAACAGGATGATAAGCAATGCCCCTGGGAATGGTATAGCGTCTCCTCATTCGCAGTATCACAACCCTCCAGTTCCTCAGGTTCCTCACAGCAGTGGTGCTGGTGGTCAGATGGGAGTCTATCCCGGCATGCAGAACGAAAGACACGGGCAACCTTTCGTCGACAGTGGCTCCATGTGGGGACCACGGGCAGTTCAAGTGCCAGACCAGATAAGAGCACCGTACCAGCAGCAACAGCAGCAGCAGCAGCCGCAGCCGACACAGCCGCCACAGGCACCCTCCGGACCCCCTGGGCAGGGCCATCCTCAGCACATGCAGCAGATGGGAAACTACATGGCTCGTGGTGATTTTTCAATGCAGCAGCACGGTCAGCCGCAGCAGCAGAGGATGAACCAGTTTTCTCAAGGCCAAGAAGGCCTCAATCAGGGAAACCCTTTCATTGCCACCTCAGGACCTGGCCACTTGTCTCATGTGCCCCAGCAGAATCCCAGTATGGCACCTTCTTTGCGACACTCAGTCCAGCAATTTCACCACCATCCCCCCACTGCTCTCCATGGGGAATCAGTAGCCCACAGTCCCAGATTCTCCCCTAATCCTCCCCAGCAGGGTGCTGTTAGGCCGCAAACACTTAATTTTAGTTCTCGGAGCCAGACGGTACCCTCACCTACTATAAACAACTCAGGGCAGTATTCTCGATATCCTTACAGTAACCTTAATCAGGGATTAGTTAATAATACAGGGATGAATCAGAATTTAGGCCTTACAAATAACACTCCAATGAATCAATCTGTACCAAGATACCCAAATGCTGTCGGATTTCCATCAAACAGTGGTCAAGGACTAATGCACCAGCAGCCCATCCACCCTAGTGGCTCACTTAACCAAATGAACACGCAAACTATGCACCCTTCACAGCCTCAGGGAACTTATGCCTCTCCACCTCCCATGTCACCTATGAAAGCAATGAGTAATCCAGCAGGTACACCTCCTCCACAGGTTAGACCTGGTAGTGCTGGAATACCAATGGAAGTTGGCAGTTACCCAAATATACCCCATCCTCAGCCGTCACACCAGCCCCCTGGTGCCATGGGAATTGGACAAAGGAATATGGGCCCCAGAAACATGCAGCAGAATCGTCCGTTTATGGGTATGTCTTCAACACCACGGGAGATGGGTGGGCACATGAGACCAAATGGTTGTCCAGGTGTTGGCCTTGCAGATCCACAAGCAATACAAGAGCGACTAATATCTGGCCAGCAGCTTCCTAGTCAACAGCAGTCTTTTCAACAGCAAATGCCAACCTGTCCTCCCATGCAGCCTCATCCAGGGATACATCATCAGTCTTCACCACCCCCACATCCTCATCATCAGCCTTGGGCACAGCTTCACCAGTCACCACAAAACACACCACAAAAAGTGCCTGTCCTTCAGGTAAGCTACTTCCAATTAGTAGAAAATGTTTTAAATTACTGTAAATGCCTTTCAGGATACACAAGAACTATGGCTTGAAAGTAGTTGCTCCAGTTCAACTCCTTTGTTTGTTACTGGTTATGTGGCTTTTTTGGTGTACAGAGGCTGAAGGTAAAATGAGGTTCAGGTGTCTATCTTTCTAATGTCCTTACAGTAGTTTTTATCGGACAACGTTACGGATAGACCAAAAGGTGATACAACAACAGGACAAGCTGAATACCTGCTATTTTTTTCACGTTGGTTCCTTTGGGCAGGAAATGGAAAGCACGTGTGAGAATTGTCATTTAAACTATTAAATTTTGGTATTTGCAACTTGGAGAAAGAAGTGTGTGTTACAATGTGTTTGTTTTGGCCAAACCAAGGTCTTTTTTTTTTTTTTTTGAATCCTGAGGGAATGTTCTGTGGTTTGAAATTAAAGCTGAAATTCTTACATGTGAAAAAAATTTGTGGTGTGAACTTCTTTAGCACTAAGTAATGTAACTGAGAAGCTATGGGGAAACAGTTTGTGCAAGGAGAAGACAGCAACGTGAATCAGTCTGAACTGAAATCTTCTGAGCCTTAAATGAAATGTTAAATATAACTGAAGTTTTATTTTACTGAGGCTCTGATCTGCCAGGTTTTGATGGCCATGTATTGCTTGCACGTCGTTTTTCAATTAAAAGCTAAAAATGGTAAAACATCTTGATCCTCCGTAGCTTAACAGGTTTGGCTACCTGCTAGTGTGTGAAGCTTCAGCCGAAAAAGTGCTTTTTGGAATCTTCACGTTTGCCATTGTTTGCCTTTGACTCGGTCAGCCAGAATTCAAGAGCTTTTGGTACCAGATGAATGAGTGGTCAAGATATCAAAGGTTTACTAATTTTATTTTTTTTTCCAATCAGTCAGTAATTAATGCCAGGTAGCTCTGCCCATAAATATTTGGAGACAATTGTTGGAATGCAGTCGTAATGGTACGATGCTACAATACGCTTAATAAATCATAAAACCAGCTGTCCTAGGCAGTGTCCCGGGCCCGCGCGCAAAGCAGCTGCTCGGCAGTCCCCTCCACTGCTGCCTGCCGGCTGCTGCCGTCCGCTGCTCCACACAGCGTGAGCTGGCTCTGGGAATCAGATGTACGCGCCGCGGAGAGGCAGCTGACCAGGAGTGGTAGATGGAGCAGCTCAGCAGCTGGGCCAGGCTTCCACATTCCCCGTGGAAGAGAGGAGGAGGGGGGGAGCCCTGCGAGGGAGATCAGGAACTAAGCTGGGCAAGGGGAAAAGTGCACTCTCTTTCTCTAAGGGAGGAGGAAGCTCTCTTGAAGAGGCACAAAGTTTATCTTCAAGACCATCTTTCTCTTCCCTACCTACCTCAAAGTTGGTTTGAAGTTTTAGATGCCTGTGTCGGCATTCCTCTCTCTGCATCTCCACACACAGACTTTGTTTGGAGAACCTAAATTACAGTTCTTGCATGCGCGTGGAGTTGTGTGTTCCTGTCTGAGAGAGCAGCTCTTGCCAATGCCTCCTGTTACCAAGTGTGTGGGTAAGCAGGATGAAAAAAGAGAGAACTCAAGACTATAGGAAAAAACGAAGAGAATGAGCAGGCATTTGGGAAGGGGGTAATGACAACACAGAGAAATCAGTACAGAAAGTGTAGGAATGAGAAAAAGAAATACAAGACATGCTTTTTACTCTGAAGATGAGAGCTGAAGCATCTAGCAAAAAAGCTTGAAAGAAAATTGTATAAATGGTAATGTAAGACTTTTAAGACAGTAAAGCCGCAAAAACCAGTGTCACTGGGATTTTTCATAACCAGTGATGGTGGGGATGTGGGAGGAAATACTTGAGGTGGACTGTACCCTAAAGCAGTGGTGTTCTTCACCAGCATTAATTCCTTGTTTTCATCTGACTATCCAGTAAGCCTATTTTTGGCAGCAAAAGGTGGTTTGGAAGAAGAAAGTTTACTTGTAAAATGTACAAGCTTGTTAAATGTTCTTGGGACATTTGTTTCCCTTTAATCAGTGAAGAGGTTAAACACAGACAGCTCAACCCTTAAATGAGCTATGCAACCTATTACAGACTGCTGAACTGCAGATGAATAGCTTGAAGAAAGGTAAGTGCTGAAACTAAATAATTAGAGGAAAACCACATGATAACTCCAGTTATTTGATTAAAATCAGTAATTCAGACAGTTGTAGCAAGCCAAGTAACTTCTCTGTTAGCTTACTTCTGTTAAGTTTTTATCTGGTAGAAGTTACTGTTAACGTACCTTCCCATTAAGTAATTAGTTTAAACCCTGAGTGTAGTAATGAAACTCTTAACAGGCAGGCGTTTCCCCCTTGAAAACTGTTTGGATGAAATGAATATTGTTCAAATCAACGAAAACTTAACCCCTCCCCACCCCCTGGGGAAAAATGCAGATGTGCGAAACCCCTGCTCTTAAGCCTGAACGCAGAGTCGGTAGCTCTCCTGTGTCGTGGTTTTCCTTTCATGTCAGTAGGCAGAAAACTGTTCACTGAAGACCAGTTATTTAAATGACTGGTTTGTTTTTATTTGTATAAAATGAATCAACAAAATTAATATAGTCAGTGAAAATGGAAATCACTATGTACTTTAAAATCAACAGAAGTCATCTTAGTAATTATTTTTTCAGAGATTTGAAGCTAGCCTTATCATGGGAAGGCTGTAATACTTGTGGTTAACCAAATTACTGTTTTGTTTTTAGATATGTTGGAAGGAAAGTGAAGTTCTTTTTCTTTTAAGTTGAAAGAAATTGCTGTGTTGATTCCAAGGCTTGTTATTTCTTTTTTTGTGTGCAAAACTGCAAATTATTTTGGCTGTGAGATGAAGCTGGTGATTGACAATTCATCTGGTTTTGATTAATAGCTGAAAACTAGGCATGGTTATTAGGACCGTGTTAGTAGTGAGTTGCTGGCTCCAGTAGAGTTTGACAGATCCATAAGAACCACTGCAGTGCTGGGGTGTTCAGTCAGTGTGCTTGGTTTGTCAGGCCCTCCTTTGAAACATTCTTCACCAAAGGTTTTTGGAGGAGCTCGGTGGCCATGGGGTGGGAAGGCTGGTTCTGCTGTGGCAGAGCGATCCGCCAAGGGGCAAAGCAGAGAGCAGGAGTAACGCGCTTGTTTTCACGGTGGAGGCATCTGTGTTGGGCTTGTGAGCTTGTGCTCTCCAAAATACTCATAAATGATTAAAGAAGATTGAAATGTTAGATGGCAAAATTTGCTGCTGCTGTTAGTATACCCAAAGCAGAGTGCCAAATGCAGATGTGGTGAAGAACCTAATAAGAATGAAATAAAACATTTAGAAATATAATAGGAGAGTCAATTGCTTGGCTTGTGTGAGTCAAGACATGGCCAGGGGAGGTTTAGATTGGATATTAGGAAAATTTTCATCACTGAAAGGGTTATCAAGCATTGAAACAGGCTGCCCAGGGAAGGTCTCAAGTTGTCATCCATGAAGGTAGTTAAGAGATGTGTAGAAGTGGTGCCTGGGGACATGTGGACATGCTTGAGGACATGGTTTAGTGGTGGACTTGACAGTGCTGGGTTTACAGTTGGATTTGGGGATCTTAAAGGTCATTTCCAACCTAAATGATTTTATGGTTCTGTGGTGCTTGGACAGTGAAATGGCGGGCAAAAACATCTTCTCAGGAGGAGGTCTTGGTGTTAGATGGCTGTCTGAAAATGTGCTATAACAGTTAAAGAAAGAAATCAGCAGGAATTGCAGTGAAAGTAGTAGAGAGCAAACCAAAGATTATTATCTGTATGTATGCTGGTGAGGCAAGTGCTGTGGAGTCCTGTGTCCCTTCCTCAGGCCTCAGAAAATACAGCAGCACTTGAAAAAGCACAGAAGGAGTGTTTTAGTGGGGGAGAGAAAGAGAGAGATGGTGAAAGCCTCTAAAATTGTGAATGATACAGGTGCACAAAGAGGGTGAATGTGAAGTAAGGGTTGTTTGTCACCTGTTTTTGTCTCCTTGAATTCTTTTTAGGTATTCAGCAAGTTGTCAAGTGGTGAACTCAGAACTGCACATTAAGATGCTGATCTCTGAGATGTTGCACAGAAAAATGCATCATCATTTGATAAAGGCACCACATTTGGCTCAGCACATTTGTGCCATACATAAGTGACTGAGAATTTGTTACTGGGTTGCATCTACTGTGTACATGTCTGGTTCTTGTCCTCTTCCACACACTTTATCAGAGGTGATATCAGGTTAGACAGGCCTTTGGAGGCCTAACGCTATGCAGTTGTTCTTACATATCATTATTTTCAGAGCATTTTATTAGTGATAGAGGAAGTGTAGGAGTTTTCTTTGCCAAGAATAGGCTGTCCTGGGTGTGTTGTTACACACAACTTATTTACCCACAGCTACTGTGTGGGCTGAAGTTTCGAGTCCTGTTCATTAATCATGTTCCACAAATGCGATCTACATTATTTATAGTCAAACACAGGAGTATTTAAATGACAAACAGGTATGGTACAGCCTCCATGCCTGACTAAATGGGAGAGCTCAACAATGGGCACCAACAGTGTTGAAGGATGCTGGGTTGCAGTGTCCAGGTTCTGGTGGAGAAGGAACTCATTTTGTGTGCGTTACCGGTTCACTGCCAGGTTTGTTCTGCTGGCCTTATTATCTGTGGGCATGTGACTTTGCTTTAAATCATAACTCGTAGCTGTGTTTGGTATGAACACATTCTTTTGAAATTTCCTGCCCTCCCTTGCAGGGGAGGAGGCAGGGAAAGTCCTGCTGAGTCACCAGCTGGATCACCCCTTTCACAGGCCCTTCCTGCAATTTCAAGCCCTGTGTTGCTGCCTCAGTTTAATTTATACTTGGATGTACCTGAATGGAGAGGGATATTAAGGAAAACTGCAATCAGCTGTATTGGTTTGATGCAACGTTCTAACCTGGCAGAAAGGAGAGGTTAAATCGGTTTCTGCTGGCACACTAAAATGAAGTTGTCTTTCTCCTGGGTGTTTGTTTTAATGCCTAAATGTAGTAAGAAGAGTTTGACCCCTTACTGTCTTCAGTGTGTTTCCTGTGAGTTTACATAGTAGCAAATGATGCCACTTTGAATAGTTAGGATTATTCCCATAAATAATATTCATAAGCAATTTCCCACATCTCCAGAGAGAACCGCTGGTTTATTAATCCCTCAAATGTTTAACTTTTTTGACTATTTTCCTGTTGATAAGTAAAACAAGTCCAATTTATTAAAAAAAAAAAAACAACCTAGAAAACTACTGGGGACTTTTTGTTTTGATGCAGAGGCTGTTTCACATGACTGTTAGCTGGTCTTTTGGGGTACTGTATATGCTGCATATTCAGCAAAGTCTTGTGGCTGCCTGCCCCTAGAAATTCTAGTTTCCTTTTTCAAGTGTTCACAGACCAGCAAACCCCAGTGTATGTTGGCAAGATTTTTGAAGCTGCTAGACTAAATGGAATTAAGAACCCACTAATACTGAACTCTAATTAATTACAATTGTATATTATTTTTATGTATAGATAAGCATGTGTATTTATATAAAATATATGTATAAAATATAGTCAGAATAAGAAGTTGTGGATAGTAATGAAAGAGAAAAAGGGAAGAAAATCCACAGTGTTCATACAAAAGTAAAGGTTGATAACAGTATTTTTTTTCTTAAAAGTTTACAGGCTTCTGCTGTATTTTGTTAAGACTCTGAAGAATTCTTGTATTTGAGCAATGTAAGCAATGTAATTAACTATAATTTTCCAACTAAAAGAAAAGCAGACCGTAAAATCTACCTTTGGTCAGAAGTGTTGAAGTTATTTCACCCCTGTGGAGTAGAATCATCTGTTACACTGATAACTTGATCCATCTGTGAGCGAGTTTCCATGCAGGTCTCTCAGAGGATACAGTAATTATTATGAAATACTCTGTCCAACAAAAGTTCATATTCTAAAACTCCTCAGTTACATTCCAGTCTAACAGTTGATATTAACATATCCAAAGGCTTATTTCTTCCTCGCCCTTGAAAAGGCTGTGTGTGCTTTTGTAAATAAGGGTTTACAGTGATTCTTCAGTGAATAGGCCTTTGGGCCAAAGATTTGCAGTTTTGAGGTGGTTTTGCTATGAACTTTTTGGTCTTTTTTACTGTTGAGGAGGCACAAGCTACTTCAAGAATACTTCTTCCCTCAGGTGCCATGATTTAAATGTGATGAAAATAATTTGTGCCATTAAATTATCTGCTCTGAAGCTTTGGGTAAAGCCAGTTTGTAGCATTAGCATGAGAACACAAGTCTGCATCAGCATAGTGATTTGTAGGTTTGAGAGTTACCCAACTTGTTCTTCAGCGTGGGTATTTTGGAAGTTTCTATGATATGTTGGTGACCTGAATGTATTGTTTCCTGAAATCATTAGCATTTTCTGAAGAATCACCCGACTAGAAATATTTTTAAATTTATGCTGCTTGTTTAGTGCTTCAGTATTGTATTCTTATCTGCCGGTGATGGTCACTTCCAGTGGGACTTGACAGTCATCTTACTTTCCCATGGTCGAAAGATGTTGTCCTACTTCATATTTATTTGAACAAATTTAAATCTGTTGTTTCAGAAAAGGTTTTTTTCACAATTGAAAGCTGATAGTCTAATAAAAACCTTCATGTCTGTATCATCATCAGCCTACAGACGTACAAGGATGGAAAATCAGGGCAAATGAAAGGAAAATGTTTGATTTTTTTAAACATTTTTTAAAAACAAATTTTTTAATTATGCTGGCAATCTTAGTAAGGAACAAGTTGCAGGCAAAGTAATAATTTCCTACCTTTTTACAGTGGATCCTTCTCCTAGGATTCTGTCCTGCTCTTTCTCATGGAATTTGAGGCATCCATTTATTTTAAGCTATCCTACCCTTGCTTGTATTTTGAATGCAAGTGTCACAAACTTGCGTATGTGTTCTCTCTTTTTTTCCTCTGTGGAGTATCAATTCCCACTATGATGGGACACCATCACTTTGAAGTGTAATTTTTAACTTGTCTGTAGAAGTTGTTTTCTCCCTCAGCTTAGTGAGCTTTTCACTTTTGAATTTTCAGATTTCTGTTCTTTTAATTGTATGATGATACATGTATTTTACTGGTGATAATGTAGTCTGAATTTGGGAAAAAAGACCCCACTTGTTTATTTTTTTTTCTTTAGAGATGTTATCTGTAAATATTTGTAGGCTTCTCAAGAGAGTTGTAAAGTTTGGTAGCTAAAGAGCAAGGTTTGACACCCTTGAGTGGTTAAAGCATCTATTTGTACATCTATTCTTTTTAAATATTCTCAAGTTTGCCAGTGTGGTTTAAAGATAGTGAAGATGCTTCTTGGGAGCTGCTGGAGCAGAGTAGGAAGTGTGGGCAGGAAGCAGTGATCAGGGAAGGGGCAGTGAAAGGCTGAGCTGATCTGACAGACCAGTGCTGAACAGTAGGAACAGAGAGGAAATGGCCAACATCGGTGTTAAAATGGGGTCAGAGAAGTTTAGGGAGTCACTCCACCTCTCTCTGCTTGAGTCACCTGCCTCTTGAGCCCTTGCCAGAGGCAGCCATTTGGTGCAGTGGTGCCTGATACTGCTCCTCACACTGCTTCAGGGTGTACCTTTGTGTCACCATGCTGTGGGCAGATAGCCCACTGACAGCTTCCCAGCATAGCTGTGTGAACTCAGTAACTCGCAATATCTAATCTGCTTAAAAAAAAAATCCATGCGAATAAAGGTGGCTGTGGCCTGGGATGCAGAACCTTTGCTGCTTCCTTGCATCAGCCTGCCTGTTCATTTGGTGAACGGGCTTATCTGACCAGGCCATGTTCCTGGCAGCTCTCCATTGTGTGACCACAAGATCACCTAAGTTGGTGGTGTAGGAGTGGGCACGCTTGCTGGGGCAGAATGGGGAGTGCCTCTTCCTCTGGCAGTGAGCTTTCAGGCCCTTTAATACCCTTACTCAGCTTGTGTTTTTGTAGCACTTGCCCTCAGTAACCAGCCCTTGAGTCCTCCCTCAAATTTTGATAAATTAAAACTTCTGTTAGAAGTCTTAGAAAGCTTTGTCTTGTTTTATTGAATTAGTGACAAACAGGCAACATTCCAACTTGTACCGACTTCTCTCTTACACCACACAAATATTAACGACTGATTTGATTTCAGGAGGGTTTTCTTTTTTAGAAAACTGAGTCGTTTTCCAACTGAAGTGTTTGCAACTATTTTGTTACTGGAGAGGTGAAAGAACATCCCCTTTCTACCAAAGAGCTTGGCGCAATTACATTGTGTGTATCATATTGAAGATGCTTCCAGTGTCAGTTTATGAATTGTCTTCTTTGAGCACTGAATGGGATTTTTTTTCCTTTTTTTTTCCCTCAGCATAGAGAATTGTTTAAAAGCGTGACAAGTTAGAAATAAAACTCAGATTAATTTTTTTAGTCATCTGTATGAGGAAACAGAACTGAGAGACAGGATGACTTAAGTGATCTGAGTGTGGATTTGCTCTTTCCAGAGTTTATAAATCATTCTTTTTGATTTTACTGCACTTTGTACATTACCTACTTATTTAGAATTTTCTCTGTTCCTGGCAAGGTTGGTGTAGCCAACAATAGTGTTGCCTCTGTTTATGAAGAGGAACACAGAGATGATGGCCAAAAGTTTTGTTATTTATTCAAAACCAAAATTCATAAAACCCCCAATTTCAGTTCTTACTGGGGTGTCTGTTATGCTAAAATCTGCCTCCTCTTTGCTCTCTGTCACTCCTTTTAGTATTGCTCTTGCTTAAGAGTGCAGCTCAAGAAGACTGAGATGACCAGTCTGAACAGTTCAAAGCAGGAAATCCCACTTCTTGTGTAGGAATTTGGTAGTTGTAGAGGTTAACGTGAGAGCAGTGCAGTTATACAAGATATGGAAGAAAAAAAGTGGACTTCTCTGATTTTTTCACTGTTGGGATGGGAGGAATCTTTGTTCCTTTGCTTTTGTTGTTCCTCAGTACCGAGGATCAGGATGCAACTCTTTCCTGTACTCCTCTTCAGTGGTTTTACTGTGTTAGCCAAGCTTAGGAGACAGCAGCTCTTGTGTTATGCTGAGCAAGCACAAGTATTAAGAACTTCTGGGAATGGGTTCATATTGCATGGGTTGCTGCTGTAGAAATTAAATGTTAAGAAATCACAGGCTGATAGAATGACTTGGATTGGAAGGGACCTTGAAGAAGATCTGGTTCCAACCACCCCACCACAGGCAGGGATGCTGTAGTGGGTTGACCCTGGGTGGATGCCACCCACTAGATCAGGTTCCTCAGGTCCCCATCCAACCTGGCCTTGAGTGTTTCTATGGGTGGGGCATTCACAAGTTCTCTGTGCAACCTGTTCAGTGCCTCTGTACCGTCTTGAAAGAATTCCTTCTTAACATCTAATCTAAATCCTCTCTTTTAGTTAAAAACAATTCCCCCTTGCCCCGTCCCTATCTGCACGTGTAAAAAGTTGCTCTCCCTCTTTTTTTACAAGCCCACTTTAAGTACTGAAAGTCCACAATCTTATCCAAAGTTGTGACTTCAGAATCTTGGCAGGTTTCTATGGCATATTATTAACCTTTCGATTTTGGAAAATTGCAAGTATTTGTCTTCATGAATGCAACACTTATTCTTCAGTATGCAAACCCAAGTGTACTATTGATATATTACTATAACGTTGTAGGGAGTGCCAAACATTTGTTTAGGCTTCAACTTCCACTTTTAAAATATTTGTATTAAAATATAATTTTAATTTTAATTTATATTAAAATATAAATTTGTTTATATTTTCTTAAATATAAACTCTTGTTATTTTAGTCATAGAGGAAATTTTCATATTATACAAGAGTTCCGAAAAGGAATGTATACCCACTTACAGTAGACTTTTCTTACAACAGACTGCATAATTTAATTGGTTGAATCAGAAAAAATTAGTCCATGTTAATTGTGCTGGTTAAATTGTGTTTTATTAGGTCTCTGTAACTCTCACAAACAAAAGAACATGACCACAGTAGCTGAGAAGTTAATAGTTCCACAGATTTTTGGATGTCATTTTCCTGTAAGAGAAGAGAAGAGAGGACTCATAACAAGCTTCGTAACAAACTTCCTAATGTCTAGTAGTCAATGTGAACTCTTGTTTTTTCCACTCTGCTTTTACATCTTCTTTCTTTCCAGATGGCCCTCCATCCACTTGTATTCTGGTACTTCATATCTTTTTTGGCCCTGCGAGACTCTGATAAGTGTGATAATACTGTAATTTTCCTTACATGTGAGCACTGAATGATATGAAGTCCTTAATTTTATTTTTGGAAGAAATCTTTCTGTACCAGCCAATTGTTGCTAAATATAGTGGGAGGCTTATAATACAGAGTGCATGTTTGAATTTAAAGTGACACCTTACCCTGAAAAGTTGACCTCACAGTTTACTTGTACAACTGTGTATGAAATAATGCAGTCATTAAGACTGGTCTAAAACTTTGGGCATTACAGTTGTTATTTGAATCTGTTTGGTAATGGGATCTTGCAGATGTCTGCTGGGGCAAGCATTGTCAGAGATGGACATAGGGACACACACCTGCAGGACTGTGATACTACTTGGTTTTGAGTGTTTCTCTCTGCAGGCCTCCTTTGAAATACTTCAGGAAAACTTGTTGAAAACCAAACAATGCTGTACCTAGGGTGTTAGACTGGGACTGGAGGAATTTTTGCTGACTGACACAGGTTGGTTGGTTGGTGTCAGTATTGTCAGTGTTCCTGTTGGGTGTGCTTGAGGTGCTCTGCAGCAATGGCGAGTTCCTGCAGTTCCCTGCTGCTCTGTACAGCAACACCCAAAAATGTAGCTCAGAAACTCTTACGGCAGTCAGGGGTAAGTTAAAAGTGTTGCTTTAGACACAGCTCTCCAGCTATAATATAACATTACAATATAACCCCAAATCTAGATCTGGTATTGCTACAGGCATGTCTGATTTAAGATCTGCCTATCGGGATTTTTACATTTTACTACAGGTTGTACAAAGAATGCCTGGAGCAAGGATAGTAAAGATATTTGCACTAAAGATAAGGTATTTCATAGAACAATGTTAATCAAACAGGTTGGAGAATCTAAATTATGAGTTACCTCAGTTTGGGCTGCTAAATAAGGTAGGTGTTTGTCCTCAGAAAATGAAGTGTGGGATTTTTGGTGCGTTTTGTTGTTGTTGTTGGTTTGGGGATTTGTTTGGTTTTTTTGTTTTGTTTTTGGTTTTTTGGGGTTTTTTGGAGAGGTTTTTTTGTTGGTTTGGTTTGGTTTTGCATGTGTGTTTGGTTGTTGGGATTTTTTTGTTGTGTTTTGTTTTGTTTTCCATCCTCCTCTCCAGTTCTGCATTTGGCACTTTCTGATTTAATTCTTAGTTTAGTTCAGTTACTAGAGGAGTTGGGGAAAGGGCTACCTGTGACATGCCATAGCTAGCATATCCAAAGGTTAGTTTCATTTGTTGCTGTGACTATAGAGTCTGAGAAGTATCTTGGGCTCTTTGACATAAATGGATCTTAGCAGCAAATATAACATCAATGGATTTTTAGCAAGTCTGATTTCAAGCCCACTGTGTCATATTGAAGTTAATAAAATACTGCAATGAAAAGGCCGTATGGAGAATCCCACCCCAAAAGAAAAATAGAGTTGATTACTGGTGATCAGTTCTGGTTTTGTATCTCATGTGTATCTGTTAAGATTTCTCTAAGTTGGTGTTTCCAAACCATGGTCTGTTATACCTCTGAAGTCCCCTGCAGACTACTTTTATGTGGCCTGGGAAAGTTGATTAAGGAGAGTAGGTTTATATAATAAGCAACAATATGTGGGAAGTTTATAAAGAGAGTTACATGTCCGCTACTAGAAGCTTGCAGATGTTGACAACAGAAAGAAAAAAGGGGAAAGAGGGAAATTTGACAGAGCAGAATTCTGTGGTGTAATGTAAATCTCACTACTGATGAGATCTGTTCAGGCTGGTGTCTGAAATGACAGTGGTTGCATCTCAGTGTAAAGCAAAGTGCAGAGATCAAGTGCACCCTCAGCAAGTTGGCAACACCAGGCTGGGTGTTGAGGTTGACATGCCTGAGGTCTGGGATGCCATCCAGAGAGAGCTGGACAAGCTGGAGAAGTGGGTCTGTGTGAACCTCATGAGGTTCAGCAAGTCCAAGTGCAAGGTGCTGCACTTATATCAGGGTATCAATTACATACTGAGGGTTGAAGTGATTGAGAGCAGTCCTGCTGAGAAGGACTTGGAGGTTCTGGTGGATGAAAGACTGCCTGTGACCTGCCAAAATGTGCAGGCAGCACAGAAAGCCAGTTGTATCCTGGGCTGCACCAAAAGCACCGTGGCCAGCAGGTCAAAGGAGGTGGTTCTGTCCTTCTGCTCTGCTTTTGTGAGACCTCACCTGGAGTGCTGCATCCAGCTCTGGGGTCC
>VZTA01027652.1:53966-79349 GCA_013398855.1 Mohoua ochrocephala
GAATGCTGCATCCAGCTCTGGGGTCCTCAACACAGGGAAGGCATAGATCTCTTGGAGTCAGTTCAGAGAAGAACGTGAAGATCATCAGAGGTCTGGAACGCCTCTCCTATGAGGAAAGGCTGAGAGAGTTCGAGTTGTTCAGCCTGGAGAAGAGAAGGCTCTGGAGAGATGTCATTGTAGCCCTGCATTACCTAAGGGGGGTTTATAAGAAAGGTGGGGAAAGATGGGTACGGACCTTTTAGCAGGTCTTGCTGTGATAGGACAAGAGGTAATAATTTTAAACTGAAAGAGGACTGATCTAGATGAGATACAAGAAAGACTTTTTTAATGGTAAGGGTGATGAAGCAATGAAACAGGTTCCTCAGAGAGGTGGTAGATGTCCCATCCCTGGAAATGTTCGATGTCAGGTTGGATAGGCAAACTGATTGAGTTGAAGATGTCCCTGCTTATTGCAGGGGGATTGGACTAGGTTGCCTTTAAAGTCTTTCTGACCCAAGCCATTTTGTTATCTTTCCAGGAGGGAATTCTCTGTTGGCTCCTGATGGTGTATCCACACCTCACCTGAAAGTTATGGATTGTATACTGCCAACTTTTCTGGAAAGACCAAAGAGAACACACACTAAAAACATGATGTTTGTTATGTGTTATATTTGCCTTTGGCTTTGAAGGGAGCTGGGCATAACTGAGCCTTTTCTGGGGGGCTGTAAATTTTGTGGTGAGAAGTGTCAGTATGAAATCACAGTTACCTGAGTTTGACAGGGCAGTATTAGTAAGCCAGCTAGAAAAAGATGGCTTTAGCCTGTGATACGTACCCTCCATATCTGTTAACTTCTTCCATCAGATAACCTTTGTGTAACTTGAATCAGTGGGAATTTGTTGGTGGGTCACACAAACACGATCACTGTTTCCATTTCAAAGGGTGGAACTGTGCAGATGGTAACACGCCTGGGGTTATGGAGGTGACCACAAACTTCCTCCGTCTTCCACCCCCACCATCCTGGGCGAGCTCCTCCACATCTGCCTGGTACTCTGAGGGGTACTTGCTTCAGAAACCCTACCTTGAGAAGAGTTAGCACTGCTTGTTCATCAGTGAACAAGCACACTTTCTTGAGTGTCAGCTTGACTTCTCCTGTGCATTTACATGTCCTCAAAATAGCAAAAAAGCCTTTGGGTGTTGTCTTCTGTGTTGCTTTGTCTTCTAGTAGATCTAGAATATAACTTCTGCAGCTTCAGGATGTGACTTCCTGCATTTAAAGGGCTTTTACTGACTATGTCTAATTGGATAATCAAAAATTCTCATGCAGAGCTCTGGGGACTGGTACATAAAAAGCGTACTAGCAGTGCACGTGAAAGCGTGTACCTTACTTCAATGCTAGAAAACCACCAGTTTATTTCTTGCAAGTTCCAAATACAGAATTACTTAAATCTTGATCAGCATGTTTTCCTTTTAACTCAGAAATATTTTCTGTGAGTCGTAGATGCTGAACAGGTAGATGCTTGTATTCATAAGTGAAGCAAAGAAAACATCGTGGCGGGGGGAAATAAATATCCAAGAAAACTTGGATTGTAAGTCATTGAAATATGATCTGCAGGTTGTCTTGCTTTTTTAGTGATCAGCTGTGTAAGACTTACTAGTAGGTGTAAAAGATAAAAACTCTTGCTCCTTTCTGTCTCTTCTAAGTGTCTCTACATCAGTTTGTATCAAACTTAGCCCGAAACAAAGCAGTGCTGTAAACCACTCAATTGCCTCAATGGGTGGGGATAGAAGAAGGGGTTTTAGATTATTAATTAACTGGTCTGGAGAGCCCTCAAAGCAGGCCATGGACTTTTGGGCTGGGAGCTCTGGGGTAATTTCTATGCGAAAGGTTACTCTTTTTCTGAGGGAAGAATTTGTTCTACCTTCATTTATCCTCATTGATTCAGATCTCTTGTATTAGGGATGTCATTTGTAGGACGCTCTTGAGGAAGAACAAGTTTTCCAACACAGCATTAGAAAGAGGTGAAATTCTCTCAGGAGTCTTTTTAGTTGCAACATTCCTGTTGGCAGGTTAAGACACAGGCCCAGCAATAGGACACCAGCTCCCTCCTGCACTAACCCACTCCTTACAAGTATATCACTAATACTTAAATGATGTAACTGCATAAATGAACAAATGATGGATGACCAGTAATTTAATAAATTGCCTACTTCTACTTTCCTCAAGTCTCTATTGTCTAGAGTACTTGAAAATAAAAGTGACTTGTGCAATGTTTGGGGAAAATTGCCCAAACCAGGGAATAGAAAAGTTACTGCAAAAGAACACTCGGACTGTGGCATCTTTATTTAATAAGCAGCCCTTTCTATTTTAAACAGCATTGTTCCATTTTATATGACGGTCATGATACAAAGACAATTACTTGTCAGAAAAAAATTTATAAAAACAAACATTTGAAATCATGGAGGTTTTCTTTGGGGTATCTGAGTAATCACATGCATAGCTGTGATGACTCAAGGTTGTGTGTGAAGTAAGGCTTATAAAACAGGTATACTTCAGGGTTTTTTCTTACTATTTTGGCCAGTGTAGTTATAAAAGCTGTTTGGGTAGCCAGCCCCTTTTTTCAGGTTTGAAGATAAAACTTTTGTGACCAGGAGCTTGTTTTACCAGCCCCGTTAGTCTGCTTAATAGATACCGTCTTCCTCTAGAAAATTAAACATAAATGTTTTTTCTAAGCATATTTAACACTTTTCTGAACTAGTGTGTTCAGTGTTTGTCATATTCCAAATTGCATTTGTTAAAATGCATGTATTTTTTAATGTAAGCAAGATTTTGCTGTTGATTTTTACTGTTCCCAGTCATTAGAAGCAAAGTACTTGTAAAGGTTGTCTGGGCCATTGAGCTGAGCTTCCAGCTGTCACATGTGCCATCTTATGAACCGCTTTTCTAAACCTCATCAAACTTTAAGAGCACTTGGCTTTTGCTTCCCATATTCCTGTTTTTTGAAATTCTCACCCAAATCAGGTTAGTTTCAATGTTGGAACAGGCATCTGACTCTGTCCTAAATTTATTACATGCCGGTTTTATACTGAATTTGCTCTGGTGTCAATTTTACCCATCTTAATTATTTTCATTTCCTGTATTAGGATCTGTCAGTGTTTTGATAAGTAGTAATCTATCTAAAGTAAGTTGAATTCCCTTTAGACTTCTCCTTCAAGATAATCCGTACTCGTGCCTGAGGTGTAATTGTTGTTGATGTGGATGATCAGAATTTTGTGCAATGTTGTACTCTGTACAAATACTTCCCTAGGTTTACTGGAAGCAATCTTGAGAGGCACTTGAACATTTTAATTTTCTTTTCCTCATTGTACATCACACCAGTTGTTTACAGACATCCTGTGGTTTAAGTACAAACTATTTTGGTCTTTAGCTACACAGTCTTACCTTGTTTTATGTAAGCATAAATAAATAAATAAAAAATCAGGAGTAATAGAATGGCACAAAACTTACAAGTACTGAAGTATTTCAAGTTTGGAAATGCATATGAAATACTGATTAAATTTGAGAGGGCTCTACATTGGTGAGCTTAATTTCTGTGTTAGTGTTTTGAAGTTGTGAGGTGTCCACAATTCTGAGCATCTCACTTAGAATTAGGATGGTGAGTAAGCACAAGCTGCTCTACTGCTACCAGAGACATGCAGCTGTGTAATGCTTAAAGGACACCTTCCCTGGCAATAACATTTAAAAATACTAATTCCTCTTACTCATCTGCAATCCTCTTCCCACAGCTTGAGCTCAGGACTATAATGGAACCTATTATGGGGAAAAGGTCTATGACTCAGCCATTGAGCCATGCAAACTCTTGGCTTCTTTAATTGGCACCATTAAATCTTTAGTAGTTTTTCTCTCATAATATATAGGTGTCATCAGTATGAAATGCATCACTGCTGAAGATACGTTGTACCTTTTGCTCTCTGTGACTTGATCAACTCTAGGTGTTTGAAGGCTGGTTAATCAGACTTTTTTAGAATTACTGCTGGAGTGTATTGAAAACAAAATGTAAGAAAGCCATTGCACAGATCATTACTTCCCAGGTTGTTTTCCTCTTCTATTTAGACACAGGAGAGGGAAAAGGAAAAACCTGCCTTTGCATTGTGTTTTATCTTCATAGAAGTTGTTTGACCTGGAGACTGGGTATCTCCTACATGTCAGAATGGGAGAAGTTAATTTTTGAGCTTATAACCAGGGGAGAACTGGCATGATGTAGCTGATTATTTTTTCCCCCCTGTTGCAGGCTGGTTTTGGTGTTGGTTTGGCAGGTTTTTGATTGTGCTGGTTCTTTTGTAAGGTATTGGAAAGTGAACATGGAAACAGCTGTAGTTTGGGAAGGGGGTCAGACATCCTTAGAAACAATTTAAACACTGAAAGCAAAGTGTTTGAATATGTATGTATATATTAGTAAATATATGTATATAAGGAACAATAGCAGCTTTTAACTCTTCTTTTGTTGTTTTCCCACATACTTAATATGGGACACTTAGAGCTTTTCAGTATTTATGTTGCTGTAAGCATTAGTGCCTCTGAAAGAGGGGTGTGATGAGGGCATTGGGAAACTGTAATTGTTTGTTACCATCTGCAGAGTCTGCCTTGTTCTATCTCCAGTTGGCAAGAAGGCTTTGGTTGTAACATTTATATGTACTTTTTGAAACTAAGTATCAAGAAAGAACTAAGTAAGAGACAGAAAATGTTAAACTATGTTACTTAACGCAAAAAATTTAAGACATTGTGGTTACGGAGTGATGGCAAGCTGCAAAGGTGTAGTTAAAAAAGATCTGAAGTAGGACTTGACGGTACCTGTTCCTCATGCCTATAAAATGGGATGTAATCGGTGTATGCAACCTTCTGTGACAGAAGTAGCTGTTTAATTACTTTGGTTTTATTATTTGAGGTATGGCCTGATAATTTGTGGACTGTATATTGTCGAGTAAACCTGATAATGAATATCACTGAATCTCATGCAACAAGCAGACTCTTCCTACAAACAGTGTCTCTCTTCATCTATTTGTAAAGAATAGCTAAACGAGCTTTTTAAATGGCAGTTTTAATCATAATACCTAAAAACTTCACCAACCACTAATTCATTCATCATCTAAACTCTCCTATAGTGTGTATTCCCCATTTTACATATGAGTAAACCAGAACAGAGGGATAGGGAGTTGCCTGAAGCAAGAGTGATAGTAATGGGATTTGGGGCTTCTTTGTGTGTGTTGTGCTGGGCTGTATTGCCCTAGAGCTGAAGCCAGTAGTTATCCAAGTAGGTGCTTTCTTGCAGTCATCGTTGAGTACTTTTCAAGACAGAAGTCCATGGCAAGTCCTTTGCTGGAGACCCCTCTTAGTAAGAAATGAGTACGTAATGTAAAAGAAAAGGAAAAAAACCCAAACAGAATCCAACAAAACAAAAGCCTATCTAGAAAAAAAAAATTGAAGTATCACAATGAGTTGAGGCTGCTAGGAAAAAGTAACTTATCTTTCCTGACGTTCACTGCTTTCATCACTCCTCGTAGTCTTACCTTTTTCTGTGCTTAAGTTTTCAAGGTAGCATGAGTCCTCTCTCCAGGATAATGTCATAGTCATTTAGATCTGATTTAATCTGGAAGTTTCATCCATCCCGTGAACTGCATAAAGCAGCAGATCTGGAGTAACTAGGGAAGAGTCACTTCGTAGGTTAGAGATATTATTGTAAAATGTTAAGCAATAGGGTGCGAATTCTGTTTAGTACCAACAATTATTCTTTGTTTTCGAGTATCTGAAATACTTAAATAATTTAGACTCGTTTAAAAAAATAAAAAAGTTTATAATTTACAGTGTGTTTTCTTAGGGTTACAATGAACTTAAATATTCTTTTCAAGACAACATTGCATGTTTGCTATTTCACTTGCAGGCTGACTCATTGGTCAGTGTCTGAAGAAAGGTTCTGAATTTCTGCTGGACAAGAACAGTTTAATACTGGAAACAAATGGGTTAGAAAAGTCATTCCAACTTATTTGGGACATCTGATAGAACTGATAGTGTCAGTGGGATTTTAGAGTTTCTTTTTCTCTCATGACATGGTACTTCTTTGTGATTAAGAAAATGGCATTTAGCATGTCAGAACATAAAGTTACAGTTTTAAACTATGAATCTCCTAGTACTAAGTGTGCTCACCTTTACTATGAGATTGAAACAGCAGCAATTAAACACTTTGAGATTTGGAGTAGACATAAACAGTAGAGACAGCTACATTAAGATACTGTGGATATAATCTTATGGTATCAGAAAACATTTACCAAATATGGTCTTTTGGGAGAAAATTCCGAGATGAAGCTCTTTTAATCAGGAGAGGTCAGCAAACATAAAGATTAGAATCATTAAATAATAAGAAAAACAATTGGTTTAGAGTGGTTTAACTTTCTTTCTTTGGTGGTACCTTAGTATTTTACAGTATTAGAAGTCCATGTGATCAGAGGATTCTGTGTGTTTTTTAAAATATGTAGCAGAAAAGAATTGAGTACAAGTTGTAGTTTAAAAAAAAGGGCACCAGCTCAAGTAATGAATGAAAAGGAATTAATCTTTTGGTTGTGGATACAGTATAACTTCACCTTGCAGAGGGGGCAGATGGCAAGGGAAGAAAAAGAGTTTTGTATTATTTGTCTAGTGTCTGTTCCAGTCATCCAGATAAAATATTGTTGAACGTTTGTCAGCTCCAAACTGAAACCAAAGTATACTATCTGTGCTGGTAGTGTTTCTTCCAATGCTTTCAGCTAATTTTTCTCAATCTGGTACACTCTCATCTGCAAGATATCTTGCTGAAATTGTAAAAATACCTTGTTGCAAACCATGGAAAAGTTCAGAGTGCTCTGTGATTTAATAAAAATACTTAAGGATGGTGTTGTGGAAGTATCTTGGGACTTCAGTGGGACCTTCCTTCTATGTATAGGAGTAAAAACTCAGGGGTTCTAGTCTTTTTCACATCTGTTGAAATCTTAAACATCTCAGGCCATTGCCCTTTCCTTGAACTATTAGAACATGATCTGCATATTTATACCTTTGGGGAAAACGTGTTGTTTTTTTGATGAGGACGTGCAGATAGCGGAAGCGATAAAGTTCTTAGTAAAGACTCTCTATGAATTGCATCCTCTTTTCACCAGCCTTGTCATCTGATGCATGTTTGTCATTAAACTGCGACTGGTATATTTTTTATATGTGCAGGCTTTTTAAACGTGGATGTTTTAGCAGGTCTAGAAGCTGATGGTAGGGAACTTTTAAAACAAAAATGCTGGGCTTTTGTTTTCCTAGGTATATAAGGAAGGGGTTAGGAAAGTGATAGAGAAGTTATATCTATTCCTACTGTGTTGGAACAAACACCATATGCTAATAAATGTAATGGCCTAAAAATACATTTGAAAGCATTTTGCTGGTGGTTGCTATACCTTACTGTTTTATGAATGTTTGAAGTCTTGCCCTTCAGTTGCTGCCCTCAGTCATGTCTATGAGCGAGGGCTTGTTGGGCAGCTGCGATCCCCAGGCTGTCCCTGAGAGATGGCTTTCTCAAAGGTGGGCTAGTCCCGTTGAAGACCCTTGCATTAGAGTGCCCTCAGAAGAGGGGTGATTGTTTGCCCTGGGGCAGGTATGCATGGCAAAACAGAGTGAATTACCTCAAGAAGGCTGAAAGGGCTGGCTGTGACTGGTGTCTTTCTAAAGCTTCCCAAGACTGGAAAATAACCAAGCCCAGGAGAAAGGCCGCTATGGTGTGCATACGCAAACAGGGCGCATAGTTGTGGATGTGAGGGTTGAGTTTGAGGACTTTCTGGCACTGGCATGTTGTAAAAAAATCCAGAGGCATGTAGTGGTGCCAAGTAATTAGACTGGGGCAATATGCAGTTGTAGCCACATGGTGCCCATCTGCTCCCAGTGGATTTCCTTACAGTCTGTTGCAGTTTGGTTCTTTTGCAGTCTACAACTTCCTCGTGAAGGGAAGTGGAGGGAGGGGCACTCACTAATCCTCTGCTCCCTGATGGCCAATGAGAGGACCTGAGGGAACGGTATAAAGCTGTGTCAGGAGAGGTTTGCTTTGGATATTAGGAAAAGGTTTTTCTCCAGAGGTGATTGGGCACCAGAACAGGCTCCCCAGAGAAGTGGTCACAGCCCCAAGCCTGACAGAGAAGTGTTTGGACATTTTCAGGGACATGATGTGACTCTTGGGGTGTCCTGTGCAGGGCCAGGAGTTGGACTTTGGTGATCCTTGTGGGTCCCTTCCAACCCAGGATATGCTATGATTCTGTGATTCATTGTTAAAAAGCATTAATATTGTCCTTACAAGTAATGGACTGGAGCTCACAGGATGTTCATCAGACAGGTGGACTTTTCTGTAATTTGTATTTACTTGATCCTTAAGTGCTGCAGAACAGGCAGGAGAAAAATGTTTCCTGGTCTGCAAGTCTTCAGCTTAATCTAATGAAAAAAACCCACCCCAAATATGCTGCCCTTCTCTCTACAGTTGTTCTCCCTTCCTTAGACTAAAGTAAACTTTTTAATTATAAATTACAAGAAGACAAGGTGTACTTTTTCTGGATTTAGATAAAGAATACTTTATTAGAGGTTTGGCAAATCAAAAAAGAAGTATTGCTTCTAACTTAACACATACATCTTGTATTTTTAGTTTTTTAATACTATGTATCTCTCAAGTAGACATACAATATAGTATCTTATTACCCTTCACCTTATATTTTTTACATTTATAGCCTGTTAAATAAGTTTTCCTGTTAACTCTTGGGGGTTAGAAGGGGTAGGGGAAAAAAGTACCAGAATAGAAACGCTCTTGCTGCTGTGGTGTGTAATGCTATTACTGCTACTATTACTTGCAGCAGTGAAAGCACAGATGGAACTTTTTCAGTTGTCTGTGGTCAGAAGAACCAGCGTTTGTACCACATATGCTGGTCTTTGATTTTCCTTGTAGTCATAAACCTGGTGCCGTTTGCTGCATGTTACTGTGATTTAAATTTGATAACAGAAAGATATATTGATAGGAGTAGATATGATCTATTTAAGGTCCCTCTGAAAATGGTTCTCTGAGTGTCTTTTGTAGAAAAAACCCCAAAGTTTTAGAGGACATTTATCACTTTTATTACTGTGGGCAGGCTCTAAGTGCTTAATATACCAAGTTAGCCAGGACTGTTCTGTTGCATTTTCTTTTTCCGCGTGGGGAACGGGGTGTTTAGTGGAAATCATAGTTTGTACCACAGCATCATAAACTATGGTGATGGCATACAATGTGATGTAGGAACAGGTTACACTTCAGAGAGGATGGATCTCCATGCATTTGACATTCAGTAGCTGAATGGAGGGAATTCTGCTGGCGGAGGGAAGAGGCTGTGTGTACAGGGCAGTGCGGTTTTGTCTCTCCCCTCAGGACCTTGGATTTCAAAGCATGGCTGTGAAATGTGCCCAAGAGAGGGACGTTTGCATTTGACTATTTTGGAGGAACTGCTTTGCTTTCACAGTGAAGGATAAGGGCTGTGGGGAACATGGAGGCAAGGCCAAGAGCAGCAACTCAGCCTGTATATATGCTAAAATGTTAGGTTAGTCTTTTATAATGCTAATTTATTTAATAATAGCAGTTTAATTATTGCTGTTTTGGTTGAGTATGTGCAGATGTTTCCTCCCTATATTCCCCCTTTACTGGAGCAGTTGAAGTGTTGTACAGATTCTCTGGAGACTCTTCCATCCTGACATGTTCCTACTTCACTGTGTGACTTCCCTATCTTGCCTGGAGATGAGCAGCCATTGCCTTGTCTTAGAGGAGTTGGAAAGGACTGTTGGTAAATCTCCTGGATATTCTCTAATCCAGGGAATTCTCTAGTAAGCACTAGGTATCTTGATAGCTGTGCCTGGGAATAACTTCACAAAGAAAATACACACATTTTTAAATACAGATGTTACATGGCAGAATCAAAGAACCGTTAAGATTGGAAAACACATTTAAGATCATCAAGTCTGACTGTCAACCCAGCACCACTGTGTTCACCATTAAACCTTGTCCTCAAGTGCCACATCCACATGTTTTTTGAACACTTCCAGGGATAGTGACTCTGCAGCTTCCTGGGCAGCCTGTTCCAATACTGGAAAACCATTTCTGTGAAAAATAAATTTCTAATATCCAAATTAAACCTCGCCTGGCACAACTTGAGGCCATTTCCTCTCGTTCTGAAATCTGTTACCTGGGAGAAGAAACTGTCACCCACCTCACTGCAACTTCCTTTCAAGTAGTTGTAGAGACTGATAAGGTCTCCCCGAACCTCCTTTTCTTCAGACTAAACAACCCAAGCTTCCTCAGCCCATTCTCATAATTCTTGTGCATCCCCTGCAGAAGTAAGGTGTTAAGAAAAAGATGCTTAGAGGCCTTTTGGCAGTAGGACTCTGGCTGGCCTGCTGGTCATTGTCTCACCTGTGGTATAGACTGCATGGCATAAACTCTGCAAAACTTCTGTGGTAAAACATGTTGGCATGTTCTGGCACGTCTTCTGCTTGATAGTGGAGCACACACAAAGTGAAGTTTCCTTTTACTGTGAACATGCACAGAGGGCAGGCTTGAGGTGGACAAGCTGTCAACATGAGCAATAAGCTTTTACCAGTAGAATTCAGTGCTTAATTGTCCCACCCTTTCTCTGTGTCTCTGCAGCTAGAGCTAGTAAAAACTTGCCAAAATCGTAAGTCCTCAGTCTACATAGTGATGATGGAGAGTAGAGAGTCTGGCTGTTGTTGTGTAATATTTAGGGCCTGCCCTGCTTACAGTAGGAGCAACCTTATACTGCTAAATCAGTCTATATTGCAAAGTAATCTCCAGCAAAAACAGTATTAACAAAACGTTTGTCTTGTTGACCATCCCATCACCAGTTCCATACAGTCCTTGTGGTAGCTGTTGCAATGTCTTGCATGTAGAGCCGATTTAGAGCACGCACACTTCAGTACTGTAGGGTTGGCAGTTGTCTGAGATTGCCCGATCAACGCTGATGTCAATTCTGATCGATGGAGAGCCACCTAGGTGCTCTCTTACGGGACAAGTTGGTTGTTTCTTGAGCTGTGAGTGAACTGTCAGCACTCATTGCACTGGCTGATACTCCATGGGCTTAGGAATGTGTTTCACTTTTTCTGTGAGCATAAAATACTACATATGATTACTGTACAATTATAATGGGATGTTTGCTTTTCAGATGGCCACATTAGTATCATTCGTCTTTCCTAATCTGTGTTTTTCCACAGAGTACATGACCAGAAAATAAATAATTCTATTACTGTAGCTGTGCTGAGACTCAATTAAGAAACTCTGTATTTTGCATTGCATGTTTTTATTCCTCCAAATACTGTAATTGGGTGATATTTTCAGCTCCACCAAATCAGAAATTACAGTAGTTTTACAGTGGTAGCGGAGGGCACTAAGATTGGTTTTAATCACTTCCACTCCACTGTTAGGATGCTGTTGGCATCAGAATTCTAGGTTTTTTTGATTCAGAGTTTTTCAAAAAACTCTGGATCAGCAAGTTATAACCTGTTAGTAATTGTACTGTTTTTAACAGCCTTCCAATAGCAGTAACAGAGCAGGATGACTCAGAATAATCTTAGATTAGTCTGTCTTCTCCTAAGACTCGATTAAAAAATAAAATGGTATTGCAGCAGCACTTTGCTAAAACATTAACTTTTTTCATGCACAGTAGTTTTGTCTTGCTAGGTAGGCATTAATAGAACGTCTGTTTTCTATACACTTTCATCTGTGTTCTGAAGAGGTATGTCAAGAAATTTAGATTCCTTTCAAGTCTATTTGCAAAATAGACTTTCATTCTCATCTGGTGTCATGTCTTTCCCTTTATTGCAGAGATCACTGTCAGTGCTTGTTGGTTTATAAATCCCAGTTGTCACTTTGGAACTACAATTTTCTTAGGAGGGTTTCTGAATTATTAAGATACCAGTTGTTTCCAAACAGCATCATATTCCCCAAAATATTTTAAGTTTAGTACTAAGTATTTTCATATGGTACAGTAAAAGAAACATACACATCTTCAAGGTAGTAGTTTCACAGAAAAGGGAAGGGATCATCATTCACAATAGAGGAGAAGAAGCTGATTGGTAAAACATAGTTTTGAAACAATTACAGGTGTGAATGTAGTCTTGAGGATGTTTCTGGACTTCACCTACTGTAGAAAAAATACCGTACAGCTTTTGCTGAATGTAGGTACTGTCTTTTGGCCAGAGTTTTGGAGGTGGTGTTGATTCCTGTTTACTCTGGAGTTTTTACTGATGTGTGAGCTCTGCATATGGACAATGTCAGGAAAGTATTTATGGAGGTCTAGAAAAGGTGAAGCGTGCTTCACATCGAGGGGGCACTAAGAGAGGCCTAGTGCTGAAAGTATTCGTGAGACAAGTTGAGAATTGCAGGGACAAAGCAATGTATAGAGGCATGACACAGAAACTTTCCAAATTAGTCAAGATGAGTAGTTCATTCTAAATAATCCAGAGGGAGGATGAATCCTATCATTAACCTTTGAAAGGAAGAATCATGGAGCAATTTGGTTATGGGATGGCTTTTAACGCCTCTTGGACTGTGCCATCAGGAAGGATACAAATTCAAAATAAGTGATCTCTGTGGCACTAGGTAGAGCTGCTGCTGCAAGCATGCTATATAGTCTGTTTTCTGTTTTAAAAGAATTTGCACAGGTTGCTGTTTTAACTTCTCCAGAGTGAAGGTGATAATTGAACAGGGTTGCAGTTGAGAATATTCTGTAATGATTTACCTAAAGTGAAATTATCCATTGTATGGAGATCATACCAAAGAGGTTTGTATTTCGAAGTCAGTGGGAACTGACTGAGTACTTGCTTTACTGTTAGACAACTTAGTAAACTGAAGTTCAAGAAAATTTAAATGAAATGTGGTTGTTGTAGATCTTTATTTAAATATGGAAAAGACCATGGAGTCTGGAAATAGTACCCACGAGGGAAATGAAAGTGGAGTCCTGGTAAAAAGTGGTTTTATAAAAATTTTTTTTGTTTGGTGCTGATGTTTAAATTTTGCAAAGTTAGCTGAGTCACGTCGCGTACTTTGCTGCTCTTGCTTCATACTTTGTAAAGCTCAGTATTGGCTCAAGTTGCTGCTCTGTTAGGGAAGTGACACTCAGCTGCTTTCAGTACAGTTGATTGTGGTTCAATTCTTGTTCGAGGAACAGAAAGACTCTCCTCCTTAACTTCCCTCCCTGCCACTCACCCTCACTGGATTAATCCTACATCTTGTCCATCTTGCTACTTCATGTAGCAGGCCTGGTTTGAGACAGCTCTCTGTGCTTTGGGCTGGGGAGAATGAGCTTGCACTCTGAAAGTGTAAGCAGCTGTGAAGCACAGGCAGACTGGTTTTAATTTTTCAAGTCATGGTGATACCTGTTTGGAAGCTCAAAAATAGGTTTGAATTCCAGAAATTTTGCAGTCTAGAAACAGGCGATTCTGTTCCTCTAATAGTGTTTTCATTTTGATTTCCTTGGATGTTGTTGGCTCTTACTGACAATGCTGTGTAGCCTGTCGTGCCACAAATTGTTTTAACGCTTCGGAGTTCTTGAAGAATCTCTGTTTTTCTCTAATAAGCTGCGATCTTTAGGAGTGTCCTGCATTGTGATATTGCATGTTAATAGCATTGATTAACTGTCGAGCAGTGGGAACTGATGAGAAAATGTCCATTGTAAAATTAAATGGAATTACTGAAGACTGTGCCATGCTGCTGGTTAGGGAGGTGACTAGCCCCAGTAGTCGCTGGTAGGAGTATTAATGTGAGCTCCAGGTTTTTTCGCATGATTAAAACAGGCCATCTGTTCTTTGTTAAATGTTTACAAAAACAGCTTTTCTCTAAAAGATTTAAAGAGATGTGGGTCTAGTAAACACACCAATATTTTTGAGCACCTTTTTCACCTTATTTCAAATAACACCAAAAATAATTCTGCTGCAGTATCAAATAGGATGAATACCTATTTGTGTTTAATCTCCACTGGTTTCTTTCCCATGGAAGATTAAATTTTGTACTAACATACTAAATTATGGCCTTGTTACTACTAAAAGCAGCAGGAGAAGCAATTTCTGTGAAGTATGCAGATATATTTTTTCAATCTTTTGGTAAAAAACTTGTAATATACATATTTTTTAAAATTCTATAAATGGAAAACGGGGTTCTTTGATTAGAAATTGTGACCCTGTAACTAGAGCTAATCCTTTCTAGATTTAAAGAAGTAGAACTATTTGAAATAATTCCCTGTGGTAGGCTTAATCTAATATTTATAGTGAAAGCCTGTTGTTCTTCCTTTTCTCCCTACTTAAGAAAGAGCAGACAACTGTTTTGGGGTAAGAAAATGCATCTTTCAAGCTGCTTCCAATCTCTCCTCAGTAGATTTGTGCTGCTCCTACACAGCTTCACACTAGGGAGCAATGTGGGGTTGTCGGTTAGGGATAAACGGTTTTAGCATATTGCAGAAGTACAGCCACAGACTTCGTGGAAAAATAAAAGTATTCACAGCTATTTCTTTGAAAGAATGCTACAATTTATAAAATCACATATAAGTGAATTACAAAACACGCCAAACTGCAAGGGGAGTGGCATGTGGCAAAAGTAATATATTTTCAAGTAACAGGAAATACAACCTACAAAGCCTAATTAGGGCAGAGTTGTCTTTTCGTAGCTTCAATGGTCCAGAGATTGTGAATGATACGAACCAAAATCACAGTATTTTTATGCTTGGTAATGCACATAACTTGATCCTTTAAATAAAAGGCAGTAAGTTTGAGGTTCTTTAATATTTATTTCAGGCATAATGCTTCAGTCTAACGTATAGTCTTCAGTTGTTTTAGAGCCTGAGAATGACTCTTATGGATAAGGTTTCCGAAAAGTACGAATCTGAAATTTCTCGGGGTACTGCAGTGTGGCAGCAGTCACTGCCATTCTCAGGGCCTTACCTTCTGGCCAGACCTTACATTAAAACTGCAAATATCAAGTCACGAAGGGCTGACGCTACTGTTGTGGAGATTTGGAAAGCTTTGCTTTCAGATTTGCTTATGACTCTGCTGAAAGTTCATGTTCAGACGTAAACAAACAAAAACAACCCACAAGTCCATAAAAGGCAGCAAGGATTCATTTTTTGAATACTGAGGCATGTATAAAATATAATATTGATTTCAGTGACGGTCATACCACTAATGAAGTTGCAATGTTGAAAATTTTGTAAAATTAAATGTACGTGGCATTACTGGATTTCTTGTGGTTTTTAATATTTGTTGACTAGGCTGTTTCATATGCATAAGAGGAAGAAAAATAAAACTACTGATTCCGATCTGTTCTAGAAAGTTGTGCCTTATACATAAGCTTTTAGGTAATTGTAAAAGTCTCTCTTAATATGGCAAACAAATAATGTAGTGCCACATTCAAGGCACTTGCTCAATACAAAATCTACGAATAATGGAAAGAAAACCCTGGAGTTCTTATATATAGCAGGTGTGCAGTATTTTAAAGCAGGATTGAGGATGGTAGGGGACAGCTCAGTGAAAAAATTGGTGAAACTTGCACTTAAGGTTTCTGCAAAATGTAGGATGCATGAGATACGAAATAGCAGATAATGCAGAAATATATTGACTATCTTGCAAAAATGTAGGTTAAAAGTACTGCTCTGAAAACCTAGGGATAGGAAGTACTTACAGGTGATCTCAGTAATATTCCTGTATTTTCCTACCTAAAAATAATAGTTAGTACAAGCACATGACAGTCTGAGGAAAGACAGTTTTATTCTGCGTCGTATAACATATCTGAGACACTCAATTCAGTCAACCAAATTCAGAACCCATCAGGACATTTTAAAAGATCTTTATTTTATGTAATGCGTAATTGGACTGCAGAACTCATTGTTACCACTGACTTTCTGGGATAGAGTTTCCGATACAGATACCCAGTTTTCATGAACTTTCCAGCATGGAGATGTACATGCCAGTGGTGACTACAGACCTGTGTAGAACAGGTGTTGATTCATACTTCAGGATGCCTAACATGAGATGGTCTTGAGGTGGGGCTGATTGATGCAGTGCTAATGCAATGAGTGCATCGGGTTTGCATGAGAGCTGGGTTTCCACTGCAACTTAGACCCTGTTGCACAAAAAAGGATCTTAATAAGCAGGTGGAGGACAGAAACATGCAGAAGTCACCCTGGAAGTTCTTGGTTAAGCCAAAGAGACCCAGACCGTCAGTCTGTCACTCAAGCCTTCCCTCTTGTCCTGTCTTTTCCATTCAGACCTCTCCCAGACAGCAGAAAAAATTCTTGTCTTAACTTCCTGACAGCCTCACTCTTTTTGCTTCTGAGTATGTGAGTGTATTCAGTACAGTGGGTTTATGTTACTGCGAAGAAATGCCAGAAGCAGTTAGGACTGCACTGGTTCAATTTGTTTACATTCATAAAATTAGATTAATATATTTGGAAATATGCACATGCATTCACTTTCTCATGTAATATCATCAAGAATTTTGTTTCCTAGATCTTAAGTGCATTTCTATTTGGATCTAGGTGGCTGAAGTAGATATATCTGTGTATGCCCATCAGTTCTCCTTATGTTCAGGGATTGGTTTTGTAGTCATTCATTTGCACGCTTGTCACTTCTAAGTAAGTGCCATTTGAAAAAAAAAGTGGAGAAAAGGAAATGCGAAGAACATTACAGTTACACTGGCACTGCCTTTCCTAGAAGTAAAATTCTTATTTGTTATAAACTTTTCTGCTGCCCAGTTCAATGGATCAAACATCTCAAATGGCTATCCTTTGACACCATGATTAATGGGGAACTTGCCCACCTAGTATCATCCTGACCTAATTTTTAGGGAAGAGAAAAGGAGGAGAAACAGAGAGAGAAAAAGTGTGGGTAAAATGATCTGACCGTATATGTAGGTGCAAAAAAGGCATCGGTACGGTGTCATGCTATTACTTTTCTTCTAGAAAAGCGCTGTCGTCCTGCATTTATAACCATGGGCAGGCAGGGAGAAGCAGGTCAGAGCTTTGATATGCTGCAAAGTCATGGTAGAGCTTAGATGTCTTTTCACTGCAGACTCATGGATCTTTGTGTAGAACAGAACCATAAAGGTGAAAAGAGTTATCAATATATCCAATTTATTTTAGTCTGGGCATTTGTGTAATTATACGTAGGTTTTCCTGTTGTTTATAAGTTTGGTGTAAACCTGATATGTCATAGAGACTTTGAAATAGGATGTTTATGCAGGTTCATAAGCACTTACCATAGTTCTCTGTCCAATCTGGAGCGGGAACAAATCTGTTTGGAGTAGGAGCTGGAAGCTGTGGATCTTGGACATAAAATGTAACATTGTATTACATTTTCAAGTGGCTTAATCCTTCACTTGCTGATCAAAATACCTCCTGTCACAGATGAACCAATGTAAATTGCCTTGATTCATTTTTTATCAATATAGCCTGTGAATATACTTTTATTCTCCTTCCAATGTCTAGAAACAAACTTTAACAATTTTTTTTCCCCAAAGGACAAAATTCCAGTGCAGCTGAATAATTTGTAACAAGTTAATCATTCTGCTAACAACTATTTTGACATGTCTGAAACAACAAATGCTTTCCTTTTGCATCTACATGTTGAAGACTAAATGTTTTCTATATTTCCACTTTATACAAGCTTTAGACTAATTTTACCCTTGATATGTCAAGAATTTCTGGTCATTTTGCTACTGTTCTGGCTGCAAAAAGCTTTGTTCTTTACTGTTTTACTGCCCAGTGTTTCAGATATGCTGACTCTTGTTAATAGGTTAATCTCGTGCTTAATATTTTCTCCCTGTGTGTTACCTCATGCTCCAAAGGAGCAAAGTTTTAGAAATCAAAGTTGCAGATCTACAATTTTTATTTCTATTTATCTCTCTCAGCATTCTCCATCGGAACCCTTTTTAGAGAAACCAGTGCCGGATATGACTCAGGTTAGTGGACCGAACACCCAGCTAGTGAAAAGCGATGATTATCTGCCGTCAATTGAGCCGCAGCCACAGCAAAAGAAAAAGAAAAAGAAAAACAATCACATTGCTGCAGAAGGTCCCAGTAAAGGTTTTGGTAAGGAAGACTTTCCTGGGGGACTTGACAGCCAGAATCTAAGCAGAAACTCAGTGGATTGCTCCCAAGAAGACAAGAAGAAAAAGAAAAAGCCCAAGGCAAAAAAAGAACCGAAGGATCCTAAAGAACCCAAGGAAAAGAAGGAACCCAAGACCCCCAAAGTCCCTAAGACCCCTAAAGAGCCAAAGGAAAAGAAAGCAAAAAATACCACACCAAAACCCAAGACCAGCAAAAAGGCTAGGTAAGTCAGGAAACTTGTATACGCGATGAGAGAAAAACAGTGTGTTTGTGGGATTTCTAGAGCATCTGTGCTAAATGGCGTGGGTGGAGAGGAAATCTTGTTTTGTCGTTTGCCTTCTACCATCTACAACATCATGTTTTTGAGATGCTTGGGCACATTTCTCTTGTTTGACTTTCCTGTTTATGGCTTCACAGTTATTTTAAGCAAGCTGGAAAGGCAGAAGGTTAGTTTTTCCTTTCAAGGCAGAAAAGTTTCTGGATGTGTTAGATTTCAAAACTAACTCTTTCTCCTCTAATGCTCATCTGACCTTGTGCGTGGGTTTTTTTGTGTTGAGAAATTAAATTGCTTCAGTATTAATGTAGGTTTGACCAAATTCAGAGATGAAGGCTTAGAGTAAAATGGTTTGATGATGTTTTTCCCTAAATAAAGAAGTTAGGTACTTCACATTGCTGTATGCCGTACAACACTTACAGACACTTTTTTATATGAACACAACTCATGGACTCTAAGCTCTGCTGTTAGAAAGGCATTTTTATATGGATATTGATGTGTCCTCACCGTAGGGATTATATTAATTTTCCTGTTTCATGTAAAGACAATTTTCCTAGCAGAAAATCTTTGTGGATAGACCAGATGGTTCAACCACGTTTCTTGACTGGGTTTCTTAACTTTCCATTCAGCATTGTGTACCTTTATCAGGATAGGCTTAAAATGCTACAGAGTAGTATGAGAAAGAATAAACTGTCGTTACACATGAGTAAATATGTCATAGGTAATAACACAGATTCTTTCCTTGTCCCTCAAGTCCCTAAACACCGTGGTTATAAATGCCTACTTGGAAGAAAACTGAGACCAAAAAGACATTAAAGCTCTTTTTTTTTTTTTCATTTGTACCTAGAATTTCTTACAACTGTTCTGAATTTGTTCCAAACATCTGAATCTGTTTTTCAAGATGTGGCTAGAGTTATAAAATATAACTTCCAGATGGAAGCACAGCCAGACTTGGTTAATCCAAATCAGTTTGCAAAATCCATTTGTATTAGGGTTTAAAAATTACAGTTAATGAATCAGCTTTGCATATATTCTACAAGACTACTTATTGGTTAGGTTTGATACAGCTCTATAGCTAAATGAGGATGGACAGCAAGATGTTACTTCTTGCTTTAGCGGGACAGGGAAGTTTCTATACTAGCAGAGATGATGTGTCCTGAAGAATTTATAAACACTGGCTTGTAAACTCAGGTGTTGTTGTGTGCAGGTTATATTAACTGATCAGTAAATGACAGTTGATCAGCCTATCCCTACTGCAGCATCTACTTTGGCTGTGTACCAGACTGTCCTAAGGATGGGGTTTACATACACAGCAGCAATGCACAGCTTAGAAAATCTTTTAAATTATATCCCACCCAGCATGTATTTTTGAAATGAAAATACTGTATCAGCTAAAATAGCCTTTTCATAGAATCACAGAATGGTTGGGGTTGAAAGGGCCCCTGGAGATCATGTAGTTCAACACCCCTGCTAAAGCAGGTTCACCTATAGCAAGCTGCACAGGGTCCATCCAGGCGGGTTTTTAATATCTCCCGGGAAGGAGACTCCACAGCTCCTGTGGGCAGCCTGTTCCAGTGCTCTGTCACCCTCAACATGAAGTTTTTCTTCTTAGACAGATGGAACTTCCTGTGTTTCAGTTTGTACCCACTGTCCCATGTCCTGTCAGTGGGCATCTGTGAGCAGAGTCTGGCCTCATTGTCTTGGCACCCATCCTTAAGATACTTGTGTGTGTTAAGATCTCTTCTCAGTCACCTCCAGGCTAAACAGGCCCAGCTTCCTCAGCCTTTCCTCTAAAGAGAGATGCTCCACTTCCCTAGACTCACAGGTTTAAAGGCTGATCAGGCTACATAGTAAATGTTACTGAGAATTTCCCAGATTTTTGCTGCCAAAAAGTAAAAAAAACTTTTATTGCAGGACTTCTCGATTGACTACAATGAAGCCTTGTTTAATAAACCATGGTTAGGAGGAGTCTGCCTCAAAAACACTCATGGGTGATGGTCTGAACATCAGAGCTCGGAGCTGGTGTCTCCTGTCCACTCAATCCTAATACCTCTATGCACATCTTCTCTAAATCTTGGGACGTGCTGTGCAGATTAAAGGAGCAGTGTTTCCTCTGAAGGAACAAAATACTGTTTTCTTAGCTGTGAGTGATTCTTTATATTCTTTCCCATGCAATGACTCTTGTCCCTGGCTGGCTAGGTGACTTACAGTATTTTAGTAAGTACTAAGCCTTGTTGTTTTACCTGTGAGAGAAACATGTTTGGAGCAACAGTAAGAGCATTCGATGTTCCTTATGCTTACTCAGCGGTGTGGAGAAAGTCCTATTTTTGCCATAACAGGCTTGTGTCTCTTGTTACCAAATGCTCTCTTGAAAACAAGGTTGTTCTCATTTTGTGGTCTTGTCAGCTTCAGTATCAAGCTTCTTTGAAGAACCCAGAGACTGTGCGGGGATGCTATGCTGCCAAAGAATTTTAAATCGGTGAAAGAAATGTGCTTACTTTGGCAACATCGCAGACTAGGGAACCTGTCCAGTGACAGATCACTGAATCAAGTTTTTAAATAAATCAACAGTCCAAATGTTTAATCATATAAGCCACAGTATTTCAGCAGCACTAACTCCGGAAAGGAAATATTACAGTAGCTGAGATGAGTGAGATTAATGCAAGTTAATACAGATTATGGATGATTATGTAGAAGTAAAATATTTTGATAAAGTTAATAACTGGCACGTCTTTGCTGCTACTGCTTATATTGCTCAGTATTTTGCTTCTATGCATTGAAAGTAGTGTGGTTTAAAAATCTAAAAATGCTGTGTGTAACTAACGGTCCTCATTCCTGAGTAAGGTGATCAGCTTCAAAAGAAGAGTTCTGCAGTCATGTAAAATTAAGGTAAATAAAGTTAGGTATTTACTGAAGAGCAATGTTTTTTGGATAGAGCATAACGAGTCCTTAATAGTTAAGTTTGACACAGGCTGTATTAGAGTATACACATGGATGAAAAAGTCTGATGTTTCATTATCTTAACCTTTTTATAATTTAATATAGCTCATAACCCAGTTATTTTAGTTCCAATTTCAACTAAAAATATAATCCTTTTATGTAACAAATAATAACAAAACCCCAGAAACTTTATCCTTCACATCTCTGTTATCTTTGGTGCAAGCTGCCACAAAATGAGCAACCTGCCTCACTGAACTGCACCTCCATGTGAGGGACAAGTCGGATTGGAAAATGGAAGAACCTGATTAATTTCATGCTGGTTTGAATTGTGTCGTGGGCTCTCAAAAAGAAAGGAAACGCCCAAATAGGCTGCTAGTGTGTTACACAGCATAGTGAAAGAAAGATCACACATTAATATTATACTGTTACACTTTTAATGGGTATTAGCCCAATCCTGCCAATACTGAAGGACAAATATAGCGGTGGCTAGAAAAAAATAACATTGGCAAAACAAATCTCTTGTGGACCAAACTAGTCAAGTTTGAAAGCAAAATGTTGGTAAACCTAGGATCACAAGTGAAGGGTTTTCATTAAATTGGGTGGGCACTGAGTATTATGTGGGCTCGAAATGTTATGGAGCCAGCTTCAGGCACATGCAAAGCAGGGAAATTTTTCCAAAAGTAGATGGACAGGGAAAGGCAAGTAATCCTACTGAATTGCAAAGTCATGGCTCAGATGTCTGTTCCTCCTGTGCCTGTCCCTGGAGGAGATGAGGACCACCTGTTTGAGAAGATCACACTGCAGCACAGCTGATATCTCTCCTGCCACTTCCTATGAAACCCTAGAGAGTGGCCACCGATTATGGTGGCAGGAGCAGTAACTATTTGCAAGGGCCAAATGGCAGCTATTTGCAGGAGCTCTTGCCTCATCCCATCTCCTCAAAGCAGTGTGCCGTGCTTTGCAGGGCTGCTCATATCTGCTTCCTCCCCTCCCTGTGGCAGGGAAAACTCTTCATCCTTCCCACACACTGAGCAGCAGCCTGGGACGCAGCGTAGGGCGAGCGGGTTGCTGCTTCCAAGGGGAGTGCTAAACACGAGCATAATCACAGTTTTTAGAGGGAGGTGGAGCCGGGCTTTTTTGGCGCCCGGTTCGGCTGTTTGTTGTATCGGAAAGAGGATGGCTCCTGGCCACGGAAGTGGGAAGAGGCTGCTGCGTGGGGGAGTGGTGCGGACAGCAGGACGCAGCACCCAGGGGAGCTGGAGGACAGGAAGAGAGGTCCCGAGGCAGTGGTGGTAGTTTCCACTCCCAAGGTCAGATCATCCTGAGCAAGGCAGGAAGGGGCTGCCTTTGGGAGAGAACAGGAAATTGTGCAGATTTCCATGCATGTGTCCGCTGAGGCTGTTCCTGTTCGTACCTGTCCTCATCTCCCTTTTGAACCAGCCCAGCTGCCTGATATTTACCTTTGCTTGTGCTGCAGGGCAGGCCTTGTAGGCTTCACTGTTACCAAAGCTTTTTAGTAATTTGGCTGACTTCTCAGGCTGGAAAAAACCCTGTTGTCTATTGTTTTTCCTACTTTTGTGATACATAAAAACAGATTTTAAAATAAGCTTTGATTACACTAGGAGCTTTAAAAAATAATTGTTTTCCTTGGATAAGGCAGTACAGTATAAGTCTCACATCTCTGACATTTTGAGAAAGTGGGATTATTTTTCAATTGTTTTTATGCTCCACAGTGAATGTGTGAAGTTTGTCTAAGCCAGGTTCCAATCACGAATCTGTTACAGGACAATGTTCCCAATGGTAAAATAAAAATCAGTAATCCATCTAACTTATTTTAGATCATAGAATTATATAAAAATCCATCATCCAAGTCATGATACTTGTCACAGATTATACTAATAAGCAGATCTATCAGTTACCCAGATCAGGTGAAGTAGTTATACAGTGTAAACATATGGGCTAATTACTTCCCCTCTTAATCCTGCAAAGCACGTCATGATTTTGGGGTCATTTTTGAGTCAGATGGTTTGCCCCTGTAAGTTTCTGGGGTTTCATCTAGGTCTCTTGGTGGCTGCTGGGTGGACGCAAAACACTTCGTTGGAGTTTGGATATCTTTCTCAAATTGGAAATCAAGCTCTCTTTTCAATTGTCCTACTTACTGTTTCCCCCTTCAGCCTCTTTTTCTTCGTGTTGTTTGCTTCTTTGACTTTCTGCAGGTTGTCCTCTTACTGATCCCCTTTTGTCAGTATGGTGTGCAGTCCTTGGGGGTAAGAGGATGAAACCAGAAAGTGATATTGGACAGCAAGATTGTAAAACATCTAATCTGAAATGTCTGTATTTATATCACTTGAATTGAGGGGCGAAATACTTTACAGTTTTGAAATACTTTTAATATTTTGTGTGTGGCAAATACTGCTTTAGTTTGTCCAAGATTTATAGTTCTTGTTTTGGGACTGGACACTTACCTTGTCACTAGTGGGCCTTGGCTAAATTTTGCATTCATGCATGTGTAAAAACAAATGAGAGATAGTTGTCTAAATATGTATGTTACAGTTTACCTTCCTTGTTGCCAGACATGGAAAGTACTAATCACGTGCGCCCAGTGTTGAGCATTGACAGGGAGACTTAATGGCAGAGTCTCTGAGAACGATCTCTAAGTACCTGCCTGTTCTTCATGTGGAAAGGTAATTCTGTTCCAGGCTAATGCTGTTCCTGAACGGTCTGAGTATGATCTGCTGGAAAGTGCAAAGGCTGAGTCGAAAGCGGGTACATTTAATTGTCAGGAACAAATCACACTGGCTCTGTGGGAAGATGAAGAGCAGTTGCTGACAATGCAAGGAAGCTGATGTTCCCACTGGCCAGATGAAGCTCCTGCGTGTGCGATGCACTGGGAAGCAGTGTGTCCCTGCGTTTAGAGGGGTGGTGCTGTTCTTCTATTTCTACTTCACCTTTTTTTTCTCCTTTCCTTCAAAGAAGTTGTAGCTGTGCATTTAAAAAGAGCAATTCTGTTACTGAATTTAGAACTTAAAATTCCCGGTGGAGCTGCACACGGGCTTTGTTCTCCCCAAGTTGGTGGCTCTTTCTTGTGTGTGTGTTTATAACTGGCCTGGAAAGGGAAGTGGTTTGAAACTGTCCGAATCTCTTCGGCCGCGTCTCCGTTGCCGAGAGTGCCTGTGTACGCCGAGGCGCACGGCTCGAGGGTAGATATAGGTCATGAAGTGCTCATGGCTCGGAGAGGGAAAGGTCTCTCAGAGGCCAGAAAGGAGCCCGTGTCGGGGCGGACCTGCCCGCAGCGCCGGGCTCTTTGTCTGCGCCCGGCCGGCCGGGAGCGCAGCGCGGTCGGTGGGTCGGCGGGCCCTCGTTAGCGCTGCCCGGCCTTTCAGCAGGCTGGTGTTTTATCCCGCCTAGCCCACGCTATTCTTCCCGGCTTTAAGCCTGTTATTCACAGGCGGCCGTGCACCGGGGGCACGGCACGACGGCTGAGCTTTAATTGCGCGCCCCGCTCCGATTTACGGGGGTCAGGGGCGAAAGGCGCCGGGCTGTCAGCGCGCTTCACCTGGCGGCGATCTTCACCTTCCATGTAAACAAGTTCGAGAAACGTGTAAAGCGGGGGGTTTTGTTTGTTTTGTTTTGTTGCTGTTTGGTTTTTAGTTTTTAGTTGGTGCTTTTGGAAGCGGTTTCGCGGTGATTTGATAAAAGCCGGTGTGTGTGCGGTGGGGGTTCCCATGCCGCGGCCGCGCAGGTGCCGGGAGCGGGCGGGCGCTGATTGAGGGAAGCAGATGGCAGCGCTCGGTGGCCGCCGGCCAGCGGAGCAGGTGCTGGTCACGTGGCCGCGGGTTGCCGGGGCGACGCCAGCGCTCTCGGCGTGCGGATGAAAAGGCGAAGGGGGCCCCGCTTCAGCTGCGGCTTTTTGTGCCATTGGTGGCAGCCAGAGCGGAAACAAGCGCCGGCGGGGAGGGAGGGGAGCCCGCCGGGCACCGAGCGAGGGAGGGAGGGAGCGAGGGAAGGGAGGGAG
>VZTA01027652.1:79912-238040 GCA_013398855.1 Mohoua ochrocephala
AAGAGTCCGGCACCATCCTCTTGACGCCTGCTATTGAGATATTTATATGCATTAATGAATCACAGAATTGTTAGGGTTGGAAGTGACCTCTGTAGATTATCTAGTCTCAGTCTTCTCTTTAAATAGGCCCAGCTCCTGCAGTCTCTCCTCATAAGAGAGATGCTCCAGACCCCTAATCATCATTGTGCCCCTCCTCTGCATCCTCTCCACTAGCTTCTTGTCTTTGTTTTACTGAGGAGTCCAGAACTGGACACAGTACTCCGGATGAGGCCTCATTAGGGCTGAGTGGAGACAATTTTGCAATAATACAAATCCGTGTTCAAAACTCAGTCTTTTTTTTTTTTTTTTTTTTTAACTTGGAAATCAGTGTTCGTTTAAGCATAGGCCACAAGGAGAAAATAAGATCATAGCCAAGTTGTCACAGTCCTGAGGAGACATGTGACTGTGTGGGGAAATTTTAAATTACATCTCCCAAATACGCTGTTGGTGGGCTAATGTGCTGATCAAAACGAACAAACTTAAAGCTGATGCTTAAATGAGAAATTACGAATGTGAGGATCATGAAGAAAAAGCAAACCCCAGGCAGTTTCCCAGGTATGAAATCAAAGTGATGAGAATGCAAAAGCCATATAAAAGTGCACTTGGTGACCTGTGCTTGCCATGTGTCAGGTACCAGCACACAGCTCTGCTCTGCTGTCAGTCATCTCAGCACCTTCCCTTAGCAAGCCCCTCACATTGGTAATGGGCTGCTGGGGGTTGACCACAAAAAACTAGTAAAAACCTGCCTCAGACTCAAAGGCTAAATGTGCTTAAAAATACTAACTTCTACCAATAATTTCACTGCTACTTAAACATGTCACCCCTGCAGTGCTGCAGATCATCCCAGTGTGTGATTTGGTGACGGTGTATTTAAAGCTGGATTTTGATACATACATCTTCACCCATTTCCAAGCCTCTGAGTGCAGCTGGAGACGTGCAGTCCCAGCTCTTCAGGTGATGAACATTTTCATGGGGGAGGAAGGGAAGGAACAGCCCCCAAAACATTACTGTCAGTGGATATAGCATTCTAGTATTGTGTAGGTGCTGAGACACTAGCTGGGTGTTTTTTCCCCCTGTACAAGCTGCGGTTGCATGCATTGAGGCTGTATGGGTGCCGTCAGTGCTGACACTAAAGTGCATTTCCCGCTTGGAAATAGCAGGGATTGTAGAAGAAGATGAATTCAGTCCTTTGTTTTGGTAACGCTTACTCTCATTCTGCTTACCTGGTCTGCACGGTTGACGTAAGACAAGCACATGCATAATCCTGTCCCTCTTCTCATGTGTCAGGTTGTCCAAACACTGCTTTCAGAAAGTGCAGGTTCTGAAGAGAGCAGCTCTTCCTTTCTCATCTCATTTTTAGTTTCTTGTTGAGCACACATCGAGTGTCGCTGTCTAAGGTCTTGAAGGAAAGAAGCGAGGAGTCTGTTGTTAAGGCACGTGCAGTCATGGCCCATGCATCATTGATTTTGCAGTTACCTTGAAATACTTAAGAAAGGCAGTTGAAAATAATGAAGTCGCTCATAATAAACATCTCACAGATCAACTGTTTTGTTAAGCACCTCTTGCTTGTATTTTTCTACAAATACTGATTAAAAATACCTCTGTTTTAGTAGCAAGAAGCAAGATTCAGAAGCCAGTGCTGCGAAGAAAAAGGTTAACAAGGGAAAGGAAGGTTCTGAAAACTCAGATTTGGAAAAAACTCCACCACCATCACCTCATCCTGAAGATGAAGATGATCCAGGGGTTCAGGTAATGCTATTGTTGAAGTTCGTTATAGGCTTTGACAACTTAGAAGCATAAAACAATAGTTCTCATGGTCTATGTTACAGAGATAGAGGTATTTGGATAATTTCTGTCTTGTTTACAAAGGTGAGAAATGAAAATCACCATGATGAATATTTTACAAAAACAAAATTACGATGAAGTATTTTTCATCATAATTTTGCTTTACAGTCTTGTTACTTGCTATGTGCTACTTGATACGGGTACGGTGCTGCTGAGTTTTCACACATTCTCTTCGATTACTGCTGCAGTTATGATGCTGAATGTTCTATTCTGTACACTCAATGCGCTCTTACAAGGTCTTGCTTATAAGCTTGGTGTTTATTCTTGCATTGGCTTTGCAAACCTTCTGAAATGAAGAATGAGACGTGACAAAGCGGAGTGTTGGAAACGTGCATGTCAGGGACTTGTAGCTACACTGCTTTAGTGGATGAAGGGCTTTTTTTTGGTAGGACTACAGGTCATGGGCTCACATCGACTAATTTCTCTTGACCACTGCACAGCAATCACCATCTGTCCAAACTTTGTTTCATGTAAAGAAAATCTGGAAATAGAGTCGCATATATGACAAGTTTTGCGTGCTCTGTCATTAGACATGTTATGAAGTGGTCAGCTCCTGGCTTGCTTCTGCTGGCAGTGGTTAGAGTGGGCACTAAAAATAAGAATCCCCTCATGAAGAGGTGGGGACAAATTGTGGTGGGGAAGATATGAGATTCCTATGTAGTCATACCAGTCTACATTAAATCCACTGCATTTGTCCATTGCACGTCAGGTTGTGGATGGGTCACTTCTGGTTATGAGAGATGTTCAGACTGATGATGATCAGTTGGGAATGGTCAAAGTAGCCTGGTGAAGTCTTTGGCAAACAGTTGTCCTACACAAGTATGGTTTATGCCTTTCCTCCCACTATCTTCAAGAAGAATGTAGTAAGAAATGAAATGTGAGCAATGTAGTATATTCTGGTGAAAAACAAAAGAGGCAGCAGAAGAGAGTGTTCTTCCTGACTCCTTCAAACTATGGATTCTGAATTAGAGAAGTTGAGTTATACCATGCAGATGTTAAAATGTTTGAAGAATTAAGTTTTCTGTCCTGTGCTGCAATTCTCTCTCAGCCTGATTAATGGCACTGGGAAAAGATGAAGAAACTTCGGAGCTGATGGGTTTTTTTGGGTTAATTTGTAGGTGATTATATTCCATTTACAATTCAACATCTCTGCATGGTTTGCTTGTTTTCAGTCTAGTGGAACAAAAAGTTTCTCTTTGTCAAACACAATTGGGTGATAAACGTTATGTTTGTTTGGTTTTTGGGGGTTTTTTTTGCAAATAGAAGTGCTAGGATACTTGCATCACTTTTTAATTAAATGTAAAAAAGTATTTCAGGAAACTTCTTGTTTTCTTAGTACTTTCTTGTACTGTTCATGGTATATACTGCACCTGTACTTCTTTGCATGAACTTAGGAAAGGATTCCAACTATGTTTGCTAGGACAGCTACAGTTAATAAACTTGTTATTCATTTCTCAACTAAGACTGATGTTACTCAGTTGTCTAAAACACGGTTGCATTCTTCGCGTCAAATCCCGAGCCTTCAGTAGTGATATTACGTGTAGTGCACAGTGATGCATTGTTTTCTTTAAAGAGGAGAAATACTTGCCTTTTTGTGTTATCATGCAGATTTTTTATATGCCATTATCAAGCCTATTACTCACCTTTCTACCTATAGACCAGTCAGTGAGTTAATCTGATGCAGGTAAACACATGCGTAGTTTCTGACAACAGTGCACAACAATTGCAAAACCGCATATGAATGTAAGAGGAAACAGGAAGTTCATCGAGTCAAAAAAATATCAAATAAAGGCTGCCATTATGTTTTAGGTATTCTTTCTGTTAGGGAAATGGAAGAAGAGATTTTTGGTACCAAAAGTACTGGTAAGACTTACCTCCAGAGTCAGAAGAAAATTGGTATTTTCCCATCAGTGATCATGTAAATCAAGATGCAAATTTGTCAAGTGTTATCTATTCTGAAGTATAAAAATACTGTTTCGTGGAAACCCCCGTAAGTTACTGTGTTAAAGGCAGAGGCCACATCACCATTGTTTAAAAGGCTGATGTAAGCTTAACCTTTGCTCAAAATTTTCATTTTCAGTTAAATAAACAATTTCTAATTTTGTAAAGTGCCTCATGTATTTATGCTTTAAAAAGCATGATTAGCTATCTAAAAGTAAATATTTGACTTTGTCTATGTGTATTGAGAAACTCGGGTGCATAATTCTGTTAAACAAGCTACATAAGTATTTGCATGTACCAGTGAGGATGTCTGGTAGCTGAGAGAAACGTATAAATAAGTAGTGTAAAATATATAAATAAGTAGTGTATCAAGTCATTAAAGTGGGGGTTTTTTTTAACAGTTGATATCCAACATAATTTTAATATATACATTACTCCATTGAGATATTTGATGCTCAGTTGACAGTTTCCTTCAACAACATATGCTTACAGCTTTTCAAATATACAACCTAATGCAGACTATCTGGGAAGCTGAATTTTATTGTTGTAAAAAAACAATACCCAGCACTGAGCATCAAGTTGCAAGTTCTGTCAAATGCATGCTTGTGTATTTTACAGGTTGTTTTGTGCAGTTTTCCTGACACTTTCTCTCATCCTGGTGGTGAGGGTGTATGGGAACACAGAAATCATGTTTTCAATTTGGAGTGGTTCAAGTTTTCCATTCTCCTCTATTAGTTTGGGGTCTTTTCCCATGCTGTGCTGCAGGATGCCTTTCTGAACAGTGCTGGGTCAGTGAAGTGAGGAAATCGTATTTCATTGTGTTTCCCCTACAAGATAATCCCGGTACAACTGGGCGGATGGGGAGAGGAAGAAAGTGTGTTGTCACTGCTTAGCAACACAGTGGGCCATGCTGTGGAAAGGTGGTGTTTGGCTCCTGCATTGGCCATCTGTCAAAGTTTGTTAGAGATGTGAATGGAGAGGTGCAACTTCTTGGGTTTTAATTGCTTTCTGAGATAGACTTTCTAATTTTCTCACATTGTTTTAGTAATGTTTAAAAAAGTGAAAAATGCCCCCCCGCTTTCCAACTCGGACCAAGCATAAAGTTGATTTTTGTTTGTGGTTGTGTTTTGTTTCATTTTAGGTTTTTGTTGTTTTTTGCTTACAGAATTTAAGAGCAGCTTAAAGGAATTCAGAGTAGGAATTCAGAGTAGCAGTGTCCTGAGTCTACTATTTCTACCAGGGTGCTGTAGAAATTATAGCATTTACTGCACGCTAGTGTATTTGAGACCCACAGAGAAGTCTTCTGAGTTATTCTTCTGCTTATCAGTTTTGTTTCTCATGGAAAGTATTAATGCTTTTTCTCTTCAGAAACGACGCTCCAGCAGGCAGGTGAAGAGGAAGCGTTATACCGAAGACCTGGAGTTCAAGATTTCAGATGAGGAGGCTGATGATGCTGATGCTGCTGGAAGAGACTCTCCTTCAAATACTTCTCAGTCAGAGCAACAGGTCAGATATGAATAGACTGGAAAGGTGGCTGTAACTGCAGCATTCAATGATCAAATATGGGCCCTTTTCCTGAATGATACTCACTCATGGTTGACACAATGTGCCAGAAGACATTAGTTTTTACATTTTTAAAAAAATGGATGAACTCATGGCTTTGTTTGCAAGCTGATGATACGCAGCTTGAGAGTTCAGGCTGAGTTCTTTGAAATTGGTGGTCCCTACCTAAAGGAAACCTAAACTGTACTGCTAGGAGTCTTGATTTTACTTCTGTGAATTCAGTGGTCTGGCTTCTGTGACTTTAATAAACCACTCAAGCTTGTCCCCTGCTGCTAGGCACCATAAGAACTCCTTTATGAAATTACTGCCTTGTAGTACCCAGCAGGGTACACTTTATTCTCTGTGCAATGTAAATGATGGATAAAATAGTTTGAATAAGATGAGGGGTAATACTGTAGGAATGACTGTTGTAACAATCTCATTGTTTTGTAGTGCTTTTTCAAAGGACTACTTCATTTAACTGATGACCTATTGGAGAATATATACATGTTCTTTGGTATTTCATTTGGCAATTTGTTAAGCCTTGTGAAATGTTGTATGTGATCTCCATTGTTAATTGTGTCTTATCAGAAGGAGAATTTGGATGGTTTGCCTCCTGTTGTAACAGTGAATTAATGCAATAGAGAATTGCAGGCAGTTTTGAGAGCGATCGTGTGGACACCTGCACGGCCAACTAGAGCTTCTGAACATTGTCTGCTGTTTAGACTGTATGGTGCTGAAAGCATGTATTGTTTTAGGAGAGGGGAACTGCTCATGATGTCACATTTGTTTATCTGTGCATGTCAGCCTTAACTGAGAGAGCTGGAGTTACATTAGGTCTTAAAAATGGGCTCAAACAAGTATCCTTCGATCCTTTATTATGGTGTTAAATCTCTTTGAATCCTCAAAGTTCTCATGCTAGGGGAAAATGTCCTCTTGGTATTAAGCTCCTGCTACAAAAAATTATTTCAAAATTTTTCTAATAAAGGAAGTCTTTAACAAAGATGCACTCCCATAACTCTTGTATGCTGTTTATGATGTAGGAATCTGCTGATGCTGACGGTCCTGTTGTGGAGAAAATCATGAGTAGCCGTTTAGTCAAGAAAAAGGTAAAACAAATCCCCTTCCCCCCATATTTTTAAATAGACTAAGCATATTTCTGCTAAAGCCCTTACTGAGTTCTTAAAATACCTCAGATATTCCCAATTAAAAAACTGTTCCGTTGAACCAGAGGAGGTTCCCTGAAAGTGAATTCAGATGGTATGCAACATGTTTTTCAATAGACATACTCAAAACAGATTGTTTAATCTTTTACTCATTTCTTGCTTTTTTTGGATGAAAAATTTGATTTTTGCAAATATACGTGCCTGGGTGAAGTCCGTGGTGCTGTTCACTTCACAGTGATATTCCATAGGAGTTTGAGGAATGAGAGAACTCTCCTGTATCCCAAACGTCTGCCTTTTCTAGTAAACAAAAACCCTTGCCCATAATTTTTGTATCTTTTGATGGCACTGGTGCTTAGCAGCTGAAACAAATTTACAGGTGACCAAGTGTGATACATACACAGGTGATGAATATCTTCCTTTTCACTATGCTAAGATGGTGAAAGAAACACTCAAGTTCCGTGTGGTTCCCTTATAATTCTGCCCTGGTTCCTAGTTAGGTTCTTATTTTGCTTACAGATTTTTCTAATCTGCTTTACAACTTGATTGGCCTTTGCACTTTGAAAGTATTAGAACTCTGAGAAGGAAGTGAAAAACAACTTACTCCAAAAAGGGCTTGGTTGTATTTATAGACTCTTTTGCAGAGCTAATTCTCTGACTTGCACCACAGTTGGACAGAAAACTGCCTGACTTACACAGATAGGACATCATGTTAATCTTAGTTAACCAGAAATTCATCTTTTCCTCAGTGTTAATTTTCAAATTGGAAAAAAGGAAAATTGCCTTTTTAAATGGATTTTTTTATTCAGTGTTGTGGTGGTTTGAGGTTTGGTTTTGGGCTTTCGTTTGGTTTTCTTGGGTGGGGTGGGGTGTGTGTGTTCAATTTTATTACTACTGTCCTAACGTTATTAACAGTTTTGTAAACCTACATTCATTCAATGTCATGAGTGCCTGTGATTTAATCTGACCTGTTTATGCATTTTACACAGCATAAAACTTCTAAGGCTTTTTGGAGGTTTTTTTCTGTTTGGTTTTTTTTTAAGTCTAGAGCTATATTTTGTGTTTCAAACCATGGGCTTATTTTTCAGATAAACTTGAGGTAATATAAAATGAGTATTTGGTTGTCCTGATGGTCTACTAGGCGGGAGAGGAGAATGTGGCTCTTTCATAAATGTCTTTACATGGGAAGCTGTTTTTCACCAATTATTCTTCCCTTCTTCCTCTCCCCTGCAAACAAAGGTGTGATTACTCATGGGGAGTGTGTATTTTGCTGCAGTTTGTGGGAAGTGGTTGGTCTGCTGCCTACATGTCTTTGATTGCAAGCTCTGCTGGAGGCAAGCTCTATTTTGAGCTTTTTCTTTCATGTTTTTTATGGATTGTATTTGCAGGTTTGAGGGGTGTCTCTTCTTTCCCTGCTCTTCTCCCCAACCCTCTTCTCCAAATTTTTTTTTAAAAAAAAAGGATTTCAGGATGTTAATATTTAACATCTGAAGTATCCAACTGTGCTTTTATTAAAGGTCTTTTGCACTCTTACTAACGTCATCAAAACCCTGGTCGTTAGATTACTAATCAAAGTAAAATTGCTGCGATCAGGACCAGTGCATAAAATAAACATGAGGAGAGGCTTCACTAGGAAACCTTTCAGTGGATTAGGTTGTAACAAAGATGTTGCATTCAAGTACAGGACATTAGGTAATGAATACGCTTTTGGAGCAGTATTCTTATCATAAAATCATGCTGGTTTTCTGAGAAATAGCCTTAGTCTAGTTCTGGAGTTAGCAGATAGGATGCAGCACTGTACTTGCAGCCATTTTTGAAACATACAGAGTAAAAGGTAGAACTGAGTTCATGTTTGAAGTAAAAAATACAGTGTTTCCCCCAGTTGTTCTTAACATGGAATGTTGAATTCCCTTGAATACTCCTTCTTCTTGCAGAAAGCATTAAGTACACGTATCGCTCTCTTTCCAAAGCTGACGAGTTTGTATGTTGAAATTTTTCATTCAGTCCTCTTTGAATTCCTGCTTCTTAACTTTGAGAAGGAATAGCTAGAACTGCTTATGCTATCCAGCACTAATAGCACATATTACGGAAAGGCAGGGAGTTTGTGGAACCTTGTTACCTGCGTGTTACACATGTGAATATCTCTTTTTGCCTACTAGTACATGTGAGAATTAAAACTAATTGAAATGTGTACAATACCTACATGTCTTCCTCAAACTGATCAGTTTACAGTTTAGTGCTGTGTATCAATTGAGGTAATTGGGTTTTGTGTGTTGCTTTGCATCTGTTATTAATGCGTTCTGTCTGTTATTTTTCTGGTAGTTGATGGTTATGGTGGTTTGGGGTTTTCTCATGGTTTGTTTTATTCTTAGTTTTCTTTTGTTTGGTTGATTGGGTTTTTTTGGCTTTTTTTTTTTTTCCCAAGCTTTTGTCTCTACGCCTGAGTGGCTTATAAAACTAACTTTTGCATTAGCAGTGTTACTGTATCACCTCTGTGGCAATGGCATGCAAGATTATGTGCTTTTAAGTATTTGCTTGAATGAAGGGGTCATTTATTTATTCAATTATCTGCAGAGACTGTGAATCAGATCCTGGTCACACCTGGAAGTGATAATTTGAAGTGTCCTGCATTGCCCAAGCCTGCCATGTGTTATTTTAGGATGTCTGTGTAATCAGTTTGGGGACAATTTTGCATAAATGTTCTAACTCACCTTTTTACCTGGTTAATGTAAATGTACAGGTAGTGGGAGGTGCACAGTGGCATCAGAGGCATGAGCTGCTGTCTCATGTACCCTAAACTGATGTACTGTTAACCTCTGCTTGAGTGCTGACAATTTTAATTTGATTAGATTTTTGGAGGAGGGCTGAATGCCAGACTAAGATTTTAAAAATATTTTTTCTGAAATACTTTTTGCTTAGGTGAATCTTTGATGCATTCTCATAGAACATCTAATAACATAGACCAGTTATTACCTATTAGACAATACAAAAGTGTGTTTTACTCATGAGAGTTACAGAATTTATCAAGATCTGCATTGTAAATTATTGTTATTAAGTTGGCAGCTGACAGAAAATATGTTTGACTGAAATGCTGTTGAGGGGAGTGAGGTTGGTTAATATGAAACCTCTATGTAAAGGTGTTTAATGATGTTGTCATTGTAATACTGATGGATCTCAAAGCATTCTGGTTTAACACTAATCAAAGAGACTTGGCTGTAATACATTTTAGACAATAAAAGAAGTTAATGTCTTAAAATTAGGGTTGACTTCTTAAAGACTAATTTTGCCTCAGGGCAGTGAATAGGTTCAGATAACGTGATCTCCAGCTTCTTTTTTCAATGCAGTTTTGATCTCTAAATATTAATACCATCTTGAGAAAGACTCTTCTCAATTTTTTGTTTAAAAAAAAAGTCTTGATGGTCTTCAGATTCCTTCCTTTGACAGTTTCTTTGTAAGTGTCAGAGAAGTTTCTTCCCTGCGTTTAGGTTTAGACAGCTTATCTTCTTCAACAGAAGATTCAAGAAGATCAAGAAGTAGCACCAGGAATCTTCTTCCATTTCTTTAGGGAGAAATAGGTGGAATCTGGTGTTGCTTCTTTCTCTAGGAAGGAACACAAGCAGACTGTACTGGAGTGATATAAATGCTAAACTGAAACTCCCTCGCTAGTCAGGAAGTAAAGGAATACTATGTGAATCAGGGACTAGGAATGCATGAACTTTACTGTGCTAGAACACAGTTAAATGCAGCTGCTACTGTTGTTCTTTAATTGCACTGCCATGGAGGTAACATCAAGCCAGCAACTAAAGATGACAATTTAAGTTTCAGAATACTCTCTCTTGTGTGTGTGTGTGTGTGTATATATATATATATTTTTAAATATATATAAATACAAAAAATGTTGATTTATACAGCAGTCAACAGTTTTGCCTGTTTAATGCTGCATATACAGTATTTCTTACAGATGTTGTTGTCCCTGATGAAATGTATGAACCAGAAAATGCTCCTCTATTTAAAATTTTCCTAAAGTTCATTAGTAAAAACAAACCGTTAATGTTGTGACATAAACCAAATTCTAAATGTGTGCCTGGTGCACTGTCCTTAGTTTGTCCTATGGCTGGGTTAAGGAGTAATTCAACAAAGTATTACATGCCATATGTTATGCAATGCTTTGGCACCAGGGATGAGTTAAGGGTAGCTCAACCCTTAGCACTGAATGCCCTTGGTTTTGCTGGTTTATATCACAACTTTAACCTTGCTTTAAATGTAGTTTTTGGGTGTTAATTTAATTTGGCTGCTCTGTATGTGAGACATCTTGCCTGAGTGAATTTAATTGCACCATTGAGTAAAACTAAAGCCATGAACACTGATGCACTAAAATTCTAGCAGAGGTATAAGGTTTAGTTTTATATGGCTTCTTGTTTGGAGTTATTAACTATATGGAGGAATAAACCCCCTTTAAAACTCTTTTTTAAAACATTACAAAACCCACAATGTAAAGTTGCCATGAGCCAGCCAAAAATAATACATATGGCATTCAGGAGTGCAGTTGCTAATTGGCTGCTGCCTGAGAAAATGGTACACTTGGCTTCTACTTAACACTGTGGGTTTGGCAGAAAGCCAGATTTGGGGTGAGGTTGTGAATGAAGCTGCATGTGGTTAGGGAGGAGTTCAAATGATTCATGTCTTGGAAGTTGTAGTAAGCAGTGCAGTATGTACTTGGGTAAGCAGCTGGAGGAAACTCCTCACCCATGTCCTCCCCCACAAACCTTTTCCTACACCTCCACTTGTGTCTCTATGTAGGGACTGTAGTCCATGTCTCAGGCAGTTTTTAAATCATTTACTAAATTGGGCCGTTTAGAGATTTAATTCATGTTTCAACATTTCTTTTCTTTTAGATGGAGAACGGAGAGGAAGTAGAAATAGAGGAATTCTATGTAAAGTACAAAAACTTGTAAGTAAAGTTACAGGTTTGATTGCTATCCTTAAGTTCACATAACTTCCAAATAGCTTTCAAAACTGGTTTTGTAGTTGATACAACTTATTATTGAACTTTAAACATATCTAATGCTTAATCCAAAACAGTGACAAATAAACAGGGAAATGCCTTGCATTGGTGGTACAGGGTTTGACAGTGTTGTCTTAATTTGTGTTCTCTCCAGAATTAAATCCATAGGTAAAATTGCTCTGCTATTAAATGCTTTAAGGCTCGTTACGCATGCAGGCTCATGAGCACACATGTGTGTAGCTGTGTGGGTCTAACTGCAACCGTAGAGTAAGTGTGTGCAAACTACTCAAAAATAACCCTTGATGTTGTTTCAAAACCAAGATTTACGTTGAACAAAGTGTCTAAGATAACAAACAAATGAGATGGCTTTCAATATTCCAGCAGATCGTTACCCCTCCATGAGAGGAATGTAATCGTGGCGAGAGCAGCATGTTGTTTCACTTCTGGACTCTGAAACTGCAATGCAATCAGTATTTGAAATAAAACACTTCATAGCTGGTTAAGCTCACTTTTCTTTTAGAAAAATAGCACACCTTGTTTATTTTTACCAAATTTTCTATCTGAGAGACAGAAATCTGCTTTAAGGGAGCTTATGGTAGCTAACTGCACATAGTTGACTTTACTTTAAATATGCTGTCATTTTTATACCTTTTGTAATATAGTGTTTATTGTATAATGTCTAATTGCTTGATTATGCTTTGTTCAGTTCTGTTATGTAGGCATATAATTTTTGTGTTAACTGTTGTGTCTTAGCAATAGAACTTTTGACAGACTAAATTTATGGAGTGGGACAAGTCACTTTGGCAGAGATGCTGTTCCTTATTCTGTGTTGTTACTGGGGAACTGCATTTACAAGGGCTTTTCTTTCCTCTCTGTCAAAAAGACTCATAAGCAATTTTGAGTTACACTGCTGCTCTCACAAAAAAAATTATATAGGATGTTAGTACTTAAAACATTTGCATCTTTTCATTAACCTATAAAAATCCTATTCTTTGCTAGAATATGATGCTAAATAGTGAATTTATCATAAGTGTCTTGTATAGTAATTATGTTTTAAGTATGCCAAATAAAAATTGTCTTAGCTTTGTGCCAAACTAAATATAGAGGGTATGTATTTAAATTTTGAGTGGGAGTTGTTTCTATTTCCTGACAAGTTTCTCTATTAGTAAGTATAATTACTTTGAGTAAAGATGATTGGTTAATAATCTGTATGATAAAGAAGATAGTGTCCAGTTTTCCAAGCACAGCACTACAATGTGCTGGAAAGATCTAGTTATACTAATAGAATACATAAGGAGTGCAATGGAAGGAGAATTTGAGTAAGATTTTTCTGTTTCATCTTCTAGTTCTTACCTTCACTGTCAGTGGGCATCTGTGGAAGAGCTGGACAAAGACAAGAGAATTCAGCAGAAGATTAAGCGGTTTAAGGCAAAACAGGGCCAGAATAAATTCCTTTCCGAAGTACGATTTTTTTGTTTGTTTCTTTTGGGTGTTTAAGGAATATTCTTAGGAATTCTTGTTCTGTATACAAGCAGAACATTGTGAATAACTGTGTGCTATGTCAGTAACACTTATTCTGATATAAAGCATAACCGTTCTGGGTGCAAGTCTTGCAAGCTTATGAAAGTCAGGTGATCTAACCTGACTGTGTACTTTTTCCTATAGTTTTTGGGGTTTTTTTCCTGGAAGTTAGTGGCTAGTTATTAGCCTTGTAAGCCTGACTGAATCAGTACCATGCCTTTTTTCTCAGGAGCTGATTATGCCAGAAGAAATGCATGCCATTTTTCTGTGTTATGGGCTGCTGCTCACTAGGGATTCTAAGCTTTTTATCATCAATTTAATTTCACTTAGAGCCATAAGCAGTAATGTGGCAGGGGTCCTGTCAATAAAAGACCAGATATGCTGATTTGTGTCTCTGAAAGATTACCTTTTAGAAAAATGCTGTCTTTTAAGAAAAAAAAAAATTGTGTTCATGAGCTACTGTATTTATTTATTTATATTTATTTTTACTATATCGTTCAAGCTGAAATAAAAACCTGTTGCAAATTGAAAACTTTGATCTGTTCTTAGTGACGATACCTAGAATTGTTTCGATTTTGTTTTTTTAATCTGTTTCCAAGTGGGTCACAAGTTATTGTAAATACTTGGAATTTGTCCTTGTTTTAGAAAAAGCTTTTAAAATATGCAGTCTTTAATATAAGACAACCTTTTGGCTCTCTCTTCTGTTGGAGTGGATCTTAAAACTATAAAATGAAATGCAATGCTTTAGTATGCAAGTGAATCCTGTAAGTTGTTTAAAGCATAAGAACAAACCTACAAAATTGTGATTTTTGGAGAAACTGTGTATGCATGCATTGTGTTTTCTCTGTTTTTGAAATAATAATCTTTGAATCTTGCTTATAAAGCAGTTAGACAATTCCTGTAGTTAAAATAATCCAAAGGCACTTAGTGTACAAGGCTCTAATTTCTTTATTGCAAGCTGTAGTTTTCAAGAATGCTAAATGCATTGCATGCCATAAGCCTTTTCGATTGCTCATTAGTGAATTGTAATTTCACACTTCATTTAAAATATTCTTAAACATTCTCTCACAGTAAAAGGTTTCACACAGTAATTAAGAGGCCCAGTTAACAAAGTCTGAGAAGTCTGATTCCCTCACGGGGAATGATCTTGCTGAATTGTAGCATTTCAATTAACATGTTGAAGTTTGCCAAATATAAATTCTGTGTCACCGTGACCCAAAATATTATTGCCTGGTGAAATATATAATCATTTTTCCTCTCAGGAAGGGCTAATAGAGATATCTTTTATATTTTTGTCTCTCTCCTTGAACAGATTGATGATGAGCTTTTTAATCCAGATTATGTGGAAGTTGATCGAATCATGGATTTTTCACGTAGCACAGATGATAATGGAGAGGTAAACAAAACTTTTAGTGCATCTCTAGTCATATAGACATTGTGTTTAGAATTTATTGTTTAGAAATATCTTAATTAGAATATATTAAACACAGAAAGTACCATAGTATATGTGTGTAGAAAATAGAAACATGTTTGAGAAAACATTGGTTGATGCAGCAATTTTCCTTAAATAAAGGGGGTTAAGGGAGAATTCCAAACTTCTTATAAGTTACCTATATTTAAAAAACCACACAAAACGACCAACCAAAAAGCAACAACAACAAAGAAGTGATATTTAATACTGTAGAAATACGATGTCCATGCATGTAATGCAGAATTTAAACGAAAATTGCATAAATGTCATAGTGGTTTAGACATTGTTTAGACTACCTGTTACAGAAGTCGTCCCGAACTCACTGTTTCTTCATTTTTAATGACTTGTTCTGCAAAAAAGATGATTTTGTCTTCCAGGAGATTCCTTTTTGGTCCTGGGAGAATAGAAAGCTTCACTGGCAGTGTCACTGTTTCCGTGTTGGCTCTGTCAGTGAATGGTGGTGGTTTATTTGTCTGTTGTGAAGTTTCTGATGGCGCTGATAAGAGAAAACAGTTGATTTTTAAACATGTAGTAAAGCATAGAAATTGTGAGGGTTGAAAAATACATATCGTTTTCCTTCTAAATTTTTGTCTAACCTTTGTGATTTCAAATGTAGTGTTGTGCTCATTTTGGTGTTAAGCCTGCATTCTCCAGGTTCTCATCTTACTTCGCTAGGTCGTCAAGGTGTCAGCCTGCTGTTTGTTTATCCTTTTGGCTGAGTCAGACATTCAGGTCTGATCAAGCTTTTTGAACTTTATCTAGCCTGCAGATCTCCTGTAAAAATGGTTACACTTTTATTCTTACTGTATTGTGATGTAATGTAATTTTTGTCTTAACAAAGCCTGTAACGCATTATCTGGTGAAGTGGTGTTCGCTTCCGTATGAAGACAGCACTTGGGAGCTCAAGCAAGACATCGACCAAGCCAAGATTGAAGAATTTGAGAAACTGATGTCTAGGGAGCCAGAAATGGAGCGTGTGGTAAGAATTGGCTCTAGATAGAGGATTTTACTTGAAAATAGTAAAGTAATGTGGTCTTTTAGAAACCACTAATGGGATTTGCTGTATTTGAAACAGGAGCGACCTCCTGCCGATGATTGGAAGAAATCGGAGAGTTCCAGGGAGTATAAAAACAATAACAAACTCAGGGAATACCAGTTGGAGGGAGTAAACTGGCTTCTTTTCAATTGGTACAACACGTACGTAAAACATTGCTTACTGCTTGGAAATCCTGCTTTGGAAAAGCTTTTATGGCTTATTTGAAATAGCAACCTTTTAAAGTAAGCTACTAAAGTGAGATTTTAGAATCATTTACGTGGCTCATTTTTTGCAGCAGGAGTCATATACAAACTAATTTGGGGTGGAACGTGAATATTTCTGACAGATTTTTGTGGCAAGAGCTTTGGGTTCATGCATGCCCCTGCTGCCCCTTCCTCGCCCTTGTGAACTCGAGAGGTACATGGAAGGGATATATCCATGCTGACTGCATCACAAATCATAACATTTAGTTAAAATGCAAAAATGTTATGATGCCTTTTCATTCTAGAAATATTTGGTTTATTTGTGTTACCGCCTTACTGATTTTCTGTGTTTTAAGTTGGGAATAAATCATTCAGACTGTTTTTATTATTGTTTTCAGACGAAACTGCATTTTAGCAGATGAAATGGGGTTGGGAAAGACTATCCAGTCCATTACGTTTCTCTATGAGATATATTTGAAAGGAATCCATGGTCCTTTCTTGGTTATTGCACCATTGTCCACAATTCCCAACTGGGAAAGGGAGTTCCGCACCTGGACAGAGTTGAATGTGGTTGTCTATCATGGGAGTCAAGCGAGTCGGCGGACCATTCAGTTGTATGAAATGTATTTCAAAGATCCACAGGTAAAAGCTCTTCATGACTTTTCTTTTTCTCTTTTTTGGTGTATGCTTTACAGTTGTTTATTAATTTAAGCATCGATTAGTTTTTCATTACTGTTATATTAGGTTTCAGGTAGAAATACAGATACGTGTATTAAGAATGCTTTTTAATAGTGGCCAGTATATCTCTGGAAAGAAAGGGGCACCAAGAGATGGTGCAATTTTTGTTTAGCGTTTCATTCTTTCATGCAAGGTTTTTGTTATTTTGCGTTTCTGAGGAGAGCTGGCAGGAGAGATTCTTAATGGAGAAACTCCTTTAAGTGGAACTAAGCTTAAAAATCAATCTTTGCCTACCATTCCAGGAAAGACCTGCTTGCAGAAATTAAACTTGTCAATGCTTCTTTATCAAATTTTGTAAGTCAGATATATTTTGAATCTGTGTTACTGCGCTTAGGTTGAATAGTTGTGATGAAGAAAACCAGAAAAGACTAGGAGTAGAAACAGAAAATTATCTGGAAAACAGAAGCTAAGAAGAGCAAGAGATCTCTACTCCTAAGTGCATGGCTTTTCCCAGAGTAAACAGAATTGGGGGAAAATAAAATGTGCATACATTGAATGTTATTGCAAAACAATAAAATCTTCTTCACGTAAGACAGAAAAAGAGTAGAAGTTCAACCTGTGGAGTACTATTTTCAACTGAGCTTAAAAAAGTGGTAGTGGTGAATTCATACATTTAGATTTTCTTTAAAGTGTTTCGTTTTACACCACTGAGCATTTTGATTAATAAACTAGAAGGATATAAAATCAATATGGCACACATTAAGTGGATTTAAAACTGACTAGCTGATATTTCTTGATGTAATTGTTAATGAGAAATGATTTGCATTTCCAGCATAGTTCTTCAGGGATTGGTTCATGTCCATGAGCTATATAACTTAGCAATGACCTGAAAGAAAACATGAAATCATTACTGAGGAAGTTTTCAACTGACACAAAGATGTGGAGAGTGGTAAATGATTAAGACAGTTCATGGATACAGAGAAAGCTTTATTACTTAACAAATTGGATCCAATCTAGCAATACTCAGAACAGCTAAATTTAGCACTATCTGTGGACAAGGAATGAAGATGATTCTTACCGTAGGGAGAGCTCAGCTCTGGGAAGGCTGCAAGACAAAAGCAGATCCTTTTGTGTCTCATGGCACATGATCAGTTAAACATGAGTTCATACTATGACACAGTGGTTAAAAGGGCTGGTGTAGTGCAAGTGTGTAGGAGGAAACAAATCTTTAATATAAAGACGAGAGGAGTTACAGCATTCTTCTCTTTGTCAGTGATGTGATGGGTAGTCCAGTTCTGCTTAGTTCTCACTTCATGTCCTTAAGGAGTGTTGAAAAACCAGAGTCTTAGAGCAAGAGTGGTTGCAAGATAGAAAATATGTTTTTACAGGTAAAAAACTGATTAAACACTGTTTTGAAGGTGATGACTGTGGCACAACTTGTCGTGCCATTAGGGCAAACAGGAATAGAACTACGTGCTTAAATATAGTAGAGAAACACATAGTAATTTATATTAGCTAGAAGCTACAGCTGTTTGGTCCAGAAAATAAGTGTTTTCTCAGCAATTTATCAAAGAAACTTTCAAATTAAAATCATATGTGTGTTGTTGAAAATTTATTTAAATAACAGTTGCTACATTGAGGTCTAGTGGCCCAGAGAAGTTGTGTATGTCCCAGTCCTCCACTGCAGGAGGGTTGGAGTTAGATGATCTTTAAGGTCCCAATCCAGGCCATTCTATTAATCTCTAATATTCTTTATGATAATTATCACATTTAGCTTCTTACCTAGATGTATAATACACAAATGAAGTGGGGTTGAAGTCAGTTTTTCTGGTTTTAAACTAATTTCTTAGCAGAGATTGATATTTTATGTCATTTTAAAAATTGGGTTTATACAAATACTGTCTCTGCTGAATTGTTTCCTGTGTTAAAAATCATATCTGTTTGCTATTTGAGTGGTGCTTGTTCTCAGCATGTTACTTAGCATGAAACCTGAAGGAACGTCATCTGAAAAATCCCACTTACTGTGCAGACTCTTAGTGTCATTTTGGCACTGTTGTTTCATTGATCTAAAGGCAACTAAAAGCATCTACAGCAAGATGCAGCAGAAAGTTTTGTTCCCCCGTTGCCATATGCTTAACTCACTTCTTGCAATGAGCGTGGCAGTCATTTGACCCCACAGCAAGTAATGACAAAGCACTCATGGCCCAGAAAAATGAATAATTCTCTGCTGGCTTTGCTCCCTGAACTGGCTTAAGAAGAGAATCAGACAATTACTACATTTAGGGATAAAGGAGAAATGGAGAACTCATCCTTTTGGTGGCAGCTAGCTTAGATGTGTCACAAAATCACCTTCTGTGTTCCATCCTTTGTAAGACTGTCAGCTGTGAAACGCATGGTAGAAACCGAATTACAGGGAAAAAATCTCTTCATGTTCTGAAAAAAAGAGTCCCCATGTAGTGTTCACTCTGGCATTTTCCAAAGTACCATCACTGGGCATATGATGGGAGACAAAAACGGAGAGAAAGAAGACATGATTTTAGCAGCATCATTTCTAGTTCCCTTGCCAAACACATCAACCCAGACATCAGGCATCTTTGGCTTTTTAGGTCTTCGTATGAAAAGAGGCCTCTCAACCTGAGCCATTTCTCAAAAAGACAATTGAACATTGAGAAAGTCTGAGTGGCTTTTGAAGGGCAATAACAAGAGATAACGTGCGTAAGAAGCACCTACCCTATCTGCAGTAGTGTGATTTTTCAGAGTCAACACCAGTTACCAGAGTCAAGTTGTTGTGAAATGCTAGAGAGTAGTCAATAACAAAATAAGTTTCTGCAGTGGTGTGACTTCAGCAGTAAGGTCATGGTGTTTTCAGAGATATTCTGCTGGTGATGTTCACATAGAGAAGCCTGTTCTGGCCTCCTAGGGGCCCTTCCCTGGTTAGAATGTCAAATAAACCATGTGCTTTTCCATACTGTCCCACTTTTAAGAAGGAGTTCTGCTTTAAGATTACAAAAACTATATATGCCAAATACAGCTAATGACAGAGTCTTGGAAAAGAGTTGACTTGGTTTGTGATGGAAATTTACTTGGCTCATGAAAAGGTTGTGCAGCATTTCAGTTTGCTGGCTCTCAAAATTGCCTACTTTTAGTGTATCTTCATCTGCTGTTTGCTAAGTAACAGCTTTTTTTGCCACTAACAAGATAAATATTTCTGGACTATGCCATGAGAAAGCATTGTTGAGCAGCTCATTACTCTCTCTGAAATGTTCTTGATGTGAGTAGGCAGATTTAATGCTGAGTTCAGGATATCAGGTTTTCAATCATTTCATTGAGTCAGTAGCCAGTTCTGATCCCCACGGTTTGGAGAGGATTACATGCAGGTCATTTATAAAAGGATTCAGCCTTGCACAGGTCTAAAGGAAGAAATGGTCACCTTACTGTAAAATATGTGTTTCTTTTGAAATGTATTCAATATACAACCCGTGACAGAGTCCTTTGAAAATGTGGAATGGCTTTGAACTTGTGTAATGCCCATCTTTAGAGAGAGAGTTTTTCTGCACAGACCCAGTGACATTGGAGGTACCAAATTACATTTTTCTTTGAACAGCATTGGGAAGAAGCATAGCATAATGTCAGAAAGATGCTCATTTCATGGTCCTGAATAAAGTTTTTTAAGGGTTTTTTTTTTGAACAGTCTTTATACCAGTGCTGAAAATAGGACTGAACTAACAAACCAGTGAACATGGTGCCAGACATCAAGTTATTCATCCTGTAGAACTTTGCTTAACACAGACTTACAAAAATATTATGAAATTGTATGCAGAGAGACACATTCTCCATTTAAAAGTTCAGATATTTGCTTCTATCAAGGCTGTTCACTAGAGTTGTTGTAGATTCCCCATCCCTGGAAGTGTTCAAGGCCAGATGGAACAGAGCTTTGAGCAACCTGGTCTAGTGGAAGGTGTCCCTGCTCATGGCAGGGGCGTTGGAACTAGATGGTCTTCAAGGTCCGTTCCAACCCAAGCCATTCTATGAACTGTAGGTGTTTTGAATCCCAAGTGTCTACGAGGAAAAAACCTAATAACAGTGAGCACAATATTCAAATAGTCATAAAAAGGAAGCCTTAATGCACTTTTGATGTATTTGAATTGTTTGGGAGGACCTTCATGTACCTTCAATTCAGAGGTAAAAAGAGAATTGTCTTGATGAAGTCTGAAAACCTTATTTCAATACTGCAGCAATACATTAATGCCTCAAGGCATTAGTATAATCCATATGAATTACAACTGAAATACTTGTATAACTTCTTTGTAATCAATGTGCAGTGATTCTGTGGGCCTATTTACAGGATTAAAACCAGCTATCATGAAGCCAGTAGCAAACTTACAGAATTGTATTCCCCCATTTAGTCAGCAATAATGACTTAATTTGCTTTAAATGTCTTGTCCCCTTGTACTGTTTTGTATTTTTAAACAATAAAATTTGAAGATGAAAAAAATTGCTTCCTTTATTTGCTAGAGAGTTTACTTTAACATTTGCTGTTCTTTTTAGGGTCGTGTGATAAAGGGGTCCTACAAGTTCCATGCCATTATCACAACATTTGAAATGATCTTGACTGACTGCCCGGAGCTGCGTAACATTCCATGGCGTTGCGTGGTCATTGATGAGGCCCACAGGCTGAAAAACAGGAACTGTAAGCTTTTGGAAGGACTCAAGATGATGGACCTGGTCAGTGTGAACATCTCTTATCTTTGAGTCTTCTGTATTTTTATTACTTCTGATTTATGGTTTAATCAAAGAATAAAATAAAAGTTTTTTTTCCCAAGTACATCATCTAGTGTTAAGAAGAATGAGGGAAGGCAGATGAGAAAGTCTGTAAAGTACCTTGAAGCATAGGCATACCTTCAGTTTTGGAGTGCTGATATTTAATAAGTTTTTTTTCATTGATTTAGACATAGAATTATGTGGCTTCTCCTAAGAGAATCAAGACAAATTTATTCTTTCCTTTCTCTCCCTTTATGTGGCTTAATTCATAGTCACTTCTTCACACAGACATTTATTTAAAAGTATAATGTGGTCAGGGGGCCAAATTTGTCCATGAGAGTTAAACTGCTCTGCATTAATATCAGCATTAATGTTAATCTCTTGTGTGGCCATAAGGATGTTCTTTCACATTGACTAAGGAAGGGCGAGTGAGTTGGTTTCTGATGGTTACATAAGCATGTATTATGTTATGTGTACAAAATAGGTGTGTTAAACTCACAGAGAAAAATAAGATAATGTAAAGATATTTACAATTTAAAAGACACAATAATTACTTCTTTTTGGGCAGAATATTCTTTAAAAATATGAGAATAATGCAGTCATGCTAAGCTAATACCTGTAATTTGGTTTGTAAAAATGCTGTGTACCTTTTTTTTCTTATAGTTGCTATTAGAGGAGAGCTGAGCTTATAGTCTTAGAGACCATAGACAGAGATATGGGACTTCTCTCATAAGTTCTTGTTACACTGCTAAATTTATATTTGGCTCTGGGCTAGTTGCTGAACCTGTCTGGGCTCCTTCTCTAAAGCAATACGCAACTTTTGTCTCTGCCACTCTCATGCTCTGTAGCATGTAGTAGGAAAGCAGAACTCTGCTTCAGGTTTCCTGTTAGATCCTGCGTTGATCTCCTGCCCTGAGGAGATCAGTGCACTGAGGTCAGTGGGAGGTGTGGTAAATGAGTGAATTTTTACTGGAAGTGGTGGGATGAGTTCAACTGTTATTTTGCCATTTCAAGTTCATTGTACCTGTGAAAGGGATGGGACGTGGTGGACCAGTAAAATTCCTTCTTGTATCTTGGAGGACTTTTGAAGCTGCTTAAGTAGTGAAGTGTTTTTCTGGGCTATCACTGAAGGAACACCAGAGTACCAGTTAGAAATGTCTTGAGAAGAGTTTTATGTAAGTAGCTGGGGGAGGGGAGAGGAAGCAAAGGTGAGACAGACATATGGTGACAAGGGAAAAGAATTCTGTGTGTTTTTCCATTGAAAATTATAGTGATGGATTCCTAGGGAACTATTTCTTAACCTTTCAGGAACATAAAGTGCTGCTTACTGGAACCCCTTTGCAAAATACAGTAGAAGAGCTGTTTAGCTTGCTTCACTTCTTGGAACCAGGTCGCTTTCCATCAGAAACCACATTCATGCAGGAATTTGGGGATCTTAAAACTGAAGAGCAGGTAAACTTACCTTGCATACTTACTTTTCTATTTAGATATTGTGAATTCATCCACTTTATTGTGTCTGAACTTCATTACTTGTTTTTTCAAATAATACCTATTTGCTTCCTGGAAGACCATGGTGGGTTTATCTCTTCTCTTGTTTGTTTATTTTCATTCAGTTGAGGGTTTTCTGCTTTTGGCCAAAAGTAATTTTACCTTATCACTGTTCTGGTTTTTTTTATTTTTAGTCCTTTGCCCATTGGTCATGCAGAAACGGGAAAAAATTCCCTTTGTTAAAATGTAATGTTTAAAAATAGAGGTGGGGTGCCTTGTAATGGTTTCTGGATGAAAATACTTCTAAGAGAATTAACTTGTCAGTTGACATTCTTCCTTAAGCATCCACGTGAAGGGACTGTACCTGAACCTTCTGTGGAATTAACATCTGAGAGTTTTCTCAATTACTTAGTGCAAACAGAAACATACTTGAAACCCATTTTAGCAAGAGGTAACCAAATGGGGGGAGATTTTTTTTTACTCAGAAACAGATTTCTCAGGCTGTCCGATAGAAGAAATGCATAAATCAATACAAAATGAAAGACCCTAGGTGCAACATGTTTTATATCTAAAATGTAAAATGTTTCTTTGTATGTATCAAAATGTTTTAAAAGGCCAAACCACCTTAATATTAGGAGTTAACTGAAGCATGGCATCTTAATTTGGCCCTTTGCATCCTGTGATAATAACTGCATGCATTTTTGTATGTGACTTGTTGACTTTGTCTGAAAATTCAGTTTTTGATATGTCTTAACTTTTGACTGCTTGAATTTGTTGACTTTCTTTGAGAAAAACTCTTTCATACATAATAGATTAAATTACAAAATAGCTTTTCCTCTAGCCTCTGGCCTCCTGGCAAAATCACGGGCTATGTTTCCATAGGTTGTGCAGGCTATTGCATATCAGTCAGAATGGACACTGGCCTGACTGAAAGTGAGCCAGCTCTGATGCAGAAGCCACGTAGTGCTGTTAGTGTAGTGTTTGAGCTGGAGCTAATATATCCTAACTATCAACACAGCTTTTGTCTGGCCAGCTCAAAATGACTGTAAGCTTTTGAAGCCATGTGTGGAACTATGGCTTTGGCCGTGATCAGAATTAGAGCCTGGACTGCTTTGTCCAACAAGTTCAGAAGAACTTCCTTATCTGTTGACACTCAGATGTTTTGGAATTGGGTTTGTCTTTCAAGTGGTGGGACAGGTTATGGGTTAATGACTTGGGGTTTCTCCTCCATTCCTTGCAATCCTATTCCATATATTTTCTCAATTGTTCCTCCCTCCGTGCTAATTACCTTTTGTGTTCTGAAGTTGCTTTATTACTAAGGGAATGATGTAAATCCAGGAGAAAGTGTGTTTTGTTCTTGTTTCTGCTGTGCAGCTCTGCATCAGGAGATGATGACCAATTTCAGGGTGAATTATTAGCTCTTCAGCACTGAGATGGTTTGTACTTTAAGACACAGCCTAAAACAACCCAAATGCCAGGTGTTTTGGGGTTTTTATATGCAATATGTTTGAGCTTTTCATGCAAGGGACTTTACAAAAACTTTTGAAAACTTAGCCTTTTTTTAAAGAAAACTGACATTTTCTTCTTTGCCCCTCCCACCCTTTAGGATGTCTTAAAGAATATGTTACAAAACCTAGAGACACTAAAAATTATCAGTAAAAATTAACAGGAATACAATGTTTTCATTTTTAGACCAGTCCTAAATAGTTTTCTACTTCAGTGGATGTCAAAACTAGGGAAATAGGAAAATAATTAGAAGCAGATACTTAAAGTGGGGAAATAGCAATAAATACTGATTAGTAATTAGAAGTGAACTGCAGAAGTTATCTTAAAGTGTCAGATTTGCTTATTTAACAAAGGGTTAGCTCTGCATGATTTGTGTGTAGTACAGTCCTTGTCTAGAAGAATAGTTCCGAGTGAGGTCTATTTAATAACAAACATCACTAAGCAGAAGGGCTACACACCAAAAATAGACTTTAGAAGTGTGCATGTCACTGAGTTAACAAGGAGAACCTGCTGCTGAGTCACTGAGGAAAGATTTTTTTATGAATGCCCTCTACTTGGCATCTGAGGTAGAAAACAAGGATTTTAGAATTAAGGAAATTGAAAAATGAGTATTTGATTCTTAGCAGTTTTAATTCAGTCATTTTATTAAACATCTGTTTTCCAGGTGCAAAAACTGCAAGCTATTTTGAAGCCGATGATGCTAAGACGTCTCAAGGAGGATGTAGAAAAGAACCTGGCCCCCAAAGAGGAAACCATCATTGAAGTTGAGCTGACAAATATTCAGAAGAAATACTACCGTGCTATTCTTGAAAAGAATTTCACATTTCTTTCCAAGGGTGGAGGTCAGGCAAATGTACCTAATCTTTTAAACACTATGATGGAACTAAGAAAATGCTGCAATCATCCATACCTTATTAATGGTAGGCTGCCTACTTTTCTCCTCATTTGAAAAGTGGTTGTAAAGATGTTCACTAGGTATAAATTCTATTTTAGTGTGTCTTTTTGTTTATTCATTTATTTTAAATAGAAAAGTGAGATAACCTTTTAGGTTCTTATAGGTATGGATATCTACTAGCTAGGACAGCAATGCTTTTGCAGGCATCTGTGCTGCTTTTTCCGAGGCTTCCTGACACATTTAGCCCTGACTGAGTTAATGTTGGTATTATAATGTTTTCCTTTCTGTTATTTGTGACAAACAAGACTTCAGTTATCATGCAGGTTGTTGGATGCTGGCATGAATATGGCAATTTTTTCTTCAGTTATAGTTAGCTGGTACTTCATTTCTTGCTGTAGAACATCATAAGGTAGTAACTTAAAATTTCTGAATAAAAAGTTGCAGGGTAAGAAATCATGATCAAGCCTGCTTTTATAGCCACATATTGTCAGTTAATTTTCTTAATTTAACTAGTAAGAGAAAGATCAGGATGAATGTCATATTAGACTTCAATGACTATTTTTCAGTGTGATGGTTTCAGTTTTTCAGTTTGGTTTTGGATTAGGATTATCTTTGGTAAGTAGTATAGAATCATAGAATATCTGAAGTTGAAAGGGACCCATAGGGATTATTGAGTCCAACTCCCTGCTCCTCACAGAACTGCCTAAAACTAAATCATATGACTTAAGGACCAGATGGCCCTTGAACTCTGACTCGTGGTGCCATGACCACTTTCCTGGGGAGGCTGTTCCAGTGACCAGCCCTATGATGAACCAGCCAGCTCTAGCTGTCTGAAGTGTGCTAAACTTGGATGTGTTTGTTGGTCAGTTCTTCCCATGGAGGATGTAACCCAAGCCTCCATACAGGGCTGCATTTTGGTAGTTTCTTGCTTCCCAGCTCCTGTTTCTTACTAAATATGATTTATGGTTGGTTTATGCTGGTTATAGGCTTCATGATGAAAGACTGTTTTGTTCAAGAGCCATATGTGATTTCAGGTTTTTTATTGTATGACTTCCATATTGCAGTACTTAAGTTCTTTTCCTTGACATTTTTTGTTTAAATGGGGGGGAAAAATGCTTAAACCAATTCATGAAATTACATCTAATTATATTTCATGCACAAGTAATTATTCCAAAGACATGATATAGGCTTATTTGAAAGTACTTCAACTCATCTATGCTGGTGGCTGTTCAGTTCCTAAACTCATATGACAAATAGTAAAGTAGCTTTGTGGTTGTGGTGCAGGGTTTGTTGGGTTTTTACTTGATTCATGGGCTTAAGTTAATCCATTATATAAATGAGTTTATCAGAATAGTTTAGGATGTTCAGGTTATGAGTGTCTGAACTGATGCTTCTTGGCTTTCAGCTAGTTTTTAACCTTGCTATTATTTTTCCTTATTTCATGTTTGTTAGAAGAAAAAAACTGAATATTTTGCTGCTACTTTGTTTTGTCAAATAGAGTTTATGAGTAGTGCTTGTAGTGTTGCCTACAGCAGTGATTTTTTTTTTTTCCTCAGAAGTCTTGTATCGTTTAATATAATTTAGAGACTTCTAAAGTTCAGGTGTTCATTTAGAAAGCTTCAAATATTTTTTGATGACTGTGTCTTAATGAAGGGACGTGAGTTTGTCTCTTGAATGCATTTGCCTTTATAACATTTTTGTGATTTTTTGAACCTTTGGACTTGCTTGGTATCATTCAGCAATGTGGCAGGTGGGTTGAGCCTTCAGATTTGAGGAGAAAAAGAAATCCTGATGTGTTAGTGTGGAGATGGAACTCTACAAATAGATCCTTTGTAGTTCTAGGACAGAAAATACTCCTACATCCTGGAGTTGTCTGAGCCCGAGGTTCTGTTTTGTTGATTGATATTTAGCAACTTTGTAGCTAGTGTAATGGCACAAGTTTATTTTATTTCTGCAAAGAGTTTTTGCAATGCTAGTCCTTATCCTTGCATACTATTCTCCTGGTGAATGATTTGTTGCAGTAGCAAGTTCTGTTCTCTAGGCTTAACTGCTTTTATAAAAGTGGTTTTGAATCCTTCTCATTTTCTTCCAAGTGTGTGGGGCTTGTGACCAAGCAGTAGTGCACATGTATTTGAACATTTGAACATGTTTTGTTTTGTGTAAGAGTTGCAAGCAAATCTTCTATATAACCTTCAGTTAAGGCTACATGATGAAAATAGTATGGAAGAAGTTGAATGTAAAGTGGGGTTTTTGTTTCTTTCTTGATTGATAAATGTGTTCTGTGGTCTGCTGAGGCTGGGAGTAGACTTCTAGAGGTAGTTCCTGCATGTTGGATATTCTCCAGCCAACTCGGGTAAAGCCCTGTCTGTCAGTTTTCTTAGGGCTGGACTCCTTGTTTTCTCCATAGCAACCCTTCTCAAGTATTTATACGTAATTCCTCTCTCTGTCTCCCAGAACCAGCCGTGGGGAATGCCTCTATACTTACACATCCTAGTGTTGAACATCAGAAAGGCTCCTTACTCTGTTTGTTATGCCCTCTTGAGCCCTGGAAGCCTCTCCTAACAAAGAGTAGAAGCGGGGGTTTCCCTGATTGATCAACCACTCATTCAAATACCTTCCTTTCATCCCCTGCTAAAAATCAGCTAGAATAGCAGGTAATTTTACAGACCTGCAAGTGCTGCATCAAGTAACGTTTGGGTAACAGGCTGCTCAATGTACGTGATGTAATTGCAATTGAAGTAGGAATTAAAAAACCAGGATGGTCTTTCACAGGATTTAGCTAGGACAGAGTTATTGAAAGAACAGATTTTTGGAGTTATCTGTAGTGGATTTGGGTCCTGCTGAGACCAAGCTCTGATACTGTAAATTCACCCTTCATTAGACCAGATTGTGTGTGGTTATGGTGTGGTTTGCTTTTGCAGATGCTGTTCTTGCATATCAGTTTGCTTCGTAGTAGTGAAAATTAAATTTGGACATCACAGTTGAGTAAGAAATAATTGATGTAACCTGGAAAGATTACTGAAATTACTGTATATGAACTGCTTGACAGCCTGCTGTATCCTGGAATTGCCTAAGTTCAGTACAGAATCAGAGATTTACTGCCCAAAATTCTACCTTTTTTACAAAGATGGGAGGTGATATGATTGAAAGGAACTTTGAGTGTCTGCTTACACTCATTTCACATGGGCTTACTTTTCTTATCTGCAAACCATTAGGATGAGTAGTGCTTGGAGCAGGGAATCCGGATCAGGAAAATCCAGGGACATAAAACAATCTTGAAATGTGGTCACATCTTGAGTCCATCGGGTTGTGTAGAAGCGAGCGGCGCGAGCGCGTGGAGCAGCACGAAGCTGTCAGGCAGCCTGCTCCGGGTGGGATCTGGTGCAGGCACCGCGTTACAGCAGGCACTGAACCAGCGATCGCACAGGGAGGGTGCGTTTCCGTGTTTGTTTACAGGCATCTACTTAGAGCTGGGATTTGAGAGAGAGATGCTCAGCAGAAGCCTGGCAGTAAGCTCTTCTTCCCCCTCCCCCCCAGCCCTTCCGTCTTTCCTTGTGCTATTCAAAAGCAGTACTGAAGCTGAATATTGGACAAACTAGAAATACTTTAGAAACTACATTTTGTTTTAAAAAAAAAAAAAAGCAGAGGCGAAAAAAGATGGCTCCAGAAAAGGGTTTATTTGGAGGTGAAATAAACTTAAAACAAAGATTCCTAACCCTTTATATGCCAAGAATAGCAATCTGATAGTTCTTGAAATTGTCCACGGTTTGTGGAAGTGACATAAAAATGGAGTAAAAGCATAGAAGAGGTTGAAGAGAAAACTTGAACTTGGTCTGTAGTGTTCCGATAGTGAGAAGAACAAGGAAATAGTTGCTGCTGTGCATGTCATTCGTAGGCAAAGCGAGTGGCAAGAAAGAACTTTTGACTAATGCTGGAAAGAATAAATACATTGGATAGCTTCATCAAACTGAACAAAAAAAATACATTCAGTGAGAAGAAACTAAATAGAAGGTGAAATAATAATTTCATAGCTGCTTGCCCCCCCAATTAGTTTTTTAATTGTTTGGATTTTGGTTTTATAATTAATAATGAAAGGAGCAGGTTCAGGTCATGTGGATGTTTAAGGCTGATTTTAGAGGCACAGACATTAAATGTTATTTGTATCCCTTGTATTTTCCTGTAGAAACAAGACATTTTTTTCTTTCGTGTTGCATTTTTAAAAGGACAAAAATTCCATTTTTTCAGCTGAAATATGTTTAATTATTTTATCTTTTTTCTTTCATTAAATTGTGTGCATCAAATAGTTCTATGAATTTATTTAGGAAAGAGTTTAGCGTTGTTCAAAAGAGGAAAAAAAAGAATGAATTCTCAGTGTTACTTTTTATTTATGCTGTATTTGTGTATATGTTTGCTTTAAATTTAAGCTTAATATTTTTTATAAATGTTTATTTTTTTTATAAATGTTTATTCACATAGTGCTTAAAACATTCCTGCAGTTTCTATAGGGTATTGAAGGCGAGCTCATTGTTTATTAATAAAACCCTTTGCAGTGTTCATGTATTGCTGTCCAATCTTTGCAGGTGCTGAAGAGAAAATTTTGGAAGAGTTTAAAGAAACACACAATGCCGACTCTCCAGATTTTCAGCTCCAGGCAATGATCCAGGCTGCTGGCAAGCTAGTACTGATTGACAAGCTGCTGCCAAAACTGAAGGCTGGTGGCCACAGGGTGCTTATCTTTTCCCAGATGGTGCGCTGCTTGGACATACTGGAAGACTACCTCATTCAAAGACGGTGAGAGCAACAATATAATACAATTATAAATAAACTGTGCCTTCCTCAGTGACCACCACATTTAACCTGTGAGTAATCCACGTAGAAAGGGAAGAAATTAAAACAGTATTTTCTATAGTGATCTGACTAAGGGAAAGAGCAATCCTGGACTTCGCAAGTATTGAGATTTTTCTTTTGGGTGAATACAGAATGGCTTCATATGGACAGCTTTAAACCTCTCAGTTTATCTCTCAGTTATGTTTCGGTGGCTCTAGAGTTTTTTAATTTAGGCCTAAATTTTTATTGAATTCCTTGGAGTGAAAGTCTGTTCTTTTCTAAAGAAACAGACAAAGTAGTATGTCTTTACTGATGAAGTTAGTTATTCTCTTAGTTTGTTGTAGTTCTTCTGACCCCACAGTAGCATATTTGTCTTTGCTGGTTTTAATTGCATATTCTTCTAAAGAAGCAATGCCACAGCAGTAAAGCAATCCCTATAACGCATCTGTTTTTCAGGTACCCATACGAACGAATTGATGGTCGAGTGAGAGGCAACTTGCGTCAGGCAGCTATTGACAGGTTTTCAAGACCTGATTCTGATAGGTTTGTTTTCCTGCTGTGTACAAGGGCAGGAGGTTTGGGCATTAATCTTACTGCTGCTGATACCTGCATCATTTTTGATTCAGACTGGAACCCCCAAAATGACCTCCAGGTAATATTACAAGAGATGATTTTATTGAAATTTTTTATTTGCCTTTTTACTGTGAAATTTTCTTCACCTACAAGAGAAATTATCTCTTGTCCCTCTCTTGAAAGCCTAAACAATATTATTTGTATTGAAAAAACCCAACTTTTAAAGTTCCCTGTATGGATTATTTAATTTTTTTTTAAACTTCCATTTGTAACCTGTAACTGAATATCTGTCTTTGTTTCTTCAGGCTCAAGCACGATGTCACAGAATAGGGCAGAGCAAATCAGTGAAAATTTACAGATTGATAACGAGGAATTCTTATGAAAGGGAAATGTTTGACAAAGCTAGCTTGAAGCTGGGCCTTGATAAGGCTGTGCTACAATCTATGAGTGGAAGAGAAAATGCCACAAACGGGGTAAGGATAGTTTTTTAAGGTGCATTATCAACAAATGCTATGAACGTGTTATGCTTTGCTTTGCGTTTTAGCTGGAGAACAGTTGTTTTCAGATGGAGTGTGGCTGATATTTTAAAGTCGGGTTAATTAAGGGCATTGGCTACATGAACTGGCTCAGCCTATCTAATGGCTCACTTATTGCCAAAAGGGGGCAGGTGGAGTCATGTTCCCTCAATCCTGATCCATTCTCATCATTCCACCCTTCACATTATGTTGATCTTGGCACTTTGTGGAGTTCTTTTAGTTAGCTTTTGCTGGTGTAGCCTTTTTGCTTTGGGACTTTTTTTTGCTTTAGCTTTTTTGTCAGGTTAGTAAGTTAAGTCTGCTCCCAGGAGGAGTTTAGCAGTCATCAGAGCTAAAGGGATTCAGTGACAATGAATTATTAAGTCGTTTAAACCACTCGCATAACTTCACCCTGAGAATTTTGTTGTTTATATTCTTTAAAAGGTGATTTCAGCATGAATGTTTAATTGACCACCATCACATTAGCGTAGAGTTTCGGTTCTTAAAATGCCAAATAAGGGGACAATCCATCTGATTGTGCTGTCAGGTGAACACACTGGCTAGTGTCAAAAAAATACCCCAAAACCATAACCCCTCTTTTGTGCTACAGGTGCAACAGCTTTCTAAAAAAGAAATAGAAGATCTTCTTCGAAAGGGGGCATATGGTGCTCTGATGGATGAGGAAGATGAAGGGTCTAAGTTTTGTGAAGAGGATATTGATCAGATTCTCTTAAGGCGGACACACACAATTACCATTGAATCTGAAGGAAAAGGCTCAACGTTTGCAAAGGTGTGCATTGACATTCAGAGGAAAATGAACAAAATGTGACCAGAATAGGTGGAAGTATATTAAACTGCCTTCTGTGTCAATTTATTTTTCAGTGTACTTATCTTAGGCATTTTTCTTGCAAATGTTGGGAATCTGTATTTCCAGTATCGATCATTTCCAGGCTCACCTTTTTTCTTTCTTGACACTACCTCTTCCTAAGTCCTAAGTATTGTATTTGCTAGTGAAAAATAGGTATTCTTCGTAGCGTGCAGTTAAGAAACCAATCCACGTGGTTTTACTTTTCTAGGCTAGTTTTGTTGCATCTGGGAACAGGACAGACATTTCTTTGGATGACCCTAATTTCTGGCAGAAGTGGGCAAAGAAAGCTGAGCTGGATATCGATGCACTGAATGGAAGGGTAAGAGCTTTGTGACTGTTTCTAGTACCATTAAATTGGAGATTCCCTTCCCCCCGCCCTAAATTTATACATTTTCCCTTTCATTTTAGAACAACCTAGTTATTGATACACCGAGAGTAAGGAAGCAAACCAGACTCTACAGTGCAGTCAAAGAGGATGAACTGATGGAGTTTTCAGACCTGGAAAGCGATTCTGAGGAAAAGCCTAGCACGAAGCCCCGTAGGCCTCAGGACAAATCTCAAGGTTATGCAAGAAGTGAATGTTTCAGGGTGGAGAAGAACTTGTTGGTTTATGGGTAAGATATGCAAATAAAATAAACTAATTGTGGCTAAGGATCTGAAAATAAATTATATATAGTAAATAACTCATCCTTCTCTTGGACACATTCACATAATATCATACTGCATAATGCTTATACACGCCAGTCAGATTTTTTTTGGTTGCTATATATATAAATTGCCTATATATGTGTTATTTAGTTTAAAATATCTGAGTATCTCACAGATGGCTATGAGCTCACTGGTAAGATAAGTGGTTTTGCGATGACAGAATATTTGTTTCTGGTTTCTCAGTGTAAAGAATTCTCGAGTTAATGAGTTTTAACCTCTCTTTTCTAAGTGTAGAAGAGAGTAATAGTGTATTTGTAAAGAACAAAATGGTTTTGAAATCAGCAGTCAATCTAGACTTTTTCAGCATAGATTCTGGTATTTTGGCACCACTTAAATTCAGATATTTGATACTTGACATTTTTCCCACTGAGTGTGCCAATTTGAATTTTATCTCTTTGCAAGCAGGTAGCTATATTTGACTTCTAACACGGTGGCCTTCAGAATGACTATCTTTATTTTAGAAATTAGTGTACAACAGCTGCTAGTAACAGGTTTCTGGATCAAGATAGGAATGGTTCCCCAAATCCCGTGGTTGTAGGAATCGGTTGAGTTTCCTATTTGTAGCTTGCTGGGACCTTTAGAGTTAAACATATGTACTTTATTAATTTGAGTGTAGTTCAATTGCAGCTTTACGAGCAGTGAACTTATTGCCTGTTCCGTAAAATAAACATTCTTAACTCTTTGGTGCTGGAGGTTGGATTCCCTGATGTAACCTACAAATGCAAAATGCATTAGTGCTAACACAGGAGGTCCCAACTTGCTTGATACCAGGAGTTCAATTGAAAGTCACAAATTAAAATACCAGTACCCTGGCTGTTGTACTGAACGTATTTTTCTTATAGCTGGGGTCGGTGGACTGACATCCTCTCACATGGGCGCTATAAACGTCAGCTAACAGAGCAAGATGTGGAAACCATCTGCCGGACTATCCTGGTGTATTGTCTTAATCATTACAAAGGGGATGAAAATATCAAAAGTTTCATCTGGGATCTGATCACTCCAACTGCAGATGGGCAAACTCGAGCTTTGGTTAATCATTCCGGTATGTCTACCACAATCAAATAATAATGCTAGTAAATAGGGAGGAATTGCTTCAGTCGTGCTATGTATTTGGTTTAAACTATAGCCATTCTGACATGTCGTAGGATCTTGTCAGATTTTATGAGTAAGGTGGGCTTTGACTTGGTCCGTACTTAAAGGGGAAGTCTCCCTCAGACACTTTGTAGAATGCAGTGCTCTTTGCCTTAAATCAGTTTTAAACAAATATTCCAGCATAATTTTTCTCTGGCACCTACTGCTGGAGTTAATCTCTTTTAAATTGCCATAAATCAGAAAGCTTGTTTCCTTACAGCCACTTAGATTCATGAGAGTTTTTACAAGAAATATTTATATAACACCATTTTCTGGCTAGCACTCTGAATTTTTGAAATCTTCACACCTAAATTTGCATGAAAGTTTTGGTTGATTTTGTTACTTGCAATTTTCTGTACTGAGTTATGTTGCTGTTCAGTTTTTGGTGGTTGTTTTGCCCACAAAGTAATGAGTGTAGCAGCGATGCTTAGCTTTAAACGTATGTTTGTAACGTTGTTTGGGGTGAGAGCTTTTCTGTTCAGATTGTGTGAGAAATATTGGGGTTTTGTCTAGGTCTGTCTGCACCAGTGCCCAGAGGGAGGAAAGGGAAGAAAGTAAAAGCTCAGAGTTCACAGCCAATGCTGCAAGATGCTGATTGGCTCACAACCTGTAATCCAGATGTATTGTTTCAAGAAGACAGCTATAGGAAACATCTCAAACATCACTGTAATAAGTAAGTACTAATAAATGTTTCATTTAGAGGTTTGGGATTCTTTTTAACTACACACTTTTGAAAAGTCCGCAACTTCATTTGGATATCTTTAATAGAACGCAGGGCTATTTAATAGGATGTAAAGGCCATTATTACTTTTTAATTTGGGGATAATCATCTTAACAGATCTCTGGATACTTCTGTAAGCTCTTTATGACAGATCAGCACAGTTCTGAAGAAAATTATTCTCTACTTATTAAATAAGAATGGAATCAGATGAGGTTATTTTTTTACCATAGAAAGTAAAGACTATATTCCTACACGAAGTCTATTTCATTTGACAATTGGCTATCTTTAAACAAAAGGTTTCATACCTTCTTGTGGGGTCCCTCAGGCTGGTATTTAAAGTTCCATAGATGTTAAACTCATATATCCAGTTCTTAGTTTTGTGAGTTGCATGTAGTAGTTCACCTATATGTGGGCATATCTTTTCTCTTCATTTTTTTCTCTCCCTTTCTCTCTTGCTCTCCTCATCATACAGAATATTTATTCTTTCTCCTTTGAGATGAAATTTCTCCCCAAACTCTTTTACCTGAATTGATTTGTCCTGATTTGATTTTTGAAATTCTAAACATGTTACTAAACCAAAAGCCTTGGGGGATAAAGATCATTGTATATAGTGTTTTATTGTTGTATGAATGTCTCTTAAGAGCCTTTCTTACATATTTTCTGGCTTTTGTTTTGTAATATCTTACCTTTGTGTCAGCATTCTTTGATGCCATCTCGGTTTTGCTTACTATATTCTCCGTTACAGACACTGAACCTTGTCCCAAAAATACCTTGGTTTAGAGTTGGGGATGTGGTTGATTGCTTTTGGGATTTTGGGGTGCTTGGTTTTGTTTTTAAATTTCTACTCTTCATTTTATATATATCATACAGTTTTAATGCAGTGTTACTGAAAGGTCATCATTACTTTTGTGGTTTGAATATGCGTTGTGTCTCATTAATACTGTTTAGTGGAAAGAAATTATTGATTTGAAAAGTACCTGTGGGCTGTCAATAGGGGGTGTGATGTGAAGGAGGAAAGGCATTTAAGGGGTTTATTAGCTCATTCCAGATGCTAACTAAGCTTAATTTTTAGCTGATGACAACAGATACTCATAGAATTACGTTAGTGAGTGCACTTCCAAATAAACTGCTTTCTGATTTTTCTGAACTGTTCCTCGGGTCTGTTATTACATTTCACTTGCTCTCAAAGTAATAAAATTCTTTCCTGTAACATTACTTTAATCTCTCAGGTAACATGTCTTCGTTACTTGCTATATCAGTTTGCAGATCCCACTTAAATTCGTTTTTTAAATACTGCGTCTTTAATAATACAATAGAACAATTGCAAGGACTGGGAAGACTGGTAAATGTGCAAGAATGTTTTCAGTTGCTATCTTTTTCCTTCACTTCCCAGATTCACCAGGACTAAATGAATTGTAGAAGCCACATGTTTTTAGCACAGGTAAAATCAAACAGAGGTGGAGCCAGTTAATAATCTGAGTAATTTCCTTCAAAAGGTACCAGTAGAAGTTGGCTTTGTAAGAATTGGTGTCCTCTCCTTAAGTTCCATGTATGCTGGTTTAATGCATAGGACTCCTGAAAGGTGCAGAGAGCCTCTGGTTTTTGGTTTATCTTGGGTTTTATTTCGTGCCTCTCTCTTTGGCTTGATGTAACAGCTGTTATTGCTTAATTCTAAGATGATAGAGACCCTCAACAGCTTATTTACATAGCCACACAGGGAGCAGGGACACCTTACTGGTCCCAGTTACTGTGCACACAGAAAGAAGCATGTCTGACATGTTTTGAATTGCAGACATGACCTTCATTCAAATCCCTGCTCTTCCGAGGTTTGATTGAATAACACGTGTGAAACCGGGTATTGCTCCCGTTGCATCTGATCTCGAACGAGGAGCTCTCAAAACTGGTGGTGGTCTAAATTTTTCATGCAAGTGGGTGATCAGATTACTGCTTCCCTGGTCACCCTTGCTGTTCCAGGAGCAGCAGCAATTCAACAGTTGCCGTGATGGATTTGGGTACAGTGAGAGGGCAGGCTGAGCAATCTCCATCTTAGCTGGTACTGGTTTTACTTCATGAACTAGGCAGCAGGGGGTGCCCTGAATTGGGTAAACATAGGAGAGCAGGATTATTTTCAGGTAGATACTTTTTCTACAGAAATGACCTCCTTTCTAGTCTCCTTGAAAAGCCAGTCTGCCATTCTCTCTCCTGCCAGCTTCGAGTGTGACCACACCACCTGACAGTGCTTCCAAAAACGACTGCAGTATTGCAGAAATGGGGAAAAATAAACTTGGCAACGAAGATTTTTCACTTCCTTGTAACAGTTAGGTTGTGCATAGGTAAAATTAAATAGCAGTTTGAACTATAAAGAGTAAAAATAGTTAATATCTCCCAAGGGAAATGGGGGATTATTCCCCCCCCCGCCCCCCCATTCTCAGAAGCAAAAAGTTGTATAATCTGAAAAACCTGACATTCCATATTGAGGGTTTATTGTAAGGTAGTAAAACCAGATTTTATATCTCGTTTATTCCTACAACTTCTGATGTGCTTCCAAAAATGGTATTAAGGCAGCAGCTGAGGAAATTTTATGAGATAATGAAGCAGAACAGTTACTGAAAGCCATCTGCTCAGTTGTTTACAAACTTGCTTCAATACTTCAGAGGCAGTGGTAGAGTACGTGTCTAAACTTCACAAGCTGCACTAGGTAGAACTAAATGAAATGCGCCGGGGCCGGGCTGAGCTGGGTCCCTCTCTGTGCAGTGTAAGCAGTTGCCAGGCAGGCCTGTTGGAAGCCAGCAGAAAGCACCACACAGAGGTGATTATGTGCCACCATCTGTCACGCTTCAAGCCTACCATACAGCATGGCTAATCAGCCTTGGCAGGATGATGGATGAACAGCAGCAGCTGCCAAAAGCCACTGTTGGCAAACAGTCCTGAAGTTAAGAACTTTTTCCCCCCTCTGCCTTCCTCTCCAGGGTCCTGCTGCGTGTCCGCATGCTCTACTATCTACGACAAGAAGTTATAGGGGACCAAGCAGACAAGATCTTAGAGGGTGCTGACTCAAGGTTAGTGCAAGTGCAGGTTTATTTTTTGCTTTATGACACTGGGTTTTGTAAAGTACACGTACTGTAATAATGCAGCGTTTAGAGGTGGTCACACTCTCTGTCTTATATGTCCGTTCTCCAGCAGCCTTATTATTTTATCAAGCGCAGCGGGTAATTTTCTTGGGGGAGGAAACGATGTGGGAAATGACAGAAGTGGATTTGCAGTTCTGCTAATATTGAGGGATTATTCTATCTCAATTTAAAAAATTAAATACTAAGACCTTAAATGAATCATATTTAGATAACCATTCAACTCCCAAAATAGCCTAATGTTGGAGGGGGCGGGGGGTTGTTGTGGGTTTTTTGCTTGATTAATTTTTTTTGTTGTTTTTTTGTTTAACCATCCTAATTATTTTTTAATGTATTTCAATTTCTGTGTTGGGGTTTGGAGTGTTTTTTTCTCCTCAAAATTTATATTTACTGAACAGCATAAACCACTTGGGGCTTTTTGGGTTGGATTTTTTTGTTTTGTTTTTTTTTTTTTAATCTTTGTCCAATAATACCTTTGAGAACGTATATAATGCTGTCTTGACAGTGAAGTAGATGTATGGATACCTGAGCCATTCCATGCCGAAGTTCCTGCAGACTGGTGGGATAAGGAGGCAGATAAATCCCTTTTAATTGGAGTATTTAAACACGGTAAGCGATGTCTCACTCTCAACAAAACTCAGTTGTAAAGCTTTCAGTGTGTAGGACTGTTCAGTCATAATATTAACAAGTATTGTTCCAAAGAACTGTTGGCTTGTATCTCCCTTTTTTCTTGCCTGCATTAAAAACCTAATATGAGCTGTAAATATCAGATGCTGTTTTTAAATGTTTGCAGAACATTTGAGAAGAAAACATTACTTTCTTGGCTGTAAATAAAACAAAGCCATATTTGTTTAAATAATAGCCAAATAGAAAGATAGATCTCCATAAACTTTGCTTCCAGCACTGCTTCACTTGCTAACTCTGCCAACCAGTGTCAAAGTGGACGGTGGGCTTAACCTCTGCTATTAATCTGTACAAGTGCCTCCTGGGCTTTGTTCCAAGCAATATTTCACAAATGTCAGTGTTGAGAACTCCCGGCTCCCTTGAGTGGGATGCAGCCTTGTTAACTTTGAAAGGCTGGGGATGCAGAGCTGGCATGATATATACAGTGAGCGATTCCTGATTATAATCCCAATTCTCTGGAGGTCGCAGAGGTATTCTCAGCAGCCCAGCCTGACTAAAGGGGAGAATGATGGCTTATAAAACCTTTCATGATTACAGTTTGGCTTGAGGCTCTACAGCAGTTAGGAGCAGTGTGTTGTAGTACAAATCCTAATTGAATTGTGCTGTTCTGCCTATGTACAGCAGCTCTGTGTTGTGGGCTCAGCTGAGGCAAGTCTAGTCTAAAAATCATTTTCCTGCAGTGCACTGTTGGGATCTGCCATTTTCCATCTAGTCAACTTGGGCAGTAAAAAAGCAAACAGCAGTTTGAAAACCATAGAGGGAACAGTGTCATCTTACTGACATGCATCATCCTAAACCTAATAAGACAGGTTCGTTGGCCTTACGTATAACCCATGTATACAGCATTTTTGCAGCCTATATTGAGGGTTCCAGCAGGGCTGGAGCTATAGAAAATGTGTGTGTGCGTGTGTGTGTGTGTGTGTGTGCGCTTCTACTCGCGTCTGCGTGCTTCCACTGGCGAGTATTGAATGTCAAGAGCCACTGTGAAAGTCGTATAGGAAACTTAAAGAAGTTTTTCACTTGTGAAAGGTTTTTATTTTACTTTATAACGACATTAAATTTAATGCCTTCTTCACTATCTTATATGTGTTAATGCTATCGATGGGAAAATGTTTCCATGCTGTTGGAATTTACCCACATGAACGATTTTTTTACGTGAACTAAATGTTTCCAGCATGGTGACAGCTCCTTTGTTTTATTTAAAAATAAATCAATGAATCCAGAAAATTGTACTTCTGCTGCCTAGACCTGTTCTATTCACAGCTGGTCGCAACTTTTAAAAAAGCATTTGTCTCCCGCTCTGCACGCAGGTTATGAGAAGTACAATTCTATGAGAGCTGATCCAGCACTGTGCTTTCTGGAGCGGGTTGGCATGCCTGATGCAAAGGCCATAGCTGCTGAACAGAGAGGGACAGACATGTTAGCAGATGGCGGTGATGGGTAAGGAGGACATGAAAAAATTAATAAACTTTATCAGCATTGTATATGTTGGCATGGGTTCATATGTCATATTATACTTACATGTTGCCTGAGGATATGAAGCGATCATATGATGTACAAAGTACATAGAATTGTTTACACAGTTGAGCATGAAATATAAATGTGTAACTTGGTACAACATACTGATGGCTTTTGTAGCTTTTTTTTGCTTTTGTCCAGAAAATCAGCCCCCTCTCAAAACCAGTACTTTTCTTGAAAATATTTTTTAAATATTTTATAGGGGTGAGTTTGACAGAGAGGATGAAGATCCAGAATATAAGCCAACTAGAACTCCTTTCAAGGATGAAATTGATGTAAGAACTCCCAATTTTCTGTAATTACAAATACGTACAATTATAATTGATTGCCCATATTTATTTTAATGTGTGTTTTTTAAGTTTGAGAGCTATCAGATAAACACACCTTACAAAGATTGTTTGCTGCTGTGTTTGAGAGATGACATATTTTTCTCCTCAAATCATGACATATGGTCAAAACTGAAAACTAAAATAACTTCTGTCTTCTCCCCAAGGAATTTGCAAACTCACCTCCAGAAGACAAAGAGGAGTCCATAGAATTACACCCAAGTAAGACTATAGCAAAGAAATTAAAAAGGCCAAAAGGGATTGTTTGGTGAAAGGTGGACTGTTTATATTACCGCATAAGGGGATAGGAGGTGTTTTGGGACAATACCACAGTAAGCTTTTTGCTGCCAAATCTCATCATGCTTCACATTTTTCAAAACAATTGCATACTGTCTTTGAATAATCCACATTACGGTTCTCTGGATTTCTAATTGCATAGTAGAAACCGTGATGATAAAGACCGGATGTTTCATAATGCAGCCGTTGATGGTTTTGCCGAGATAATCTTGGAAGTTACAAATATGTTGTTTCCTCAGTATGGAGGAAAATTGCCAAGTTTAAGTGAGAATAATAAAGTGGGAAATTATAAGCATAGGTGTTTCCTCAGAGGCAGAATGATCTTCTTAGTAATGTATTTTAAGATGCATTGCAATAATTTAAATACTTACAGTGTTCATAATATGTTTGCATTCATAACGTTGAATCATAATGCTCGATGGTTATATCTAAATGCTTCACAAGCATTTCTGAGTTCTTAGAGTTGGATGGTTTGATTCTATTTTTTATCTCTTACCAATAGTTATCCTGTTTCTAATTCATTATGCACCAGTATTAGAGGCACACGTTCTTATCTGATAAAATGGGAATCCAGTTATAGCCATAGAAACTTTGAAATGTTTAGTGTTGGTTTTGCAGTGCAAATACTTCTCTCTTCTCTAGACAAGCACAGCGAAAGCAATGCTGAGTTAGGGCAACTCTACTGGCCCAACACTTCAACCCTGACTACCCGTCTGCGTCGCCTCATTACTGCCTATCAGCGCAGCTATAAAAGGCAACAAATGAGGCAAGAGGCACTAATGAAGACTGACCGCAGGAGACGTCGGCCTCGAGAAGAAGTGAGGGCACTGGAGGCAGAAAGGGAGGCTATCATAACTGAGAAACGACAAAAGTGAGTTTCCCGGCGATATCTTTTTTTAAATCTTGTTTGAGCTTGTGTGTCGCCCGTACTGCTCTTTTGTTTTGAAAGAATAAACTAAGGGGGTTTGGGGGCTTCTAAACTGTGTTTGGACTCTCATTTATCCAGTGGCCTCACTTCTCTTGCTTCTTCCTTGACTAGATGGACAAGAAGAGAAGAAGCTGATTTTTATCGTGTGGTGTCTACTTTTGGAGTTATTTTTGATCCTGTGAAACATCAGTTTGAGTGGAATCAATTCAGAGCGTTTGCCAGGCTTGACAAAAAGTCCGATGAAAGCTTGGAAAAGTATTTTAATGGCTTTGTGAATATGTGTAGACGAGTGTGCCGAATGCCAGTCAAACCAGACGATGGTAAGTTTTAACTGACTCTGGCAATCAACATGAATATTGTGAGACCATGGGACTGTTGAAACTTCATGCCCAGGTGTAATGATTTTGAAAAGGGTGTGCATTGAATCCATGTTAAACAGTACAACTCGGTGTCCTTGCAGAACCTCCTGATCTTTCCACGCTGATTGAGCCGATCACAGAAGAGCGCGCTTCTAGAACTTTGTATCGCATCGAGCTGCTGCGCAAGATCCGGGAACAGGTTCTCCATCACCCGCAGCTGGGGGAGAGGCTAAAGCTTTGCCAGCCAAGTCTGGACCTGCCAGAGTGGTGGGAGTGTGGTAAACATGATAAAGACTTACTGATTGGTGCTGCTAAACATGGAGTCAGTAGGACAGATTATCACATTCTGAATGATCCTGAACTCTCTTTTCTTGAGGCTCACAAAAACTTTGCTCAAAACAGAGGGACAGGTAATGCAAATACTGTCTCTTCTGTAAACCCTTTGGGTGCTGGCTGCAGTCAAACACCCCCAATCGTCCCATCCACACCAGTACAAGAAGAAAAGACTACAGAACAAACAGAGTCTAAAGTCGAAGGGTCTGAAAATCCAGCAGCCAAAGAAAAGTCTGAAATCAAAGAGGAGACAGATACTGCAGAAAAGGACACTAAACCAGACTGTGATGCTGAGGCTGAGCCTGGCTCTGTTAAATGTGAATTGAAAGACATAGAAATGAGTACAGACGTAGATCCAAAATCTATTTCTGAGAAAGGTTCAGAAGAAGATGAAGAGGAGAAACTGGAAGATGATGATAAATCAGAAGAATCCTCCCAACCTGAAGGTAATACATTGGTCAGATCAGTTCTGTGGGCTTAACACAAGCCCCACAGCTGTTGTAGCTTGTGCCAGCTGGTAAGTGGCACACACGGTGCCATTATGGGGTATGGGATGGGCTCCATGTAGCAGTTCCTCTGCCCTTCCACATATCAGGTGGCTAAATAAGCTTTCATAAGAACCATCCAGCATCAGCGGGGTATTCCCCCACAAGGGATGATTTCCAGGAGAGCTCACCGAGCCAATAAGCACGGTCTCTGTGCCAAATGTGGAAGGCTGGGGCTCTGCTGTAGTAATTACTGAACAAAAGCCTGAGTTAGAAATGTTGTGTCAAGCCTGGTTGCCTTAGCCTATCTAGCTGGGTAGACACTGGATGTTAATGCCTGGTCATGATTGTTATTCAGCAGGAGCAGTCTCTCAGGGTAAGAATTTTGATGAAGAAAGCAATGCCTCTATGAGTACCGCGAGGGATGAAACACGCGACGGATTCTACATGGAAGATGGGGATCCCTCTGTGGTTCAGCTGCTTCATGAGAGAACATTTGCCTTCTCTTTCTGGCCTAAGGTTGGTTAGGGGCAGAAAGACATGTGCCTCTTTTAATTTAAGTAAAATATGGGAAATGTGCTTGCAAAGTAATAGTGAAGTGTGTGATAACTGCACTTCTGGCAGGCAAGAGACCTTTTTCTGTGAATGATTTGTGGAATAGCACTTTTTTCTTCAAGCTCATACTCAAACTAGCAGTGGAAATGAAAGAAATTGGGTTGTTTTTTTTTTTAAATAGTGTCATTTAGTATAACAATGGACTGCTGGCAGACATGAGTTCTTCATAGGGCCCATAACCCTATGTCAGCAGAGTCCCACCTCTTGCACCACCGTACGGTTTTGAATTAGGAATTTTGCCTGCAGAGCAATCTGCAGAATTGAGAGCAGAGACTTTCTAAGATCACCTTTTTATTTTGGGGTGAGGAGATTGTAGGGAAGAGTTTTGGTGACCTACATGATCTAAGCCATTATGTAATGTTGACAGATGTAATTGTATTAAGGTATCCTGCAAACATAAGCAGCAGTTTTAGATAGGGTAAAGCTGTATCTTATTTTGGTAACAATGCAGAAAATTATCTAATATAAAATGTTTTTAAAAATACAAAGCGGTAACCTTGTAATAAATCCATACTTAATTTAGTACTCTCCTTTGCAGTAAGGGGAGAGAGAAAAATAAAGTAGTAATAGTCTTAATCTTACTAATCACCATAACAGGGCCATCTGGTTGGGGCAGGGGGGATAAGGGGGTAGCAGGGCAGGAGGACCTTGCTCTTAATAGGCTTATTTCTGGGGAAAGCAAGCAGTCTGTTGCAGCTGCTAAGATCTGCTAGTGGCTTTTGCACTGTTTTGCTGTTCAGGAAGCTAACTGATGCTCATATTCCCTAACCAGCAGTATTTCTTATAGTTCCAAAGTTTCTGCTACTTCAGGCAGGTTAGCATAGAATGTGTTTGAATACTGAAATGGAAAAAAATCAAATAATGCTCATCTTCTCTGCTTTCAGCGAGTATTTTGGAAACGTGGGCTAAAATCTTATTCCAGTCAATAGTGTGAAAGTAGAACAGAAAATCCTTCATCTGTATAGGTTCAGCATAAGTAGACTAATAAACATAATTAGAGATTTTTAGTGTACACGCTTCAGTGAAATTTGAAGTGATAATGGGCGGGGAATGAAAATTGACATTCATTAGATGTCCCTAGGTTGGTGCCCGTTTCATAATGTTGAACTTTATTAATAGTGACGCTAATGAGGATCCACTTCCTAGGACAGAATTGCAGATCCAGCCTCTTGGATCTTGAGAACTGCAGCTTTAAGATACTGATTGCAGATGTGTTTATTTTCCCTTCCTAACTGTTGATTTTGCTAACTACTGAAGTTTTGTAAAACAACAGTGAGTTTCTATTAAATTTTTCAATTAGTACATTGTCATACCGAAAACTTGGTCTGTCTTCTCTCCTTCCCCTCCCAATATAAATGCAGCTTATAAATCCTATTAAAGTTTTATTCTATAAAATTGTGTTAGCTTCTTGCAACGTGATCAGTTTATCCTAACGTGCAAGAATAGTTGTTTCTGACTGTCCTCCTTAAGCTCTGGAAGCTGGACTGTGTAATAAGACTCATTTGAGTTTAAAAGGCGACGTTTACACTGAAGGTTCATTACATACTTTTCCTTTATGCAGGACCGAGTAATGATCAACCGATTAGACAACATCTGTGAAGCAGTGCTGAAAGGGAAGTGGCCAGTAAATAGGCGCCAGATGTTTGATTTCCAGGGGCTCATACCTGGGTACACTCCAACAGCTGTGGACAGCCCTTTACAGAAAAGGAGCTTTGCAGAGCTCTCCATGGTTGGTCAAGCCAGCGTCAGTGGCAGTGAAGATCTCACTGCTTCTCCTCAGTTATCAAAGGCAAGGCTGCATCTTTCTCTTTTTTACATAAAACATTTCATCTTGCATGAGCTCCTCTTGCATAATAGAAAATAAGCCAGCATAATTAAAACAGGAAAAACGTAAAAATGTTTCTTTGAATGAAATGAAGGCTTTGTTTTCAGAGTTACATGTTTGCAGTTTTATTTTAAACTCAGCATAGCAAACAGAGCTTTGCTAATGTTTGGAAATGCTCGTTTTTTATTAGGAAGATGCACTCAATTTATCAGTTCCACGTCAGAGGAGGAGGAGACGAAGAAAGATTGAAATTGAGGCTGAGAGAGCTGCCAAGAGGAGAAATCTTATGGAAATGGTTGCCCAGTTACGTGAGTCTCAGGTGGTCTCAGAAAACGGACAAGAAAAGATTGTAGATTTATCAAAGGCCTCACGAGAGGCAACAAGTTCTACCTCAAATTTTTCATCTGTTACTTCAAAGTTTATCTTGCCTAATGTCTCCACACCCGTGTCTGATGCCTTTAAAACTCAAATGGAGCTGCTGCAAGCAGGTCTTTCACGCACACCCACAAGGCATCTACTAAATGGCTCTTTAATAGATGGAGAACCACCCATGAAGAGGAGGAGAGGAAGGAGGAAAAATGTAGAAGGGCTTGATCTGTTATTTATGAGCAACAAACGGACATCGTTGACTGTAGTAAGACCACAACCTTTTTCCTTTTTGTCTCATATTTGTTCTTCTGTCTGTGGTACTTCCTGAATGTGTTTTAAGTCGTCTTATACTCTCCCTAATAGAAACATACAGTTTTTGCCCAGCCAGGTTTTCCTTTGTTTAGAGCTGTTAATTCTTTTTGAACCAAATAAAATGTACATGTCAAGATTGTAGCTGAGTTTTAGGTAGCTTGTACTTTCAAAATTACTCTTTTTTTCCCCCAAAATATATTTCTATATTTCTATATTTCTTTCTTTTTAAGTAAGTCTTTCTTGAGGTATCGAAAAGGGTGGGTCTTGGAGAATCTTGAAGCACATTTACTGGAAATGCAAAGAAACTGCTTTGCCTTTAGCAGTATGTTCTTTATTGTTCAAGGATGCTAAATTTTCAAAATTCCCTAATGCAATGATACTACTTTATGTAGTATGAGTATTTAAACACCATTAACTCTTGTGTATGCAAACCTTTCACTTCAGTCAGTCCCTGAGATTATTTCTCCAGCTGTTCCTCTGAAGTGAAGACTAATACAGATGTGATTGTTCTCAGGAGGATGCAGAAGTGACCAAAGCTTTTGAAGAAGATATGGAAGCCCTACCAGCAAGGAACATTCCATCTCCTGGTCAATTAGACCCAGACACTCGCATCCCTGTAATCAATCTAGAGGATGGGACCAGGCTGGTGGGAGAGGATGCCCCGAAAAACAGGGATCTAGTTGAATGGCTTAAATTGCATCCTACTTACACTGTAGACATGCCAAGTTATGTACCAGTAAGTATGGGATTCTAAAAGTCTTGTTCCATTGTGTTAACACAAAAGTTAGTTTTACAGACATCAGACTGAATTTCCTCACATTGGGCACAGTAATTTGATTTTGTAGCTTGGTTTCCAACAGAAGTTTTCTCTTTATCCACCATTCCTATTTTATCCACACCCAAGTGACGTTGGGGTGTTTGATTAGATTTTCCTTTCTTAATATTTCTATATAACAACATGTTAGAACAGTGTTTGTCAAGTTCTGCAGAATTTCTTCATCTGATATGAAAAAATTTCTTCTCACATAATCTGAGAGTAAATTAATGGATCCCTTCTTAAAATTGTTGTGAGAAGGGGGAAATGTGATTGGTGATTTTTGTTATGAAATGACAAGCTAAAAAGCAATAAATTTCTCTTCTTTCCAGAAGAGTGCAGATGTGCTGTTTTCCCCATTTCAGAAGCCGAAACAAAAACGACACAGATGTCGAAACCCTAATAAACTGGATATAAACACTTTGACAGGAGAAGAAAGGGTACCTGTTGTAAATAAACGAAATGGAAAGAAGGTAAAAATTAAGTTACTTCAGTCAAGGTCTTTAATTATGTCTTTGCATGTGGAAAGCAAGTTTTCTACTCTGGGCTTTCTCTTTAAAAGGTTAATAATTTGGCACCAGCAGTTTTTCTTACTGGACTGTGCCGCCTGGTTCCTTTAATTCCTTCTTTGCTCTTCTGGTATGTTCCTATTAATCGCCTGAGTGAATAACTCTCACTTTTTGAACCTATATAGCACATTTTGTCCTCAGATATAAATTTTATAACCAGACCTGCCTAAGCTGCAGCACTTTACTGGTTTTTTTAAAACACGATTTTGTCAATTCAGGTATCACTAGCTGGTTTCCATGTAGTTTTCCACAGTAAACTAACTGAAAGTCTTTACTGCCATCCTTCAGAGATGAAAGTGTGCAGATAGAAAATGTCCATATAGGTAGTTGTTTGGTTTTGTTGTTGGGTTTTTGTTAAAGCCATAACCTTGTCTTTTGCATTAGATGGGTGGAGCTATGGCCCCTCCAATGAAGGACTTGCCAAGATGGTTGGAAGAAAATCCTGAGTTTGCTGTTGCTCCAGATTGGACTGACATTGTTAAACAGTCTGTAAGTGAAACTCTCTTTCCATGCTTCACTGTAGGTTATAGCACAGAAAAGTTGAAGGCTGTGTAAATTGATTATTAAGTCTTTATCTCATAGCTGGTTTTGAGAAAATTGTAGTGTCTGTGTAGGAGTTACCCAGCTCAGGGGGGGATGGTGATAGGAGGCTGCTGCAGAATGGGATTGCAATACGCTCGAAAAATCAGCTGCAGTTAAGGCAGCCTTCAACATTTGTTTTGCATTATTTTTTTCTTATAAGTAACAATCTTTAAAAAGCACAGGTATTTGTACATTAGGAACTACTAAGAAAATACTTGTCATATTCATAACAGAAATACATTTCATTGTCTCAGTAACAGGCAGCATTAGGAAGCAAAGGAATAGGTTTTCTGCCTTTTATTTTACAACACTTGTTTGAAAATAAAGGGTAAAATTCTGCAAGTACTCAATTTAATAGAATATTACTATACTGAAATTCAGTACAAATTATAAAGATATAAACTTGTAACTGCAGCATATCAGGATGGGGTTTTTAAATGAAGCCACAGAGTTTTCAGCATGTATTGTTTTGCTGTTGTGTTTAAATGTAAAAAAAATCTGTGATCTTGATTTCTTCAGCTTTCTTTACTTGTTCTACTGCCGTTCGCTATAGTACTAAGCCAGTCACCATTTGCCAGGGTGAAAAAACAAACCACTTTTGGATTATGCTGAAATCCCTTCTGTTTCTTCTCTCATCATCAGTTAGCTGCTGAAAGCTAAAAAAGCTAATTGAGAATAAAGCTTGTTTTTTCGCCTTCCCTTTTTAGGGTTTTGTTCCAGAGTCCATGTTTGACCGTCTTCTCACTGGACCTGTTGTGAGGGAGGAAGGAGCAAGCAGAAGAGGAAGAAGGCCAAAAAGTGAAATTGCCAAAGCAGCTGCAGCAGCTGCTGCTGTAGCATCAACTTCGGGAATCAACCCACTACTAATGAACAGTCTGTTTGCTGGAATGGACCTCACAAGCCTCCAGAATCTACAGAACCTGCAGTCTCTCCAGCTCGCAGGCCTCATGGGCTTTCCGCCAGGGCTAGCAACAGCTGCTGCTGCTGGGGGGGACGCTAAAAATCCGGCTGCCATGTTGCCTCTGATGTTGCCAGGGATGGCAGGATTGCCCAATATGTTTGGACTAAGCGGATTGTTGAATAACCCGATAACGGCTACTACTGGAAATGCCACTACTGCTTCCGGTCAAGGAGAGACTGAGGATGGCGCTTCAAAAGCTGAAGAGAAGAAAAATGAGAATGAAGAGGAGAACAAAGACTCTGAGAAAAGCACAGACACTGTTTCTGCTACTGACTCTGCGAATGGATCTGTCAGTGCTGCTACTGCGGCGACTACCGCCACTGCCACCACTACCACCACCACCAACACTGGATTGCCCACAAACCCTCTGGCCTTCAATCCTTTCCTGCTGTCTACCATGGCTCCTGGCCTCTTCTATCCATCTATGTTTCTACCTCCAGGACTGGGAGGATTGACTCTGCCCGGTTTCCCAGCACTAGCAGGACTTCAGAACGCAGTGGGCTCCAATGAAGAGAAGGCTACTGACAAAACTGAAGGAGCTGCCTTTAAAGATGAAGAAAATCTCGAAGGCAGTGATGCAGAGGAGAGCCTTGATAAAACTGCAGATTCCTCCGTTTTAGAAGATGAAATAGCACAGGGTGAAGAATTAGACTCACTTGATGGGGGGGAAGAAATAGAAAACAATGAAAATGATGAATAACCAGTACCAGTTACAGTTAAAGTGTTTTAAACTTTTGACAAGTGGTAGTCCTACTGTTTACACTCACAGTTAATGTCCATACTTAGTTTTTATAAGCTGTTCTGTAACATAGTGTAGCAAAAAAAAAAAGTTCAAGTCATGTTATACAGATGTGTCAAAAGGTATCTTGGTCATTAAGTATTGTGCAGTGCATTATTTATTATCCCTAGGAGAGATGAAATTTGAGAGGTGATCATGTCTTTTTAAGGAAATTGACATAATGCTCTGCTTTTTTTTTCTTTTGGTACCATTGGTATTATGAATTAAGCAGCAATTTGTAATCAAGTGGCACTAATAGAAGGAAGTGCTGCTTAAAGGAAGGATGAAGTTATATATTTAATTTTTAAAATTTTTTTCTTTTTTTTTTTAAATTTTTTTTTTTTTTTTTTTTTTTTTTTTTTTTTTTTTTTTTTTTGCTGTGAAGGTCAAGATGAAATTTACCATACATATCGTACTCGCGCTTCATTTTGACTGTATGGGAGTTCACCCGCTCACACGCGCGCACACACCCACACACACACTCTCTCTCTGACAATCTTCATGATAGTGTGAATGTCTCTGTCTGGAGACGCAGCAATAATAAGGCAGCTGTTGAATGTGAAGAGTACCTTTTGGAAATTAACCCGCGGAGAAGGTTCTTACAGGATAAAGCTACAGTTTAATCGTCTCGTGATCTTGTAATGCACTGGTATAAACAAAAAGAAAAAAATCAGGTACCTTTTTTAAATTAAAGGACTTTGTTACTTTAGCCACAAAGCTAAACAGCATTACCTCAACTCTAAACTAGCCTTGAAGTTTACAGACATGACTTTGTAAATGTATTGTTTTTCTTTGTTGTGATGTCTTTTTATTTTTTTTTTCTTTGGAAACTGCTATCATGTAAGATAAGATGTAAATTGCTGCCAACTGTAGTAATGATGCTTTTAATAAAAGTGACCCATGATATGCAGAGATGTAATTATAGAATGTAGTGTTTAGGGACATCAAAACTGGTGTTCACTTTCTGTATTTGTATTTGTGGCTTTTTTTATAGCATTTTCCTGCTATATTCTTTATAGATTAGTGGCTGTAAATGCTGAACTGATCGTCTTCAGGGGACTAGGCAGGAAGAGAAACCTTGAATTGCCTTCATATTTTCCACTCTAAGTAACTCTACAGAAATGCACGCTAAAATCCCTACTTTACTCCTTCAAAGGGGCATGAGAGACTGAGAATACTTTAAATGTGTTCAGCATGTGATAATGTGGTACACTAAAGAACAAAAGGGCAAAAGAAAAATGAGGCTTTAATAGGCACAATATCTAGGTCATTTATCCTTGGTTAATGGGTAGAAAAACACAATGCTGTAGTGACAGCAAGGGATACAAAGGCTCTGTGGTATCCTGTAGACCAGAGCTTGTGATGCCAGAAACCACTGTGTCAAACAACCTACATGAAACTAAAACTGACCCACTTTTTATAAAAACCAGTGTCTCTTCTGGAGAGCTACCGATTTGTACCCTTTTGTGACCTTTTGATATTCGAGATAATGTACCATTTGAGAACTTCTGTTTTCACGGTGTTGTCACCTTGACACGCACATACACAACCAGCTCCAGAGTGAGGATAAAAGGTTAGATTTTCAGTGGAGTACATGAAAAATTAGCTATTTCAGTAGCCAGCTGTGGGTGGACCCCTGTCTTTAGGACTAATATTATCTGTGCTTTTGGAATGCTGGAGAGCTGCAAACCTCACTCTCATGTACACTGTGAATTTGCACGAGAGCTCAAATGGGCAAGCATTGCAAGGCCGAAATTTGATCCCGAGGGGGAGATATGAAAAGGGGCGAACTTGGCTTGAAAAGAATATTTCATGGACAATGAAAGTAGATGAGAAATGAAGGCTTAGGAAGTGAATTTTGTGTGAATGAATCACAGGCGCACACTGTTGAAATGAATAGATGTCAGGATGTCTTGTACTGCCACTTAAATAGATCATAGGGAGTTAATGAAGGTCAGGAAGGATTCCCCCCGCCATGGACATCACTGAATGGTTGATGAGGTGTGTTATTCCTGCCTCTTTCTGAAACATCACACGTAGACCACGGCAAAAAGTGAGAGGCTGAAAGCCAAGGCACATTAACTTGGGCAGGTGTGTTGCATACTCTGTTGAATTCTATAGGTAGTATTTGAGCTGTTTCTTAAGTTGTTATTAAATGCCTTGTCTTATTTTTTTTCTGCCTATAGAATTCCCACTGTAAGAGTTGGTAGGTGCTTCCCATTGTGTCTATTCCACACATAGTACCCAATAGCCTTTTTTTTTTTTCAGTTCCGTTTTATAATTTCCAGAAAAGATTTAAACAGACTAATGATATCCCTTGGGAGAACCCTTTTTAATTGGCAAGACTAGAAATTATATTGTTAAATGCCATATTAAGTCCCTTTCTCCTCTCTCAAAATGGGGAAGTTCTGGTGACTTCTATTTTTGCCTATAGGTTTTTGACAATGGAAACATCCGAGTCATGATGTAGGGTGTCCAAGTGACAAATGAGTGACTCTTACCCCTAGTACAAGCATCTTCCATGATGGTATTACTCATCTGCCTTTCCTGCTCAACAAAAAAAAAGGCGCAAAACTGGAGAAGTGTTGCAACAGAACAAATGCCATGGGAATGGGAGAGCCTCCGTGCTCTGTGCTTTCCGAACAGCCTTGCTTCCTAGAAGCCAAACAGACCCCTCACCTGTTGAAAAGGTGGTGACACTTGATTTTTGGAAGGGATATGGGCCCCTGGTATGAAAAATGAAGTGGGGGGATTGCCATCTAATGTCCGAGAAATGTATTACATGAAAATATGAAGGTTTTTCTTTGATTTGACAGAGTTTTTACATGTTAATTATTGCAAAGATTCTTACGGAGTTTTAAAAGTGTGTCTAAATGAATAAAAGCTTACGTGAGTAAGATGCATAGATCAGAAACTATTCTGCACTTGATTGACATTTGGAGCACCCTTTCTGTCTCTCATGATGAGGACCTTCCATTTACCACCAATCATTTTTTTGCTGGACCTCCTAACGGCCATGGAAATGTTAATGGGGTTATCAAGGAATATAAATTACTTTCTGTGTTGCTTTCAAAAAGAAAGTACCTGTGTCAAAGTACAGCAGTGGTCTGCATGCTAACTCAGCCTGTTCTGTGCACATGGTGTGCAATCCTGCCGAGGGAAAGAACGGAACAAAACAAATTGCTCAGGCTACTACAGACGCATTTTTTAATAAGGGGACTGTAAAGGAGAACCAGTTCAAGTGTGAGTCTTGAAAGCTGTTGCTGATGAAATAGTGGACAAATTCCTAAACTAGTCCCAGGTTTTTTAGTCAGCTTCAGTCTCTAGTTTCATATTGATGTCAAATATCAAAGTGTATTGCTTACTGGAATTGCACACTTCTATTGAGTACCTTTGCCACTGAGCACTTCCTCATTTGAGAATGGCTTAAGACTGAGGGGGATGATGGGTGTTCAATTATATTTTTAGTATTAAGCTTCCCGTTGACTTTTGTATTGTGAACAAAACCGCTTGGGACATTTAGGACTTCTGTTGCTTCTGCACCACGTGTTTCAGCTACCTCTGAATCCTTAACGTCAGGGCTGGGGTCCCTGACTGGGAAGTGTCAGGATATGTGAGGGCTCTCAGTCCTGCTGCCTCCACACTGAATGTTTCTGACTCCTCAGTGGGAAAGAGAGTGCTAGCTACAGCTTTTGCTTCCATGGTATGCAAATAACCTGTTGTACCCCTTTGGCTTCAAGTGATGCCTTGGAGAGTCCTGAGACGGCTTCTTACATAGACAGGTGATGTTTTAGGCATCTAGTCTGATCACCAGCTTGAGTCAGCTGTTCTGAGGAGAACGTGTGAAGGAAATTAAATTACATGACTGACAGTTGCTATGATCACAGTTTGATGGGACTTCGGAAAACCTCCTTCGGAATGCAAGGTGAATGTCCCAGCTCAGTCTGCATGCAGTTTTAGATAATAGATTTGATGCAAAAGAGCAAATATTTTGGAAGGAACTATAGTGCAAAATACATATTTTCTAAAAGGGGATAAATCCATGTCACGGGATGTTTTTGTTTTTCCAACTTCTACGGATTACTGTCAGCACTGGAAAACCATCACAGCTCAATCACTCGAGCTATTTCTGTTGCAGTAGCTCAGTGCAGGTAGTTTCCAATCTGTTACTTGTCCTCCCTCGTTCTTTGCTTATGAAATTTAGATATTAGTGATAGCTGGAAGTCAGAGACTTCATTAAATCCCGGCAATTGTAGTTACATTAGAAACAAAAAAAACCCCCATCTCTCTATTTAGAAAGTTTGCTTGGAGTATGTTGATGCAAATAGTGTTAATTGGGGTCTTGCCACAGAAAGTCTTTTCTTCTTTATACAGGACCATTTTTATACATGGTCCTTATTAACCTAAGGGGCAATATATAGGCATTAACCACGGCTTCATCAATCTTGTGGGCTGTGGCACCCACGAACTGAATGGCAGGCAAACTGTAAGCCTTAAAATGCCCAGCGATGGTGCACAGCTCTGTGGGCAAAGAGCGGTCATCTCTGATACCACAGCTTTTACAGCTCTCCTCCTCTTGGATGATGCACTGGCCTTCCAGTTCTCGGGAAGTGCCGGGAACCTGTGGGCTTTGCAGGCAAAAGAGTTGGGAGCAGCAGTGCCATCGGTCTCCTCCTCCCACAGGGTTTCTGCTATTGTTGGGCCTGGGGAAGGATTTGCATATCTGTGAGTGCAGAGCTGATGTTCCCTCCCTCCGCTCAGAGGCCCTGCAAGGAAACTCCATGATCCTTCCCTTTTTTTTTTTTTTTTTTTATCGTCTTTTTTTCCCCCCCTTCTAAGGGCTAGTAGGAAATAAGAGACGGCCATTGTATTTCACTGCAGCGGCATTGTTCCGCACCAGACAAAGATGGCATATTTTTCTGAACCATAGTTTCTGCTCTTTCAGCCATGGCTGGCTACTGATGAGCAGCTGTGCAGACTCTGAATAGCCTAAGGCATTTCCTAAAACCATTAAAAAATATGAATTTTCCCCAAACATGTGCCAAACCCCTCCCAAAAATATGTGGCAGGAGGAGAGCAAAGCCTTTGCTCTTTGTCCAGAATATATTTTCCTAAAATGAAACTTTCGAGGCATGCCTGCTTTCAGAGAAAGCATAGAACTTCTCTCAAACATATCAGTTGATTCTGGAAGGACTTACTTAAGTCCTGTTTAGAAGAATAATTTAAAAGAAAAAAAAAGATTTTTTTATCTTTTCTTTAAGGATTTTTTGTGAAGGAAAGAGGTGAAAGTGAAGGGTTTAAACTAAGCTATATGATTTTGCTTTATGAGCCAGACAGGTGCTGGTAATAAATAGCTGAAGAAAATGTTAAAAATCAGTCCTGTTCCTCATCTGCCATGCATCTGACATTTCTGAAATATCATTTTGGGCTGTCACTGTAAGGACATGCTTTTTCTTCCCAGTCGTCTTCAAGTTCTTCTCAACCAGACTGGCCATCTTCTGCTGTCTCAGTCTGCAGCAGGCTTGCCATCTGCTATATGGCTAATCAATTCACAAAGGTGCTGCTGGGCAGTGCAGACTCCCTGTCCTCTGCCAATATTTTCTGGAAGTTGTCAAACATAGCTGAATTTGTTCTCAGCTGTCACAATCATCGCATTGATTCCAGCTTGTAGCACTCCAGTGACCAGTGGGGTATGTGCTTTGTTTTGCAAGCAGCGTTTGCTCTTTTGTGCCTGTTTGATTAGGCTGGAGCTATTGCTGGAGTCTCTCAGCGTCTCTTTTACCTCTCTGCAGGTAAAAGGTGCCCTCTGACTGTTTTACCTTGCCTGCTCCCAAGTTTGAAAGGTGAACCCGTGGGCGAATCAGCAGACCAGGACTCCAGATTCAATTTCTAATTCTGTCTGCTTCCCTGAGGCGGTTGCTTTAATTGCGGTTTCCAATCTTCCGAATGGAGAATGACACTTGCCTTCTTCACAGAGATGTTGTGAGGCTAATGTTAGCAACAATCATGCAGCACTCAAACCACCCTGATTAGGACTGCCTGGGTAGAACTCCAGCTCATCCTTGAACGTGACAATCTTCATTACATCTTGGGCTGTCGTAGTACGGCCCCCCTCAATCAGCGGCTGCCACTGTACGATGGCAGACCTGCTACCCTGCTGTGAGGCACCAAATCTGCCACCTTCTCTCCTCTGCCTCCCACTTCCATGGAAAACTGCGTGCCAAGCTTTGGGTCTCGCTTCTCGTTGTCCCGTTGAGTTCCCACTGTCAAGGCAGGGCCACAGCTATTGCTTTCGCTGCACAACTTGCTACCACTTGACCTTGGGGCCACTTTTTGTTCTGACTGCACAGTACATCACAGAAATGGGCACATAAATCAGTACACCGACTTCTTCAGGATGGTGGTTGTTCATGTTTCTTTAATATTCCTTTGGTCATCCCTGGATATGACGGTGGAGCCACTTCATCTGACTAACACAGCGAAGTTGCACGTTCGGACACTGGTTTTAAGTGGCAAAATCTGCATCATTACAGCTTCATGTTCTCCTCAAAAGGCTTCTGCTGCACACACTGCTCTGCTGGTGGGGTAAATCTGAAATTAGGATGGTAGATTGCTGAAGCTTTAGTACACTCTAAGCTAGCAGCTTCTCTTTCTCCCTGGTCATGCAGGTGTGCTGAAAAGCCCTCTCTTGGTGCCTTCTTGGCTTTGCTTACAGCTGCCTCGGTAAGGGAGCTTGTGGATACATCAGGGACAGGCAGAGAGAAAATAATATTCTGGATTATCCATCCTTGTCCGCTTTCTGTCAGATTGCAAGAAGTGGTTAGATGGTGCTTCCAGTGTCCACTGGTCTTCTAGCAGAAGCTGGTAGTTTTAAAAAGGCCTAAAGTCTAGCTTTCCAAGTACCAGTTTCTACCAAGGAGCACCTGTCATTGGCTCTATACAACTGCACTGAAAAGGAGCATTCAGGAAAAGAAAAAGGCATCTGCTGGCTTTAACACTCAGTGTTTGAATTGAGCAAGCTTTTCATTGCCCTATTAGTTTCCCTCGCCATGTGAAGAACTGCCATAATTTCTTGCCTACTGTATACTTATATTTAATCCAAAGGAAAACAGCAATTTTCTAGAAACCATGAGAGGCAAGCTCCAAAATATCTTTCAGCCTGTTTTCAGTACGTGCTGCTAAATACCTCATGTTTGTCAGCTCTTCTTGGCACCCTTTCTATGTAACAGCCTCTAATGATTTTGGATCGGCTTCTCTGCTGCTGATGGCTAGTAGGGATCACGCCATGCAGCAACGGCACTCCAATGCGTGCAGCATTTCACCACAGCCATTTCAGAGGTGGCTGCTTTTAACCTGGATTTGGAATGGGATTTGCAAAACTCTTTCTATCAGTGGATTTCACTGTATACAAGTTAAAGGATGAGTGGGCTTCCTCGCACACCATTTAATGAAGTCTTCCTAAAGCAGTTGCGAGTTCGCGTGCCAAGAGAATCTTAACTAAATTGGAACAAATTATGCTTCTCTGCCATGTGCTTCGCTTATTCCTCATGGAGAGGTGGCTTTTTAGATCTCTTCTTAGGCCTCATGCCTCTGGTGACCCAAGCAACATTTGCGTGCAGCGGTATCAGGTTTTCTTGCTGAGCCTTTACTGTTTGCACTACAGAAATAATCTGCAAGCGATTGTGGAGCTGGTTTTTATGCTTGTCTTCACTCTTTCCGAGAGGTAAGGGAGAATATGCTGTGAGCAGGCAAAAGCAAATTAAATCTGCACAGATCTCTTTGATGACCAATGTGCAATAAGGTTGCACGCAAATGTCTGTGTGTCTGCTGCTTGCAGCAAACAAAAATTGTCACGGGCAATGTCATCAGAACAAGGGGTTCAGGGAGGAATGCAGAGACTTCTGTGGGAATACTGTGGGTTCCCTGCCCAGGTTCAAGGTGGCAGTGATGCCCCTGGGGTGGCTTGGTGAAGACTGAAGGGGTCTGTGGCTGACGTAGTACAGGAGTCCTTGGTGGAGCTCTGCAGGTATTGGTGAACTTTTGTTAATGGATGCTACAGCAAGGGCAGGGAGAGCTTCCCTCATTGACACTGTTGTCTTGGGGAAAATGCACGGGGAAGGGCTGGCACAAAGCGGCTCTCCCACCATCCCATCCCAGGCAGGGTTTCTGACAGAGCAGCTGCAGGAGGGAGGGGAGCCAGAGGTGACAAAACCCTCTCACATCTTGTAGAAAAGAATGGTTTCGTCTGCAAGATGATAAATTGATGGTATGAATCAGTAGCAAAATGCAGGGCCTCTCTCTCATGATTCCCGTCACCTGCCAACAACCACTCAAGTTTAGACACGAACAGTTAGAGCCTTGCTGTAAAATGTGTGTAGGATGGGAACATGTGGCACAGGCTTCTCGGTGCTCGCTAGATGGGTGCTGGGTAGCTTTAAATCACTGAGCACATTTTTAGCTGACACAGGCTGTGTTTACGCACGTGGCCGTTGGGAGGACGGAAAAGGTGAGGATGCCATCCCGAAAACCAAAATGTCACCAGATGACCTGCTAACCCTGGGCTACCTGCCCACGTTCCTTGAGGTCCTGGCCATCAGATTTAGTGGCTTTTAAAAGTTTCTTTTCAGGTTCTGGGTTTATATGCTGTTTTATGTTACGTTTATTCCCTTTGGTTCTATTACTGCCTTACAACTGTACAATTCATGTGCTCGCTGGCACCAAACCTCGGGTGAATCTACCGCTACCATCCCCACAGCTAAAATGCCAACGGCAGCTCCTGAAATCCCAGTAGCAAGGGATGGAGCACCAAGTGTTGCAGGGAAAAAAAATCTGTAATCCTCTCAATATTTTTGCAGGTTTGAGTCCTAACCCTCATAGAAATAAAGGCATAAAAATGAAAATGAAAATGTCATCCTGAAGTACAGGCAAACTGACCACTCTGAATTTGTTTAGGAATTACATTTAAATTTTAGAAATCAGCCAAGCTCTACACAAGTAATTCAATAAGATATAAATGGCTACATTATAATGAGCAGACACCTATTTTAAGTATGATCTATGTTTTAAAGAAAATTCATTACAATAAGTCTTACAATACCAAGCTCTTCAATGAATTTTTCATGTCTGCATAGCAAGATATATATAAAATGATCGTAATCATACACCTTTGGGGCAATGCTGAGCACCAGCTGTTTCACTGATGATTTATAGGTTGCCATGTTCAAGGTTAATAATCAGGAGAAACAGGTTATAGTATGCAATGTATTTATGTCAGGTTAGAAGTTCAGTAGCGAGGATATGATGTTAGGATGATATGTGCAGTTTTAATTAGCTACATGCCAGTTTTCTGGAAAATCAAATGCACTCACTTTCTAAAGGTAAAAAACCTGTGAAAAGTTACCAAGGCTAATTTTTATTTTCAACTCAGCATGGCAGTCACAAAACATCACCCTGTGCAGCAGCTCCAGCCACTGGCGGGGGCACTGCTGGTGGCCATGGTTGTTTCCTCCCCGGATCCAGCTACATCCACATGTCCTCCTGCAAGAGGACCCTTGTAACTGTGACTGCAAGGATCTGCTCTTCGATGCAAGATGGTTTTTGTTGTTTAAAGGCTTGAAGTCCCCATTTGATGCCATGGGACTTTTTAAAGTTGCTGAGTAGTTACCCCTCGGTTTACCAAGGGAACTGGAACTGGAACTTTCTGACACAAGGTGCGAGCTCTTCTGCTCAGGCCTGGGGAGCTGTAGCTGCTTGCAAACACCAGAGTCCCTGAGCAGGGCCTCGGAGAATTGTCATTGCAGTGCACTGCTTTGCAAAAACCTTTGCTGCTTCTGTTCAGCTTTCCTGAGCTCCCTTGTAGCTGAATGCTCATCCCTGAGAAGTCAGCAGCTTTCTCCACACACTACTGTGATTATATTCACAACAGGGAGCTCCAAATAAGATGAGGAATGGGGCTAATTCATTTCAGAGAGATGTCTTCAACAAAATCTTACCCCATGCACTGATAGCAGACTTCTCTTTGGATGAAAACAGTTGATCCACCCCATCCTTGCATTTTCAGCTGTGTTAACGCACCCGACTGGGCACGATAGGAGCTGTGCTGGTGCCAGGGTCAGGTCGAGCTTCATGCCCACACGTTGCTGTGTCCACCTCTTCCTCCAGGACTGATTAGTGGGATTTGAGTCTCGGACCACTGTGAGCCCTCACTAAGGACTTCCTTGGTGCCGAATGTTACGTGCAGCAACACCCCTCACCCCCAGACCCCGACTGCACGCTTTGACTGTTTGATGTCACGCGTCCAAGGTCTGTCTCTGCTCCCCGCTGTGCATTAATGTATGCTAAACAACCTGTTGAACTTATAATAACAAATGCAGCCCAGTCTCCAAACAAATGGCAAGAGGCACCCTGGCATAATAAAATCACCAGAGAGAGGGCAAGGAATAGGACACAGATGAGATTTCATTCTCATAAATTGCCTCTCTATTACACTTGGAGTATATTCACAATAGGGAGCTCCAAATAAGATGAGAAAAGGGGCTAATTCATTTCACAAGGATGGCTTTAAATCTCAGCCTATATCCATGCTAGAAAATTAATTATGGCTATGATGAATGAAAGGAGAAGTTATATCGGTAATGAACATCACCATATCATGCTTTCTTAGCCCAATAAAATTTTCTTTAACTAAGCAGTAGCATTCATAAATGTCAGCAAAGCAAACATGAAGATAATAGGATATGTTGACCTGGGTGTAGGCAGTGGTGCCTATGGGTACAGGAAAAGCTGTTTGAGCCCTTACATGTTTGTGTGTAACTTTAAAAGGCCAGGCTCTCTTAGGCATTTCACAGAGCAACTGACCAGGAAGTGGAGAAAAAACCAATAAAAATGGGTGATATAAACATTTTATTGAGAGTTGTGGGAGATGGTGGAGGAAGCTGGAATCCCAGGGTGAAAATTTGGCCATATCGAAGGTAGTAGTGAAACTAATCCTGACTATGGATTCTGGTCTTACAGCATCCAGGTCCTAAACAAAATAACCTAAACTGCCCTAGTAAGTTATTAGACTGTAAACCTGGCGTTGTAATCGAAGGGCTTGCGCTCAACCATTTTGCTTCCCTACTATGTCAATGTGTACTGGCCTCTCACTGGTTAAACTGGAGGTTTAACCAACCCAGTGTCCTAAAAGAGGGCCAACCACCCTCCAGGCTCTTCTGTTCATATTCACTAAACCTGTTCGTAAAGACCTGGGGAGACAGATCCCACAAACCATGCTGTGCTTCCCTTGCATTTTACCTTACTCTCCTCGCTGTAGTTTTTGCTGTTTGTGTTGCTCCTGTTCTCTGCGAACGTGGAGGACCAAACAATCCCTCTTCCTTGGCCACAGCATTTTCTAGCTTGGAAGCCAGTTGTGTTTCCCATCAGTCTTTTGTCTTCAGAATGACCCACGGTCGGCCCAGTCTCTCTCTACAGATTGTCCCTTCCAGACTGCTCCCTTAGTCAGTCTCAAGGCAGGTCCTGGCCCTGGCCACTCTGTTTGGGCTAGGACAGTTCATGTAGCCAGGTTGCTTCACCTGGGGCTTCAGCTCTTCCCATTCACACCTCCTGTTAACCAGCTCTCCTCTTTTGCCATGGGGTCCTGTCATTTTGTGTTCAGCTTGTGATTCCATTTCCCAGAATGTCCTCTCAGTGGTCCCCTGGCTGGTCACCCCTCCATGTGTTATTTCTGCCTGATTCCAGTCCTGGTCTGCTTCTCACCAGATTGCACGGATGCCTCTCCACTGCATTATTTCGAATGAAGACCTTTTTCAAACACGAACACTGCTGTTCAAAATATTTTAAGCATCTCCATGAAGGCGTGATCTCTGTTCCCTGCTGAACGCTGTTTGTACCAGGTCCTGGGAGAGACCTCGAAGAATCTGCTTTTAACTATGAACTAAATCCTTTCATCCAGTTTCCAATTTGATTTTCAGTCATGTTGGAGGAGTTCGAGTTAGAGTGTGCTTCCCCAGTTTGCTTAGGAAGATGTTTGGAAGACTCTGTCAAAAGCCTTGCTAACCTCAAGTATATCCACAAAGCCTATTACTTTACCACACAAGGAAATTAATTTGATTTGATGCAATATGTTCTTAACAAACCCGTCTTGGCTGAATCTCATCTCCTTGTTCTCATCTGTGTGCCTACAAACAGTTTTTTTATTTTCCTGGGAAATGAAATTAAGCTGACAGTGGTTTATAATCCCCAGCCCTCCTTCTCCCTCACCCTTCCCCCCCTGCCCCATGCATCCTCTTCCTTTCTCCAGCCACGCTACAGCCTCTCTGTGTGTTGCCGCTGTGGCAGGCTTGGGCCTTCTGCTGAAATTTCCGTCTGTGCTTTCCTGACGTCTTTTTTTGTTGTTGTTGGGGTTTTTTTTGTTTGGTTTGGGGTGGTTTTTTTGTATTCCTCTGGTGCGGTAACCCTCCCTCCCCATCCAAACCCCTCGCTCCAGCGCTCCCACAGGGGACGGAAAGCTGCTGTTTTCCCTCACATGTCATGACATTTGACCACTTCACCCTCAGCCAAACAGCGAGCGGCTTGCTGCTTAATTTCAGGATCCAAAATACAATTGCTTTTTAAACTCCCTATGGACTCTTTCCAGGCTACTGCACAAATTAAGCCTGTCTCTACTCCTTTCCCCACCACTTCCTTTCCTCGCAGAACAGAAGCCTCTTCCTTCTTTTTAAACTTTTATATTGTGCCATAAATTTACGTGGAGACTTGCAGACGCTGGGTAAGACCCCCTGGCTGCCCAGAGGACTTGGGCTGCTCGGCTGCAGTGAGAGGGTCCCCTCCACAGGGCTCTACCCTCCCTCTTCCAGTGGCAGTGTGGACGCCAAATGGGAGCAAAGCATCTCTCTCTTGCCAAGGTCTCTCCGGCAAATGGTGCCGCCCCATCAGAAATGGTTACAGCTTCCTGCTTCTCTACGGGGGTCTGAGATGCACAGGGATGGATCTGTGCGTCTCCTGCGTGGCTCTGCGGTCCCCTGGTTTGCACCCAAAGCAGAGCGGGAGCTGCAGTTTCGTTTCCTTTACATGCTAATGAGCTCAGCTGCTCTGGCAGCAGCGAAGCCGGGCGGGGGGGCTCAGCTGCGGGCGGCGGGCGGCCCCAAAAACTGGCAACAGAATCTCCAAAAGGACAGAGAGAAGCCCCGGCATGGAAACCAGCCCTTCCCTGCTCTGTATCTCGGAGCTGTAACCCAGCTCTGTGGCAGCCACTCTGCAAGAGTGGTTCCCTGGGCTGAGGGCATCCAGCGTCCTTTCCCCTCTGCTGCCTGGAGAGGTTTCACAAAGTGCGGCCCTGGGAATCACTGCCACCGTGTCGAAGGGCCAAGAGCAGTTCGAAGCTCAGTCCCCGGCCATGCAGATCAGTTCAGTTCCCATATATGTTTTCTTTGGAAGTCTACATCAACCATTTTATCTTTGATTCTAACTACACCTTCTAACCAAGCCGAGCTTCATGTGGTTTTGTCCCTTATGCCCTCACAGCCATTTCTCTGCTGCCTTGCTCGGCATCCAGAGATGCTGGTTTCTGCAATGGAAATAAAACTGTGAAGACCCTCTGATTAAGAGACCTCTGTAAATATTATGTGCTATGAACATTATAGCATGCACANNNCCCCCGCCCCCCCCAATTAGTAGTGAGTGAAAATTAACTGCCGATATGCCCCTGCTTTGGTACTTAATGTTACCTCCCTCAATGCTTGGAGAAATATGAGCATCGAGTATGCACAACACTGTAGACGTCACCTTTTACACCGGTCTGGTTATCTCATCAAAACTAACGTAGATGGACTGCAAAACTTGTCTAGTGAGTTAACAAATCTTCAGAAAGCAGAAGTCACAGGGGACATCCACGGTTTTGACTTTTTAATCATTTTTGTCTTTGAATAAAATACTCTGCTTCTCCAGCGTACTATAAAACCATCTTTGTGTAGGTACTTTGTATGCTGTGCCATTCACAGCACCAGCTTAGCTGCACAGCCCTCTTACTAGGTGTTACATGCTTATTTAAAAAAAACCAAAAAAACAACAAAACCAACACCACCAAACTGTTTTGGGACAAACCCCCCAAAACCCGGGTGGGCACAGCCACGTTGTGGGGCGCAGTGGCCACAGGAGGTGCTGTACTTGTGCTGTGCGTGGGGCAGCTGCCCCAGCTACACTGTGTGAACCTGAACTTTGGTGTGAACCTGAACTTCTGCATTTCCTGCCTTTGTGTTGTTTTGTTTTGCTCCATTGTTGGCTGGGCCGGCCTCCCTCCTCCCCTCACCAGCGGATGCACCCTGAATTCAGCGTCTTCCTATTCTCAGAATCCCTCCCTTATTTTCTCCTCTTCAGGCTGTGAACAAACTTTTGTGCCTTTTCCATGTTTTGCTTGATTTTTCCAGCAGCTGAGTCAGCATCTCCCTTTCCCTGCGAGGCAGCAGCCCTTTAAAGCCGCTGTTATCTCGCAAGCGTGCCATTTGCTGCAACCACCACCTAGAGCGGCTGAGATAAGTGAGGCAGTGGAGGGAGTAACCATCTCCTCACAGCCCATGAATGCTTCCAGTCAGGCTGGGAAATAATAGAAATATTTATTCTCTGGAAATCTTCCCGCAGCTGCTCTTGCTCCCTCTTTGTTTCACCCAGTGCCGCCTATCTCAGTGGCAAACTGAGATGGAACTGGGAAAGGCCTGAGCCTGGTACAAAGTCCAGGTTTTCTCCTCCTTAGCAGGATTTTTAGTGAGCACTGGAGTGAGCAGAGACCATCTCTGCCCCCTCTCCTCCATGATAGCCTCAGCCTCCAGTACTGAAGGGGCCTGGCAAGAAATGAGGCTGTGGTACCGAAACCTCCTCGGCAAGTGTCCTGTGCAACCAGCCCGAGGTCTCATGGGGCAGTGGACCAGCCAATGCCAGCAGCTGGGCGCCGTGCTGGGACTGAGGGTGAACCCTCACTCTTCTTGTAAGGCCACTAAGCCCCAACGGCCACCATTTCCCCAGAATGAGATACTGGAGAAGAGACCCTGGCACAGGCACTGTAAGTGGTTTCATGGTAAAGAAGACAGCACTGGCATGCCACCCAGGACAGGTTTGGCCAGGCTGGCTGAGCCAAGAGCCAGTGGAAGGAGCAGTGAGGGCCAGGCTGCTTTGTCTACCCAGAGGTGTAGGTGCCCACGCAGAAAGGGGATGAGATCCAGGGGACACGCACAGACATTCGGCACTTAGAGACCTTTCAGCATCCCTTTTAACTTCTCTGGGTGTAACCCTCAGGGTAGAGACTGAAACTGCAGCTTAGCTGGAAAAATCACAAAGCACGTGTTATAAACACCCACCGGAGCTGTGAGCTCTTACCAAGGAATATCCTTCCTTGGTATCCCTAACGAGCCCATGCTCAGGTTAAATGGAAAACTAGTTTAATCTGCTCTTCTCTCTGGAAATACCTGCCACGCAGCCATTTCCTGCAACGGGGAGGCAACTGCTTTCTGGTGAAAGCTCCTGTTCTGGGAGGTACATGGTTACAGGGGAATCTGCCATTTTTATAGCTGACCAGAAACTTCTACATCAGCTGTTTGTGATTAACCTTTTTCTTCTTTCTCTCTTTGCAAACCAGCTGAAGATCAAAGGCTCAAAGCTGGAGCGCCAGGTTTATCTCAATATGCTGTGACTGAGCCGTGGTTTTTGACAGGCTAGAAGTGGCTGTATGGGCTCTGGGCAACAGTGGCCTCCCTGTTCTGGTTTTGTACCTCTTTCTGTAAGGAATAACGGGGGAGCAGCCAGGGGTGTGCTGAGAGGCCGGATGCTATGGCTCGCTAATGATGCTTCCGGGGGTTTAACTGGATGCTCTGTATTTTCCAGCCACAGCAGACTACAACCGCTATCAGAGAAAAGTCTCACGCTGATGTCTTTGTATAAATACATGTTTATTGTTGTACTGAAAATTGCAGGGAGTTACTATAAGACAGAGCTGTACTTCCTGTGGTCTGTATCAACTGAAGGATGGCCAAATTCGGCCCCGTGCCTTTTTGCTGCTGCCTACGTGCCTGCTTGTGTCCTGCTCTGCTCTAGTCCATGCTGTGTCCCACTGCAGCGCAGTCCCCAGTGTGCATTTTTTTGGGTTCATTCCTGCCCTGCAGGCTGCTGGAAGAGATGGGCTGAGCTGTGCACAGCCTCCACGGGGCTTCAGCTCCCCGCGGAGGCTGTGCGGGGCCTGTGAAAAGCCATCTGTGCCTCGGGACCCCTTCGTCCATCTCATCCAGACACTTTTGCCCAATGTATCAGGTGGAAGTGGCTGGATCTTGACCAATTTTTAATTACCAGCGCACTGATTGAAACGGTGGCAGCGCCGGCTACCTGGAGTCAGTAGGAATTGACTCCTGTCATGTGGTGGGTATAATCTGCTCTCACTGTGACCCTGCTGTGGGACTGATGCCAGGAGACCAAGAGCAGAAACCGGATTTTCAGAGGCAGTGAAAGCCCACAGCCTCTGCTGGAGGAGCAGAGAGCAATGAATCCTCTGTGACACTGTGAATATCGGGCCGCAGTCCCCGGCCAGCCCTTCTGTGTGTGGGACTGCTATGAGATAGCATTGTGGCATGCCATACTGTGTTCTCAAATAAAGAGAGGAAGGAAAAGGATTTTAAGTAAACAAGAACAGAGCAGTTCACAGAGCTGACCGCGACTGCCAGGCAGCCTCGTCAATAACTTGCATGCTTGCCTCAGACTGCAGATTATTTCAATGTCAGCACAGATGCCATTTCTGGAAACTCCCTGCAGACCAAGGACATCAGAGGAGCCATTTTATTGTACTTGATGGGTGAGTGCAGGAGGCAGAGGTTAATAAGACTGATATTATGCACAGAGTATGCAGAATAAACGAGCCGTCGTGAAAAGTTTGTGTGAAAAACGTTTCATTTTCTCCATGCATGCCGAAGAAAAAAAGAAACACAGTTTCCTCCAACTCCTGTTTTTAAATGCACATTTGTGACTTTTGCAGCTGCTAACGTGTGCGATGCAGCGCCGCAAGGCTCTCCTGAGCATAAGACTTCTCACCTAATATGCACATACTTAACCGCCTCTGAAACTCATTTATCTACACCAGCTACTTCCAGACTCCCTGGCATAAAACAGTTTTGCACCAAAGCTGTGTTTGTATTCTCATATGTGACAACACCACATGAGGTGTTTTGGTGTTATTTTGTAAAGTCTCTCTTTTCCTACGCATGAGCCACATTTGTCTGTGGGTGTAAGGAAGCCTTCCCACCCCCTCTGGCTTTAGAGACAGATCTGAGAAAAGCAATAGTTGCATTTTGGAACACTGCAGAAGTTTAGAAAAAGACGGTATTTTTCTGTGTACTCTAAAAAATACTCGAGAGCGTAGAGAAGTTTGGGATCGCATGTTCAGGTACTCTCGCCAGAAGCCACAGTGAGTTTCACGGCTGTGGAAGCTTTCCAAAACCCGCCGTGTGCACAGCCCAGGTGGCGTGCTGCTTTCAGGGCACCTGGTGAGTGCCGTGACACCCACATGCCCAAACCCTGGGAGGCACATACGCTGTTGAACACGGCAGAGGGCTGCCAGCACCACCCTTCTTTGTAAAGGTGACCCTTACGTCATGGGGAAACCTCCCTGCACATCAGGCTGTGAAGAAGGCACATCTGTCATCCCTAAATAATTCTTGAGCGAGTCTTCCTAGACCATTCAGGGAGCATTGCAGACAGAAGGAGAAGAAAAAGGGTTGCTCTTGCTAACCTTGGAGTCTCGGCAACACTGCAAAGGCAAAGCTCAGGGAGATGCTGGGAAGGGAAGGCTCTCAGGTCACTAATCATCACATAGTTCTGGAGGGCTGAACAGGGACCCCAGCGCAGCACAGGTGAAAGTGCAAGCCCCTGGTGATGGGATGGGATGGGATGGGATGGGATGGGATGGGATGGCCTGACAGCCAAGTAGATGGCGGACTGAGGCCAGTTCTCTGAGCAGGAAGCACCAGTTTGTGCTTGAGAGAAGGGAAGAGGGTGCCAGGATGTCCCAGATCTAACAGCTCCTGGCCGCATTCACGGCAGCCACGAGTGCTTACAAAGACAAAATACTAATGCGTTGGCTGGCTGAATGCTCAGGCTCAGTGAATGCTGAGAAAGCAAAGGGGCTTCAGCTATTTTGAAGAGAACAAATCCAGACAAAAGATGCAGCAAAGCCGACTGTAACAGCATATGCCACAAAAAGTTAGCTCCTCGTCCTTTGTAGGCAGGATGGGCTGCAGCTGCAACACAGGGGGAGCGAGGGGGGGCTGAGCAGGAGTGCAGCTGCTCCCGTCACGTGGGGAGAGCCCACTCGGCACCTCCTGGGGAAGGCTCAGGAAAGAGGAAGGAGGGAGGGGGCTGGCCCCAGGATCTGTGATACTGCTGCTGACGGGAAGCAGATATGTTGGATGAGGGACAGCGAGCACCAGGATGCACAGCAAGGTGTTCCTGTGCCAGTTGCCACCCAAGTAAAAAAAGAATTGGGAGCCTTGAAGGTGATGAAGTTGATGCTGGCTGTATGGAGATGCAGAAAGACTCTTGTGCCGTCCTCCAGGAGTCCTGAAGTGGTTTTTGTTCATTTGGAAAACGCAACACTTTATTAAGGCTGTTGATTTACCACCAGTTGAGCTGGAAGAATAATGGATGGATAAACTGAGATTTTTTTTTTTTTAACCCCAGATGCTTAATAAACTTATTCCCAAACAGACAAGCACATATATTACAAATTAAAATGGGATGTTTGGGAACCAGCAAGTGAATCTGGATGGAAAATCCTTTGTATTACATCCTTGAAGATATTTTGCAGATTTTACAGACTATCCATCAGGGTTCAACACGCAGCCGTGCTACAGGACAGGAGTGATATTCTTGAAGAATTTAAGCACATAAAGTTAATGATGTGAGAACAGGTGTTCACTGCTGTAGTTGATGGGGAGGAGTTTGGTATGGCATCTAGATAAGGACAATATGAGCAGTGAGAGATTAAAATGCATATGGGTAAGCAACAAAGAGACAGAATACCAAATAGCAGAGATGCCATGTGTGAGCCATGGGGGGATTCTGAAAAGGGTTAAAAAAGATGCTGCTGCAAAGGTTAAAGCTATAACTCAAATGCAGATTAAAAAAAAAAAAAAAAAGATTAAAAGCAAGCAATGGGTGCTGTCAGGTGCCTGGACGCTCATATATTACCTGCACGAAGGAAAACAGCTACAGCACAAGGCAGACGGAGTTGAGGGGATGGCACAGCAGTTCTGGCACCACTCAGCCAAAACACTCGCGAACACAACGGTCCCCTTGCTGGGAGCGACCCCCCTGACCTATCAGTGGGTATTGCTGAGAGCATCGCAGCACCAAATGGTGGCTTCTTAGCATGGGGATTGCGATTAATAGTGGATTTGAGCACTCAAGTTAATGCAATTTCCATTACTAGACCTTTTTATTGTCCCCTGTAACTTTCTCAAATTAATTCTAGGTTTTCTTGCTCAAGCTTTCCTCATGAGCGACTTGTTGTTTGAAGGGGTGGGGGAGGGAAAAAGGCAGGAATGCAACCAGAAATCCAGTCTCCTTTTCGATTCTTACAGAGGGGTTTAACCAAATGCAACCATTTGACCTGAATATTTCAAATAGAACCAAAGAGATTTTGTTCAGCCATAGCACAACCCCATAAATCCCTGTGGAACAGTCCAAATGCCAAGAAAACGGAAGTAATTCTTTCTGTATAGACATGGCAATACCAGATTAATGGGCTGGGGAGTAGCTACCATACAACTGTGAACATATTCCGCTCCTGAGAACCTTTCTAGTTTTTTTCCTCCCCATCTTTTTCTCCTGAGCTGCCTCTGAGCATCATTTCAAACTCCTCTGAAATACATAAGCGTAAGCTCTGCTGAAATGTCCAGGGCAAATGGACTGGAGGACACAAAACCTCTCAATGGCACAGGAGAAAACACTTGCTGTGAATACAGACAAAGGAACTAAAGAGAGGATAAGGACCTCAGGCTGCTGGAGTCTAATGTCCTTTTCTGTCACTGTTGGGTCTTAATAACTGGTGTTTATCAAATGCTCCTTTGTCATATTATTAGTTGAATTTGCTAACAGGGAGGCTGATGTTTATAACCTGTCTTACCAGCACAGGACTGGGATGAGAACATCAATATGAGTTTGCCTTAAAAAAAATGGAAGTAAAAACAATGGGGAAAAGCACTGGGTGGAAAGAGAACTGATGCTGTTGAGAAGGTGAGATCAGACACAGGGAGAAGAGGATCTTGAACCTGCTGCCTAACAGGACTGCAGCATCTCAGGAAAGCATGTTTCTCCTCAAGGAACGCTCCCTATTTTTAATGTACTGGACCCTACCTATAGCACCAGCCTGTGCAGCCTGCTGTCAAACAAAGCCCAGAAGTACCCATTGCCTGGAGCACAACAGGATGCGATGATAGGCTGAGAAATCTGCAGAAAACACAAGAGATCAAGCCAAATCCTGCAACTTGCTGTTCGTTTTAGCTGAGAGATTAAAGTACCAGCAGAAAAGAAAGAGATAGAGCAGATGCGGCATCTCCACGGGGCTTCTCCTTGCAGCCGCTTTCCCGTCCCTGTCTTGTGCCTTCTCGTCCTCTGGAGTGTCACAGCAGTCCCAGTTACTAAAAAGGCACACGGCAGCACCACAGCGTGCTGGAGAGAGTGCCTGTGGCAGGGGGGGAGCGGAAGGATGGATGCAACCCGAGGCAATTCAGAGAGACACTTGTGTCTTCTTTGGAGGACATGGGACTGCCCCACTTTGGGACAAGGAGCCATCTGCTCTTGGATGCAGAAATTCCCCACTTTCTGGTGCAAGATGACCACCAGGCTCTTTCTGGAGAGGCAGAGGGGATGTTTCATGCGGGCTGGGACACCCAAATTGGGGAGCGGGCGGAGGAGGAGGGAGAGGTTGGGTGGCCTTCCTCCCTCTCCTAGCCAGCACTGCACTCATCCCACCTCCATGGTGCCTGAGCTGTGATTTCATAGGGATACCTGGCTGCATCCTGATGAACTCAGAGTTATTGTCACCATGTGGACAATTACCTTCCCCTGCAATGACACCTCCTTTTGCTTTGGGGGGAAAGAGCCAGGTGGGCTGGGGCACCCATCTCTCTGTCTTACATAAATTTAACAACAAAAAAAAAGTTTCATTGAGCTGGAAAAAAAATGCTCAGCAACACAAGAAATAAATAAAGATTAATTTCACTCCAAAGAAGACCATCTCATTTTGTTTTGCCTTTTAAAATCCTTAAACACAAATAATTTCCAAAGTGAAACACAATTTTAAAACACAAAATTGAGTGTCTTCATTTTGGAAATTTTAGATACTTTCCTTTGAAAACTCCAAATTAAATGCTGGTGAATTTTTGTTTTATTTGTCAAAGCTGTTCCCAAAAAATATGATGAAATTGGCAAATAGCTCCAACTGACTTTGAGACAAAGCTGTCCCACCACTAACCAAGAGCATAACTTTGGTCCTTCAGCATGCAGGAAGCTTTTATTTCCATTCATCACTCCCTAATGTGCATTAAAAATTGCACATAAGATATAATTATTGAGCTGTGTAATCCTTGCATAGTGGGAAAAAGAAGAATGATGAAGTGTATCTGCCAAGCTCAATCCTCATCAGTCACTGGCTTCCCGGGCAAATTCCTTTCCCAGATGAAGTCAACAGCAAAACTCTCAGCAGCATCGACAGTTTAAGGTGTTTGTTTTGTTTTGTTATATTTTCTTGTCCCCAAATGTCCTTGAAGAGCACCACTTTTTAACCTGAAAATCTGGATCCACCGTGGGAAGAAAAAAATCCCCAAAAACCAAGCAGAGCACCCTGAAGCTCCTCAGTTAGCAAACACACTTTCAAAGGCTGCAGGGCTGCATCCTGATGCTGCCGTGGCGCGGGGCTTTCAGTCCACAGGTAGCGGGTGCTGCGATGCCGAGCCACCGACGGCAGCGTGCCAGCTCCGGCACACGCATGTCACCCACCCACACCCACACGCGCACACACACACACGTGTGCACACTCACACACGTGTACACGTACACCCCCCGCCTCTCCCAAAACACACACACACACACAACAAAGGAGCCCTGTGTGCCCTCTCCAGCCTCCCCGCATTGTGCTGTCCCCACCATGCAGCCCCCACGTGAAACTCCAATATATCTCAAAATAATTCTGCTACGGCTTTTTTTGTTCCAGTTCAATTATTTGCTTGTCTGTCTATACAATGGCTATTCTCTTATCAATTATGTTTTTCTCTCTCACTCATTTCCCTTCTTTTTCCCTCTTTTTTTGGGGGAGCATATCGGAGTTGGAAGATGCTAATTAACCCTTTGCATAACAGGGTCCCTGACGCACACCATCACCCGGTGAAGGTGGGACTGTGAGGAGGAAGAGGAGGAGGAGGAGGAGGAGGGGAGGGGAGTGAGGAAGATGACACAACAAACACGAGTCCGCAGCAGCCGGTTCCAGACACAACATCTGCAGAATGAGGCCATTTTTCTGTAACTCTAATCTCATAATTCATTGTTTGTGCGGTGTTGGTTACAGTAGCTGAAAGGGGGGATAACAGCAGGTCAATTTGGCAGAGAAGCGCATTTGAATCTTCAATGAGGGACTAGCCCACCTTCTGATAAGCGGCTGAACCATGGCCAGAAATAGAGAAAATAAGCAGCAAAGTGGCTCAAAAGGAGAGACAACACCTCTTAAAATTATGTAAACCTGATAGAAAGACTTATTTCTTTGAATCCGTGGGGGTGGCACGCATTTGGCGAGCACCAGGGAGATGCGGCAGCCTTTTCCTTGCCACTGCTGCTCTTTGGGCTTCTGTGAGAGCGGGCTGCTGGATCAGCTCCTGTGGCCAGGGACTTGCCGGCAGTACCATGGCACTGTCTTATGCTGACGAGCCTTTTGCCTTTTCTTTTTCTCTGCAAAAGATAAAAAAAATGAATAAGGGTGTTTTCCCCCCCATTACGTATAAGGATGCCTGAGTCCAGTGCGGGCGGTTGTGTGAGAGGTGTTGGTTAATGTTAGTGGCTGATTACTAAACTTCTTGTTTCGAACCACAAAACCCTAACATGTCAGCCTAAATTAGCTAACAGCAAGGGAGTGTCCTTCTCGGTTTGCAGACCACAGCACATCTGCTCTTTGAAGAAAGAGAATGAGCAAAATAGGGTTGGGTGGTTGTCGGTGGGTTGTTTTTTTTTTTTTTTTTGCCTCCCCTCAGCCTCCCATTTGTGCGTGTGTTCATAAATATCCTGATGAGAGGCTGCCTCTGTGGTTGGCGTGTGGAAAGGGGGAAAGGAGGGTGGATAAAGAGCGATTCTCCACCCGCGTGGGGGACACCCTTCCTCCCCTCCCCACCACCTCCTCTTCCTTCCCCTCCCCTCGCCATTTGACCTTGAGTTCGTTCTCTGCTCCCGTTCCCCTCCTCCCCCTACCCGCTTGCATCTGGTATCCGAGACAGGCTGGTGCAGCTGGGGGGCTGAAAATCCCCCTCCCCACAACCCATAACCCCCGCTGCTCTGGGAGGACCATACACTCCGGATGCTCCCCATGTGCCCGCCACACCGCCCCTGGGAGCAGGGGCTGAGGGTCGGGACACAGCCCCCTTGGCTCCCCAGCATGAGTGTCCCGCACCGCAGCGCTGCCACTCGTCTCCCCTAATCCGGTTGTCTTTTCCAGCAGCGTATTGGGGAACAATGGGCAGCCTTGTGCTGGCCCAGGCTGCTCGTCCCCGTCCTTGCAGCTGGCGCGTCCACCGGTGCTAAGCTCCAGTGAGCAGGATCAGCTGAAAGCCTCATTCCCCTTCACCCTCTTCAAGGGCTTGCCTATCCGCTGGGGCCGCTATCGGTTACACGAAACATTTGGTTTGCAATGGCCTGTTTGTGCTGCAAGGCAAAGGGCTCTTCCAGCAGCGGGCGGTGATCCTCGGCAGAAAAAGCTCGCCCTGTGTTAGTTTACAACAGTTTCACCCACACAGAAAAGTACAATGGAGACAGATCATGCACAGTGACAGGCTGCCGGCGGCTCCAGGGGATCCATAATTTATGATGTTTTTCTTACCGATCCGGTTTTGGATTTCACAAGCGGGCCCGTTTCCTTCCCATTTGTTGCTTCCTTCCGTCCTCCTTTGGAGAAACTGAACACTGGGCTCAAAAGGAGCGACAGCGGCAGCAGCCGCCTGGCTCTCCCATGCGGCTGTGTTTGCACCGGGCAGGTGGGGGTTCCCTGGCCTCGCCTTGCTGCCCTGTATTTGTTACAGAGAAAGGTGAATGCCCTGACACACCTCGCTGTAGCTCAGCTTCCCAACAAACAGCAGCAGGGGCAGCCCACGCAGTGCTGCCCCTATCCGTATTCAGGTTCACCAGGTCACCTGGTAAAAGCAGGACTGCCAGGATGCCCAGCAATTGGCTGGGTAATTAAAGGTAAAGAGGTTAATAATGGCTTTTAAGGATTGTTCTTACTCAAATGAATAAGAATCAAAACTTAATCTGATCTACCATCCATAATCTAGCTGTTTTTCCCTTGCCAGAAATAGATGCACCAGGGCAAGTTGAGGGCAGTCAGATGCTGCCTCTTGCAGCAAGCAGGGGTGTCACCACTCACATCCAGACATAGAGGTGCAGAGCTATGAGTCTGTCTCCTGGGCCAAGCCTGAGCCCTTCCTCTGGGGAACAGCCCAATTTCAGATCTGGAGCTGGATTTTTCACTGAAGCCCATCCCCACCACAGACTTCCGGTCCTGCCTGCCCTGTGGCCACGCTCCCAACCTACCCACACCTGTCCAGGAGGCCACCAGCAGAGAGATGGCCAAAGGACCTGTGCCAAGGCCCCAGCGCCCCCACCCCACCCACGCACAGGCTGGCAGGGAGGGTGTGGGGTGCATGCCCCAGCCCCACGCCAGGGCTGCCGGCCCTGCTGCAGATGGCTGGGTCACCCGGTGGCTTGGGAATGACCAAGTAAGGTTAAAACCACAGTCACTGTGGTTACCAGCGCTGTGATTAGTCACACAGCGAGTGATCCAATTATAGCAACCCCTCCCCCGCAGCACCCCCCACCTCATCTGTGCAAAAGGAAAAGCCCAGGCCTCCCTTAACTCGATTTCAAGGGAAAGGAGCTGAAGTTGGACAGGGGGAAGCAGGAGGCCGGGGGAGGTGCCAGTGAGGTGTTGGTTTCCAAGCCCACCATGGATCACAGGGGTAGGACGCCCTGCTTGCCCCTGTGCTGGGGCACTGTCTGGAGTGACACAGCTTCGGGGGCGGTGGGGACGCTGCAGCCCAGGGGATGTCAGAGGCTGCAAACCGCTGTTGGTGATGTCACCGTGTGGCCTTGGCAGATTGGTCCATCTCCTGCCAGTGCACTTCTCTGACCCCGGGGCTGCTGTCCTGTTGCTTCCCACCTGGAAGGCTGCAGCTCTGCTTCCTTTTCTTCTTTTTTATTTCAAAAAATGATTTCAGGCAATTTCAAATACTCCACCCGATCCGCCTTGCAAATGGCTGTGGTTTTTAGAAACCGACTTCCCCTCTCGCGGGGCCCAGACCCTCCCCCAGTCAGGCAGGGAAAGGGGATGAGGGAGAGCAGGCTGCTCGGCCCCATCCTCCTCTACGCCAGCTGGCGCCGGGAGCAGGTGACAGGCACCTGTGTCCCTGCGCCACCGGGCGCCCCCCGGGCTCCCTCCCCGGTGGCCACTGAGGTGGTGCGAGGAGCGGGTGGGAAGCAGGGAGGGAGGGAGGGAGGGAGGGAGGAGAGGCATTAATTTGCTTCTGTGGGAGGCGGTAGTGCCTGCCCACAGAGCGTGGGGCTGGGCACCACCTGGGCACCCCAAACCACCATCCTGCCTGCAGGACCCTATGCCTGTGGATGCCACTGGCATCCTCCACAGAGCCCTCTGTGCTGGGCATGCTGCTACTGCCATCAGTCACTGTTATTTATTGTCTTCTTTCAGTGCAGAGCAATCCCAGAGGCACAAGACAGCTCGGCAATGCCGATCCTGCACTGGATTCTTCTCTACCTCTCCTTGCATGTGTAGGTTTTTTTGGCCGTGCAGTGCTCAAATGTTATCCCTCCAGCTCAGTTCTTGAGCAGGGTGCGGACTGAGGAATGGCTGAGGCAAATCTGAAGAGGAAAAATGATGCCACAACTTGGTTCCCATGCTGCCAACTTTTGTCCCAGCACACCATTTTATAGCTGAGCTGTAAAGCCTTGGGAAACCACCTAATGGAGACCTTGATCCTCTGGAGTGGTGTTCGCAGTGGCATTCATGGAGTGAGCCGTTACGGCCCCAGCCCTCCTCCGTCTCGTGGATGCAGCCGCTTTCCTCCCAGGAATGGGCTTCACAGGTCCGTCTCATGTGTCCCTCAGGTTTTACCTGCTCCGGGCTCAGGAAACACCCACAAAAGATGAGGGTTCTGTCCCCAAGGTGTGCGAGTGAGGGACGGGAGGCTGCGGACTGCCACGGCCTCAGTGGTGTGCTGTTGGGTTGTTTCCTGGGCTTGTCAAGATCCTGCTGGGAAGAATCTCCCCGCTTGAATTAGGGAGGAGTCCGTGGCTCCTGTTACTGCCATTCCCTGTCCGCCTGCTGACAAATCACTCCTGGCTGAGGGCACTGCTGTCCCGGGGATCATGCAGCAATTTGCAATGAGTTTCTTGGCCTTTCAGGGCAGTAGCTGTGAGACACTATCCAAAGTATTTTTGAGGGTAAGATGGAGGCAGGCACCTCCCACTCAGCCCACCTGATTCATTTCCTAATAGACTTTGACTCAACACATTCTTGACTCCCTGAATGAGTGGGAACTTTCCTGGAGCTTTTCCAACAGGTGACCTCTGTCATGCTGCTTGCCTGTTGATGTTGCCTTCCTGGTTGAACTTTCCTGGTTTTCCTATCTCCCTCCCTTGCCTACTTTTCTGCCTGACAGGAGGATTTCTTCCCAGTCCTGCCTCCAGCCCTCCCCAGCCAAGCCAAGGAAAACATCCTCTCCCCCTTTCACAGTGATGCGTTCCCATCACGCAGCCACTTGCCAAGTGCAAGCAAAATGCCCTTCCCATTGGAGACTGGCGCTTCGGCTGCAACACCCTCGGGAATGGGAGCTCCCCCCCACACTACAGAGATATGGAGAACCATCTCCACCTACCTCTTCCCTACCCACCCATCCTCCTAGCCTCTGGGGTAGTTTCAGAAAACCCGTACTGGCACAATAAAATATTGTAGTCCCTTCTTGAATCCACGCCAGCTCCAATAATCAGCACTGCAGCCTGGGCAAGCAGCAGCAGATGTCCAAGGCCTCAGAGAGCCATTTCCCAGTGGAGGAGAAATGAATGACATAAAGTCTAGGTCAAGGCAGTCCAGCCCCAGCTGCTGCAGTGCCTGGAGATCGGACTGGCAACAACTTTCCTGCCTCTGGGAGTGCAAGGGTGAAGTGGCCGAGGAAGGGCTGAGGAAAGCCCACCTGCCTCTCGCAGGCCACCTCAGCCCTGGGCACTTGTACCCGAGGGCACCACTGCACAAGGAGCATGATATTCTCATGAGGGTTGGGAGCATCCAAGGTCAGGCTCCAGAGCTGACACCCAAACAGGTTAAAACATGCTGGGTTAAACAAATTCTGGGTGTTATTTTCTATTTGCCAAGGCGTGCCAGCGCACCAGCTAGGCTAACTGGACTGCCTGAGCCCTTTTTTCCCAGTATGTCTGGCCTCTGCCCCAGGAAATGCTTGTAACTGGGGCAGGGAGCAGATGAAATAAATTCTCTATCCCTTCACACAGCATCACCTTCATATGGCCTCTGCACAGAGCGGCGTTTGGCAAAAATGCCAGGTGCACCTTCCCAAGATCGAGTGTAATTGCACATGAAGCAACAGGACTGTGACAGCAATGTGTAACAGGCACCCAGCATAAATCCTGCTCATGAGGCTACAAGGGCTGTCAGAAACATCACCCTCAGTGTTGTTTATTGTTTGCACACCAATGAGATATAGAAGCAATTCCCAAGGATAAGGAGTACATTTTCTCCACGTCTTGGCAGAGCAGATTCCTCCAGTAAGTGGCTTGAATTTTAAAGTCTTATCCAAACTCCACAAAGTTCTGCAAACCCTAATCTGCTGAGGTTCAAATTCTTTGTGAGTAAAGTAGTGGAAAGAGAAACAAAATAATATTCTTTAATGAATGGAAGGAAGAGAAGAATTTCCCAAATAATTATAAGTGTGTTTATAGTGACTCCCACTGTTTTATGCCTGTGACCCTGGGTCAGATGTGGGGTATTGTATAGATCCATCCATAAGTACATAATACACTTGTCATAGATGAGATCGGCTCTGATGTATTTTTCTGGCAGCTTCGGAGCAGTCATATTTTCGATGTTTTGTCCAGTCAATCACATCTCAAATGGTGGGGTTTCCATCACATCCCTCCGCTGTCTCATGGGAATTCTTTGTTAGGACAGTTTCTCAGTGCTGGCGGTAACTCTCCAGGTAGAGAAAGACAAGCCTTGTTTGCAATTCTCCTAAAGACTACCTGTTTTATTTTTATTAGCTGTCTTCAAAATGTAATCCCTTGTAGTTCTCCCTGGCTCTTATCAGCCTGACTTACATGGTTCGAGGAGCACATACCTCCGTGGCTGAGCACAATGCTGGGCAGGCCTGAGCAGCCATCCTCCCTGACTGGAGGCAATAAACCTCTGTTTGCTCACCAGCCCTGCTGGGAACCTCAGCCTAGGATGAGCAAGACACCTACGCTACCTCCAGCACCAGACGTAGCTCCGTGGCTGATCGGTGAGTTTCTGCCATGCCAGCAGACACCCACTTCATGGCAGTGGCGGTGTCACGCTCAGCCACGGCACCCTGAAGCGCTCAGGGGCTGGCAGCACAGCTCTGAGAAGTGTGCAGCCAGCATGTCTCGTTAACGAGCAGCTACGGGCCTGCTAGTCACTTTCTTTCCTTGAAGGAAATCCGCAGGGGTATTGCCCAGGCTTGGAAACCAGGCTGCTTTTAACACATCTTCGCAGGCATCGCTGGACGCGCTCGGGGTCTGTCCTGCGGCCTGCATGCTCACCGGTCCCTGCTTCCCACCGGGCTGTTGCTGCAGGTAGGGTGTGTGCCAGCCACCCGCCTCCCCCTTCCTGCATCTTATTCCTCGGCACAAAACCCTGACACAAAATATACACCTGCTGTAGGACCCTCTCCCTGTGTAAATTTGCTTAGACTGGTGTAGACACTTTGCTGATGAGTTTGCACAGCGGGACACCAGACCTGAGCTGTGGATCCTGGGGCCTGAGCCCTACCAGAGGGGCTGCTTAGGTCAGTGCTCATGTGCTGTCCTGCCAGCAGACAACACACATCTTCACTTGTTTTTGTGGCACTAGCCTGTGCTGAAGTAAGATCATCACAGCAAAGGAGGTCGCTTCTACAGCATCATACATGTTTAAATATTTTTCACACCAGTGCTGTTCCTGCTACCTTTGTGTTTCTGCTTGTCTTGCCTCGAGCAAGTGGACTCAACCCTGTTCCCACTCTCCGCTGGCTGTGACAAAACTACCTGGGGGTCACTCATCTCCCCAGCCACCGACAACAGCGCTGAACTGACGGGAAAGCGATGTTGTCCCCTGGCTGTGCCGAGGCCCAGCGTAGTTGTGCTGGTGAGTCCAGGGAGGGTATGTGTGACATATGGCAAGTGGGGAGGACGTTTATGAGACAGCAAAGGGAGACCTGTCAGAACGGGCAGCAGCGGAGACGCTGGCCTTCCCATGTGTGCTCCCTGGCAGGAGTGCTCCTACATTTATTTTTTTTTTCTCTTGGCCTATTGGGTGCACTTGAAATACTTTGGAGCTTGAGTGTGTGGGTTAAAGGCATGTACAACCATTGATTTTTGAAGAGCAGAGTGTGAATCCCCCCTATGGCTTTCCCCAAGACCTCACATTTTCTAAAGCAACCAAAACAGAGAGGGAGCCTGTACTTCCTTCCTTCCCTCACCCTCCAGCTCCCTCCTAAAGCCACCATAGGGCAGGGCAGGGCAGTGCAGTGCAGGGCAGGACAGGGCAGGGCCCAGCACCTCGAGGTGATCCCCTGCTGTCAGCCCAGCGGCGTTTCTCTCCCCAGTGACTTTGACAAGGAGACACGGTAACACACTCCTGCTCACACCAGCTCTGGCTGAGGGCTCCCATGTATTTCTGCTCACACGCATGCTCCCACCACGGGCCTGGCAGCTGCTCTCATTTATTCCCACTATTTTTAACTATTCGGTGGTGCCCGTCATGACGGTGCCTACGGGGAAGGCTTCCAGAGGTGCTTCCCCATGCATGGATACAGGCAGGTGCTGAGTAAGGGCTTTCAAACGCATCCAATATCTCACAACTTAGGAGCGAGGCACGCTGGCACCTTTCCTACCCTAATCTGCATCTTTTGTGCTGAACACTGTATTTAGCTAGGATTATTTCGGTGTCCTCGCCCTGCTTGTCTTCTGAATCACTGCCGTGCAAGCCAGCTCCTATCTGTGGTAAAGCCACATAATGGTGTTAGCAGTTAACACCAAGCCTGGGTAAATACACCCAGTTGGGCTGGCGGGCTTTGGTTTGGCTCTGGGCTGACCACGGCTGCTTGGTCTCCGGTGAGGTTGGAGCAGGCTCCTATCTGCTGCTAATGCCTTCCTGGAACTCAGGCAATTTATATTAGCCTAAGGTAGGTCCTTGTGGGTCCCGGTGGCATGCACTGTGCAGCACAAATGTTTGTTCTGTGATTCCTGATTTGGGGAAGTGCAAAGGGTATGCTCAGAAAGAACCCCTCCCCCTCACTACCTAATTAGTTTCCCTGTCATATTTTTTTTCATTTCTTTATTATTATTTCAGTGGTTTGGAGTTTATTAAGAGTATCATAATATCAGGGGTTTTATTTAAACCCTCAGGTCCTGGAATCTTGCAAATGCACAGGGCCTGCTGCTTTTGATGCAAGAATAAACAGAGCAAGAACGAGTTTCTGCTTTCTATAGCCACAAAGACATGCCAGAGCACTAAATACCCCTCAGTCACCCAAAATGTCAGCAAAGAGAAAGCCAATCTGTTTAAATACACTGGGGTGTATTTAAAAACACGTCCTCCTTCCCCTTTCAATTGAGGGGGCTCTGAACAGCAGACTCATGCTTTCTGCAGAGTGACATTGTTTGACCCATTTTTGGATTGGGATGAGAAGCTGGCCATGAGCTGCAAGGAGGAGGCCATGGTGCAGTGAGGAGATGTCCTTGGAGCAGTGGTGTGATGTCCCTGGAACAGAGAGGAGATGGCCATGGGGCAGGGAGGAGGTGACCATGGAGCAACGAGGTGTCCCTGGAGCAGTGCAAGGGCAGGAGCTGCTCCCTGGGCATGCAGGAAGGAAAAGACCCCCCCTCCTAATGGATTCCTTCAGATAAAAGAGCCCCAGCTACCTTTTTTTCCCTGTAATGGCCCCCGAGGCTAATGTCTTAAAGAGGAAACAAAAGGATTGCTTTACATCACACAAGTGGGGCAGGAGAGAAGTGGGGAAAGAAGCACTTGAGTGCTGCATCCCTGCCAGGGCTCCTACAGGAGCAGGATGGAGGCCGGGGGGAGGGGTGCAGCTGGCCCTAACTTGGGCTTTGCTGTGTGGCCTCTTGGTATTAAACCCTTTATTAACCCCTTCTCTGCTGCTCCGGTGCCCATGTGCTCCAGCAGGGCCCTGCTGTCCTGGGCCATTGAAACAAGTGTGGGCACCAAGGCAGGCCACCTAAATGGGCTCTGGGGCACAGCCAGCAATGAAGATGTATCGTCTGCAGCAGCTAACCCAGTGAGAAACAGCGATAATAATACTAAAAACCACAAAGGAATTCTGCAGTAATGCCTTAAAAACGACGGCGAGGGATAAGCACGATGGAGCTTGAAGAGCCGAACTCGGCGGCAGGAAAGAGGCTTCCTACGGAAGAGGGGTGTTGGGCGAGCGCTAAACCAACCCGGGTAGCGTGCAGCTTCCAGCAGCTCCAGCTGTGCTGCTCGTCCTTTGTCTGCTCTCTCCTCTGGCAGCTTTCCAAGGGAGGGCAGAGCAGGTGTGACAGCCACTGAGGGAGTCCCAGCAGCGGCTAAACCAGGCGGTCAGCCGGCAGCTGTGGCTGCAGGCAGAAGCTGGACGGAGATGCAGCAGGTTCACTCCTCTAATGGGGATGCTGCTGCCTGTGCTGCCCGTTGTGACTGGCTCCATCATGAGAGCCATTGTGTCTCTCTGTTCCGTGGCCGTTGACTTTTTAAACCACCCACTCTGGCAGCTGAAATTTTCCATGCTCGGTCCCTGCACAGCACCTTCTGTGCATCTGTTTTTGGCAGGGCGTTGTGTAGGAGAGACTGCTGTAGGCAGAATAAACTGTCAGACAAAGTAAAAGAGGCATCTCTGATTAGCAGCTAATAGAAGGAAATAAACTCTTTTGGACCATCACCATCCTTGCCACAATGGATCAGAATGATGCTCGGTTAGTGCCCTGTTTTTGACCCTGCCCTACACCAGTTTCTTTGCAGGAAAATACAGGGAAGTGAGCCAATCAGCGTCTCCTCCGAGAGCATCCCTCTCACCCCTAAGATCCCAGCCCTGTCACATCCCTGAGGCGTTACATCCCTATGCCTGTCCTAAAATGATTTTTCGAGTCTTTTATGCTTGGATTTAACAGGTTTAAAGAAGAGCAGGTAATGTTTTATACTTGTCCTGATTCGGTTTGCATCGACGATAAATGTTTTGCTTGGCTGAATATGACACAGCTGAATAAAAGGCTCTGTGGCTGACTGACGCAGACTCCTAAGACTTTCAGCCTTGCTGGGCAGGTCTGTCCCCTCTGTGACATTACAAAGCGGGCAACCCTCCTTCAGCCCGTGAGAACTACACTGGCTTCTCTCAGGAAAGCTTACCAATGAGGACCTCATCTTGCCACTGAAACCTGTAAGAAATGCAGATAAAGTGAAAAATAATTAAAAATTAATAAAGAAAACAAATCAAACCCTATTCCCTTTAACAGTAGGGCCAAGGGAGAATATTGGGCACCGAAAATGGCATATCCCCAAGGAAAAAGCACCATCTTTTCAAAGGCGCAGTTCTCCCAGAAGCAATAGGAGCAGCATCTGTGCACAGAGCTTTTAAGTTTGTAATTTGTCTGTAATTCCTCTGCAATCACCAGTATTCTGTGGGGCTTCTAGGGCAGTTTTTTAGTGTGTGTTTTCTTTTCCATTGCAAAGACCCAACTCTCTCTCTGAAAGCCCATATGCTCCTGTCCTGTTTGACTTTAGCGTGCAGGAAATGGCCTCTGTCCAATTAGCAGCATGGGAATTAGCACTGCTCAAAATTCGCTACTCCCCACTGTATTCCCCTCTGAGAGCGCTGAACTTCGGTGCTTGATTTTCTCTCTTCCTCTCTTTTTTAAACAGCATCACAAAGATTGAGTGTGTAGCAAACTATTAGAAAAGCACAGTTAATACTGAAGTCAGGAGGTGCAGCTGTTCAATTCCTAGTAATGGTAACACAGAAGTATTTCAGGTGAGTTGTGCTTTCAAGGTGTATTTTCTTTGCTGGCTTAGTATGTATCATTTATCTTGTAAAATGTTACTAATGTTGGCTGGTCTTGTTCCTCATCATAAACTTGTAACATTTGATACTTTACTTAAGCCCAAGCCTCTGGAGTCTCGTGAATAACAGAAGAATCTCAGTTTTAGCATCTACACCTTCGTGATAAGAGCATTGAGCATCATCAAAGTGCAAATGAACAATGAAAATTAAATAAACAATCACAATTCTACACACACACACACACACACACACACTTACTTATATACACGAACATATACATTTATACCAAAATAATTTTTTCTAAAGTCAATTCTATTTTTCTAAAGCCAACTCTATGATGCCTTACTAGGGAGAGGAGAAAGCAACAAACACTCTTTGTATGCTTGGGACTGACATTTCTGCATGAATGCCACGTGTCATTAAAAAGGAGAAATTCATCTGAGATAACATAATTACAATACCTCATTTTTAACATCCTGTGCTTGAGCTTCTACCAGTGTGACTTTAATGTGATGTGTTTCTGTGGCAGTGCATATTTACCGTATAAAAGAGATAGCTAGTGCTCTTTTGTGATGAATGCAAAGCATGGAAAGGAAACTTTTTATTTAGGCTGCTGGACACAGACCAAAGCTGTAGTTTTTCCTAGCTGTCTAGCTCCCAGACTGACTCTCACAGTGGGTGCCTAGTGTCACTGTAATGGGTTTCTTGAAGTCCTGGCCTGGATTAGGCAGCTACAGATCAGAGTGAGATGCCTCTGATGGCTTACCTTTTCACAGTAATTAAAAAAAAATTCTCTAAAACACACTTTAAAAAAGTTGTATTGGAAAGCACATCTCCTGAGCAAGGGAGTAAGTCCCTGCTGTGTGTTTTGCCACTTACCCACAATCACAGTCAAAATTAAACATCACTTTTGGCATCATTAACCTTGTGCCAAGCAACAAGACCAGGCCCCAGCTGGACTGGATATTCCACAAAACTATCTTCAGCTGGAGGGCCTAACATGCAAGTTGTAAACCATAGTAGCTGGAAGAACCTGCAGGGAAGGCTGAAATGCATTTGTTTAGCCCGAGAACAAACTGGGCGCAGGGGGAGGGGATCGAGCTTCCCTCTTCTTCCCTACAAGGAGCCCGTTGAAGGTGTATCAGATGGTGTTTAGGATGTCAGACTTCTTTCCCATATTCAGTGGGCCAGAAACGTGTGATGCCAGAGAATCACACAGAATAGGCTTCACACGGAATCATACAATGGTTTGGGTTGGAAGGGACTTCACACATCACCTAGTTGGAATGCCCCTGCCAAGAGCAGGGATGCCTTCCACTAGACCAGGTTGCTCAAGGCCCCATCCAACCTGGCCTTGAGCAATTCCAGGGATGGGGCATCCAGAGCTTCTCTGGACACCCTGGTCCAGTGTTTCACCACCCTCACAGTGAAGAATTTTTTCCTAATATCTAATCTAAACCTGCCCTCTGTCAGTTTAAAGCCACCCCCCCTTGACCTATTCTATAACCTACTTGTTGCCAAATTCCAGTAACTGGTTCTCTTTCATCTCTAGATGGAAATTGGGCAGGGCCTCCACAGACACAAAACAAGGCAAGCACACCTGGACACCGCAATAATTCCAAAATGTCTTTTCATTCTGAGCTGGACACACAGTGGAAATATTTTGCCAAAATAGGGGAAAGCTCATCAGCAAATAAACAAACTTGTGTGGAACTGCATTGCAAGAGGCTCACATAGCTCTCTTGAGATTAGCACAACCTGTCTGCAAGGTACAAATGGTGTTGAACTGGGAGGAGTTTGGCTACAAGAGAACACAAGGCAGTATGGCTTGGAGACACTGGCTTGATGGCAAATGTAAATGGATGATATTCTTGGCAGTCTGGAGGGCAGCTCAGAGGCCCGTTTTTCCATGATGAGGAACTCCTCCACGATCATTCAGTGGTGGGAAAATTAATAAGAGAGCCCTAGGAAGAAATCTGGACAGAAGTGCTGTAACATAGAACTGAGAGACAAAGCAGCCTTTGGAAAAAAAACTGTTTCCCTCAATTTTCAATAAATATATATATATATATATTTAATTGGAGAAGAAACTGACTTTTTTTTTGATAAGCTGTTAAGCCAAACTAAGACCATGGAGAGGTACTATCCAAATTATGTGTAGACTCTCTGGCAATGCATGGCTTCACCATAGTGTATGACACCAAAAAATTCTGTGGTCAGTGTATTGCATCCCACCTGTGTTGGAGTTGGAGCTGAAAATTTATCCTAGAAGGGTGAACCCATTCCCATCAGGACCTTTCCTAAGAAGACCTTGTCGTGTTTGCTAAGCTCTGCACAGAGACAAAATCACACTGTCCCGGGAATTAGTTATTATTACACCGTGGTCATATTTATACATTTTTGTGAAAGGATTTTCATCAAATCCAAAGCTTGCTTATGGGTCTTTGTCCCTCAAATGTACACCTGATTGCGCGGTAAGGAGTCTGTTGTCATCCATTCTTCCCCCTTCGAGGATCCATGATCTAGCCGGACACAAGGGCCATGTGCAGGTGCCCAGGATGATACTGTGCCTCTTGTGAGCCGTGTGACAGGAGGTGATGCTCCTGCTCTGGCGTGGCAGCAGTGAGGATGGTGGGTGGTCCGGCGTGCCGGGGGTGGGTATGTCGTCCCCGCACGCAAGGGCGCTGGGGGCAGGATCGCTCTGCCGGCTCCCCTTAGGGTGGGTGGCTCGGCATCGGCCCTGATTACCGACTCCTGTGGGGGCGGTGGGTCCTCCCTTAATTAGCCATGGCCTGTGGTCATTGACAGGCTCTCGGCCATTTTAATGAAAGGATGTGTTCTAACAGTGACCTTGATCTAACCGGGAGGTGCCAATCACATCGAGAATGACTGTCATAACAATCATCGCCGGCACATCGGGGACCTCAGCACCAGCGGAAAGGCAGGCGGCACTTACTCCCAGCCTCCGCGGCTTATCCTGCAGCAGGTCAGAGGGAGTCCCTGAGCTCGGAGCGAGGGAATTTAGACTTTCCTTCCCACCATGCGCTTGGGTCCTGATCTGAGGAATTAGCTCTTCTCTGGGGTCTTAGTGAGCTTCACCCCGTAGTAACTGCACAAATGTCTCCTCTATCGCTCCTTTGCTCGCACTGACTCCGTCCTCCAGCAGCATCAGCTGGCTGTGCCCAAGCTCCCCTGCGGGTTTGCCCCCACCGCAGCCCCCCAGGGCATCGCACCGGGATGCCCCACCTCTGGGGGTCCTGTGAGGAATTCCCGCTCCCTCTCCCCAAAACCCCTTCTTTGTTCTGCGCCTTCATTCCCTATTCATGTGATCACCTCGGTGCAATGCTGTCTCTCTCCTTCCCTGACTCTGCAGGAATCAGCGGTAGCTTCCCTCTCCATCTGCTGCTGCAGAAGGCTCCTGGGCTGCGCTCTGCCCTTCCCCCAGTATTTGTAGGTCTCTCCCTCCCTCCTCGCCCTCTCTCCCCCCCTCACCCCCTACAAAAGTCCTCAAGAGTCAGCTGTCACTTGTTTTTATTTTCTCCTGGCTCCTGTAGCACGGTCACATCTGACTTGCCTGCGCTATTCCTCCGTGGCTGGGGGAAAACGTGGCCAACTTTTGCCTGGTGTCAGTTTAGCAGCCTGGGCCGCCTCCTCCTCCTCCCTCGGGGTCGGAGGAGCCGTTGCCGCACTGTCTCCTCTCCTTTCTCATCATGGCTGGGCTGCAGCTGGCGTGACTGGTTTGAGAAAATCTGGGGCCCCCCGCAAAGCTGCTCAATTGAGTTTGCCTCCCCCTCCCTCCCCCTGCAAGGCTCGGGAGGGTCTGCGTGACTTTTTCCCCCTTCCCCCTCCCTTCGTCAGGCAGGAAGGCCAGTCCAAGCCAGAGGTGGAGGCAGGAAAGCTGTTGATGGTGGTGGATGGGGAACTCATGGCAGTCGTGGGGAGCAAGGGCTTTCTGAGATCCCCTCGCTGCTGCCTCTGGGGGCTCAGCCAGAACAAAGCACCAGTGGCTCCTCCAGCATGCCAAGGGTGAGTGGACATGGCTGGTGCTGGGCTCCACGCCCCAGCCATCCCAGGGCCCTATCCCCACACTGCCCAGCCAGGGACTGCTGGGGTCTCCCAGTCCTTAATGAATTGACCCTTTCCTGCTTTCCTGCTTATCCTTTTACGATTGCCCTGGGGCACGGTTCATTTTACTCCCTCCTTTAATGAGTCAAAGGGGTCCAGTTGGAGCCTTTCCAAGTCTAAGCTTCCTGCATTTCTTTACCTTTTCTACAAGCTTAATGACTATGCCACCAAAAAGCTCATTAGATGTAATGTCAGTTCTATTTCTGGTGCTCCCTCCTGGAGAAGCTGCGTCCTGTGCTGGCAGGGAGATGAACCCAATGAGAGCCACAAATAAATACCAAACTCCTCCTGCCCCTTCTAATTCTGTCCTTCCCATTTCCATGCTTAAACAACAAGGGAAGATCCATGGGCCCTCCTAACTTCTCTCACTGTTCATTTATCCAAGACTGTCTTCCCTCTTGGCCTAAAACCAGTAGTCTGGACTTCTTGCTCCTTGTCACTGCCCTGGCTGCAGCTGCAGCTTTGGTGTGTGGCAGTGAGTTGAGGAGCCGTGTGGAGGAAGAGGAGCCTTTAAAGAGTGATGCAAACCACAGTGCTTCTGGGAAGCAATCAGCCCTGTTTATTGCAGGTGAATCAGAGCTCCATGACTGGTGAATCACTGGAGTATTTGACATGTCAGAGCAGTGGAAAATGATTCACTGAAGGTTTGATCTCTGGAGAATAGATTTCCCCCACCCCCAAGGAAATTTGGGATTGCTTCAGGGTTTGTTTGGGTCCCCTCCTCCCTTCCAGGGAAGCAGGCATTCACGTAGACAAGCAGACAGACATAATGGAGGGCAGGGAGAAGAGAAATACAAAGATGCAGTTAGGTGCTTGGGAGTAGTTCCCTCCTGCTGCCTGTCCTTCAGTGATGCTTGTCACATATATGTGAGTCTGCCTGTCGGTAGTCACCATGAAGGCAGAAGGAGCAGAAGGAAGAGGACATGGTTGCCTTGCAATGTACAGAATCTCCGCTAGAAAGTTGTAAAACGCGTTCTACTTACCTTGCAAGCCCCTTGAACTCTTCCAAAAGGTGTAGGAGAAAAGTTCTGCTTTTCTATTTCACTTTCTACAGATGTATTTTTCAATGTAATGTTATTTTCTTAGCTGTGTTGCTATCATCTGGTGAGGAGGTCTATTTTGGGAGCGAGGATTCTCAGCCCTAGGACTTGTAAAATATAATACAGCTTTTGATGCAGCAGGAGAACTAACACCTTCATAGAAAAATCCTATTTATAATGGAATTTGAACAAGGTATTACAGTGATTTAAAGGGTACAAAATCAGAAGTATGCCAAGATTAGTGGCCTCCTATTGGTCTTAATCTTGCTCCTTTACCGTTTTCAAAGATATATTAATAGCTTCAATTTTTAATTTGAATTTTTCTTCCCTGGAAGGTATCATTAAGTTGAAAGGTGCAAATGAATGACACTGGTAAATTGGTCTGCTGAGTGTCTTTGCCTAGTATCAGAGGGTCAGCTGTTTCCAAGTCGCTTCCCCGTGTGGATATCAGCTATAGAGTAGTTTGGGTCCTGTACCTCCAGAGTTGTGGAGAAGACAGCAGTGGCTGTATGTCACCTTAAACTTTCTTGACTTTCTCTTCCTGTTTCAGAGCTGGAACAGCTCCTCTTTACTTACTTTTCTCTCCTTTCTTTAGTGCATGTCTCAGGAGACAGCAAGGCGCTGCCGAGCACGGCTCCTTGGTGAGAGCAGGTCACAGGGTGGGTCCCTGGTGTGCAGAATGAGGCTGCCCATCATGAGTCTGTGCAGGCAGAAGTGTTGGCTAACAGTCTTTCACAAAGTACCTGCTCTAAATATGGTGCTACCTAGATACTAATAACTGTTTATTTTTGCATCATTATTATTTTATTCTAATTAATTCCGTGAAAAGCTTCTTGCACAATTAAAATGACGGAGTAATAATACAGAAGTTGGGGATCTCTAGAGCTAAGGGACAATGGGAAGCAGCAATTAGCGGAGCTATCTTTAGCTCTTTGGCCCTTTGCGAGGACAACAGAGAGCTGTTTAATATGGGAGTTGGGAAAGTTCTGTTTAAAAAAAAGTCTGGGAGAATACTTGTGCACTAAGTTGTTTAGTTCTCCCTAACATCTATTCATTTCTGAAACAGCACTGTGGTTCTTATGAAACTGTCTTATATCTCTTAACCTTGTCTCCTCTGAGGCAGATAGATATTCTACCAGGAAGCCCCACAAGAGATTAGCACTACTGATATACTCACCCCATAGTTACCACCTCCTTATTTGTCTAGGAGCATGCTGTGTCTGGCAGCTGGTAAGAAAATAAATAAATAAACCCCAGGAATCAAATTCCTGAAGAATCTGGTCATTTCAAGGTTCCTCTATACATTCACAGGTTTTAAAGGCCAGAAGGGACAATTATATTCTGACCTCTGGTGAAACATAATCCATTGAATTTCTCCTAGTGTCGCCAGCACTCAGCCACATGAAATGAGTTTGTGCTCTTTAAAATCCTCTCCTCAGCTCTAGTATCATCTCTCAAACAATCCCTTCTTACCCCTTATACTCTCCTGCTCAGCACTGTGTGTGTGGATGAGGGTGTTTTCAGGTCTTCCAACAGTAGCAGCCCCAGAGCAGGATTATTCTGTGTTAAAGCAGCACAGTGCAATCCCTTTAACCCGTGCTCACGGCTTCACCTCTGAGCCTTCACACAGCATTTCAGCCTGGCTCCCAGAGGTGGGGACAGCTTTCGCAGATGTATCACAGATAGCTCTTCTCTGGGTCCCCTCCATGGAGAGGTTTTAGGGCAATGTTCTTTCCCCAGCAGGGAGGATGGGTGGTGTCTTTTCCAAGTGGCTGGAGAGTAGTAGCACTGCAGCTGAAGGCTGGCTGGCTGGCTGGAGCTGCTCTCAACAGAGCCTTGGAGGAGGAGAGTTCGTGTCTTTTCTCTTTATTTATTTCTGTGACAGCTGAGATCATGGGCTGGCCTGCCTCTCACAGGGATAGTGGCAGCCAGTGGCTAGCCCTGTTCATGCATCTCTGTGGGATTGGGAGCACGTTGGTGTTGGGGGACCGTGAAGCCTCCTCTGCACCTGAAGTGAGCAGAGCTGAAACCCTGCAACAAAGAAAGAACAATTTCTTAGCAGCTGAAAAGGCTGGGAAGGGAATCGGGACTGAAATCTCTGGCCTGAGTAGAGCAGGGGCAGAGCGCCCCTGGCCTTTAGTCAGAGCAGCCCTCCCAGCACACCTGGGCAGAAGAGATGACTGATTCCTGTAATGGACCTGAGTAACTTGTGTGTCAGAGGATTATTGCCTCCCCAGCAGGGTTGTCAAAGCCTGGCAGCTGTCTGCAGCCTGGCAGAAGCTTTGCTTGCCTTCTGTTAGCAAAAGGAGGGCTGGAACCCCAACACATTTCTGAGGTGGGCAACTGGCAGCAGCTGCTCACTGCCCCTGTGCTTGCCGTGGCAGCAGCATTGCATTCACCTCGGTGCAGATGTGGGCTGGGTCTGGCTCCCCTTTTACTGGTGTTAAACCAGTACTCTCACTTTCAGTTCTCTTATGATGAATCTCACTTCGTATATTTATCTAGAAAGTCTGAACCGATATTATCTCTGTATCCTCAAATGCTGCTGATGAAACACCTATTCTGCACAGTGAATCAGCAAGAATGACTTTTTTTGCTGTTCTTTACATCTGCCCTAAACTGTGTGGGTTTTTTGGAGAGCACTGCAGTTCGGCATCCACCGAGAGATTTACCCCTCTACCACTCTGAGTGTGCCAGAGCTCCTGCTGCTTTACCTGACATCTTCAGACATGCATTGCCTCTGAGTTGGAGCTGCACAATCGCACAGGGCTGCTCTTCCTTATTCTGGTCAGTTTATTTACTTAGCTGTTTGTCCAGGGCAGATGTCGAGCTATTCTAGCTGGGCAGCAAAGCTTGAAGGCTCAGGCTGAGAAGCAAATAAAAGAACTCCAACTGTATTATTTTTTTTAAAATCTCATGATCTGTTAAGCATGTCTCCCTGTCTGCCAAGGGCCTGACTGGTGCTTCTGGACTGATTCGTTGGCAGTGCTGCCATTTCCAACAGTTTCCAGCCTTCCCACAGGAGCGGTGATGTGGTTTATGTATTTCAGTCTTGCTCTTCGCTCTGCTGCTGTCTTTAAAATGGCTGAAAGTCCTGAGTGTCGGGAGTAGGTGTTTCTAAAAAATCCCTTTGTGTGGTGCTCTCTTTTCCACGGCCACGATTCACTTACAATTATAAACAATGCGATAACTTAATTCCAACGGGCTGCTTTAATGTGCAATAAAATATAAATTTAGGCAGCATGTAAAATAAGCTTTTCCTGCCATATGACAGAAACCACAACTGTCTGGCATGGACACACAAGCCAGAACCTGAAAGGAAGCAAAGCACAAAGCCAGACATGATCTTTGATCATATGTTGTTTAAAATTAACAGCACAGATCATAACCACACTTAAATAACACATCTGTCTGGGGGCTAGATAGTAACACACAATATGCTTTTTTAATTCATTATGCATTTGAATCTCTCCCAAGTAACAGGTGGTTTTCTGACAACGAAGCCTGCCAAAAAAGGCTTGAGAAAGGTCTGGCTGATGGTTATCCTGGGAGGTGAGGTAGCCTGGGTTCCTGGATAGCAACAAGCCCTGGCTCTCTTAACTCTTTTCCTGCTGGTTCTCCATCAGTTTCTGCCATAATTAATGCCCTGCCTGCCATACAGCACCTGTATTCAGGCCTTCAGAGGGGAAGTTGCATCCTGAGGCAGGGCAGCAGAGGTTTGGGATGTGTGCCTTGGGGCTGAGGACCTGTTCCACGTGGGCAGTGCTGAGCAGGTTCAAGGGGTGGATCTGGTCTGACCAAACACACAGCTGCTTCTGGGGATGGGTCCAAGCTGATGACCTTAGAGACCCTTTATGGCACCTTTGAAGGGCTATTCATCCTGGGCTGCGACCATTTCTGAGATGGCTGTGCCTACAGGATGCCTGCTTTTTTCCCAGACTGTGAGAGGGGAATGGCAAGCTTGGATGGTAACATTTACACTGCAGGCAGAGGTCAGAGACGTGAATCCCACCTGAGCTGCTCACACACTGGTCTGGGAGAGCCCAAGCCACCCAGACTGCCTTGACATGGCCACGCGTTGGCTTTTAAACCAGCGCGCATCTGAAAGGTGTTGGTGGCGTGCAGACAAGGGGCTGGGGTCTGTCATGGCAGGCATGCCCTAGGCCCCTGCCATCTGCTGTTCACAGACCCCTTTGAAGCAGAGGGAAGTTGTGACTCTGCCAGGCTTGGTGTTCCATTGAACGGTGACCAGCACCCAGTCCGAGAGAGGGACGTGTAAAACCTGATGCACCTTGCTTTTCCCTACAAAAGTGTCTGCACAGATGATCCAGCTACAGCATGAGGCAAAGAAATGATTAACTGTATCTCATTATGCATGACAGCAACCACTAGAGCTCATAAAATTAGCCACATCCTTTAAAAATCTAGCTGCAGTGTCTGGAGTCCAACACACGTCCCGCTGCACAGCTCCTTGGGGCTCTGATGCAGGTTTGCTGGTGCAGAGCCTGCTGGCTCTCCAGGCTGGGAGGGATGGGAATATGTGGCCCCACTTTTTCCCTTGCTTTTTTGAATCCCTTTTGGGATGGGTGGACTTCAGGAGATCTGTCTGTCCCTCTGGCATCTTGTGAGCTCAGAGTAGAGGGAAGAGTCCTGACCTCAGCCCTTGCAAAGTGAGATGAGCTCAGCTCCAACAGAAATGGATTTGTGTCCCTTCGTATACTCCAGTTATAACAGTCATTCGTTTTGACCTGTTCCTTGTGTAAGCAGCTGCTCTGGGAGGTAGGGGGAAGAGAGACATTACTTCCTCCAGGGCTTGCTCATAATAGTTCCCATTTTTGGCAAAAGAAACTCGCCAGAGGGTGATGGAAAGCCTTTCCCTCTTGCCGGGAGCTCCTTGATCCTCAGACCCCCAGGGTGGAGGGAAACAGCTTCCTTTGGGTGCTTGGTGCAGGCACGCCTTACTTACCAGGAGTGCTTGGTTAGACCTCCTCCAGACTGGGCAGAGCAGGGGACCTGAGCTTTGTAACCTGGGAATGGAACGGGAGATGTTCATCCTGGCTGCTTTCCTGCATCTAATGACATGTTAGTCCTCAGGGTCCTTCTGGGTCACTTGTCACATGCAGTTTGGGTCGAGGTCTGCCCAAAACAGATTTCCAGATCAGTGACTGCCACTGCTGAGAGGAAGTTTGTTAAAACAAACTTCTCAAACACAGTTTTTGTGGTTAAGTAGAGTCCACGGAGACACTGGGAGCTGTGGTATGATTTGATCCCAGCTGCCCTGTCAGTCACAAGGAGGCTCTGAGAACTCCTGGCACTGAGCAGGATGCAGATGAGCTCTGAGCTTAGGGAGTTGACCTGCTCTCTTTTCATTGTGAATTTCTCCTTCTCCTCACGCATTCATCACACAGGTCTGCTTTGCCCAGCACCCAGGTAGCAATCAGCACCAGGAACACTTAACACAGAAGAGCTAGTAGGGTTCCTTGTCTAGTAAAGGACTGTAAATGGCAATGATTCCAGACTCTGAAGACAAGGCGTTTGGTTTGGGGCTTTGGCTTAAGCTTTTTGCCTGTGGGGCGAGCAGAGGCCTGCAGATCCTCTGACACCTACACTTGTAGGTAGAAGAGGGTTGCAGCCATCGACGCCGCCTAACCACAAAAGTAATTTTTCATGCTGCTTGCAAATTAAGGGACTTTCTAGGAACAGCACCTGTGCAAAGTTCACTCACACAACATGGCAGTTCTTGCACACCAAACCATTGGGGATTGCCCGGGTAGCTCCCCACCCTGCTGCCCGGAAGCAGCCTTGCCCCTCCTCTCCCCTGCACCCCCTGGGCAAGGGAAGGAGGGACTTCCCCCAGGTCTAGCGCCTGCAGCCGCAGGAGGAAGTCGTTCCAAAGAGATGCACCGCCTCACCAGGGCGTGAGACGGCACACGCGTTTAGAAACCCTGGTGAGGGAAGATGGAGAACCTGGCTGCAGGGGTGCCGGCAGGACAGGGTCCCCTGTCGGACTGGTCGGAAGCCGAGCGTGGCCCCGCGTGTTTGTGAAGGGCGAGCGGCACACGCGTGGCAGGCGCTGGCAGCTTTCGCTGAGGCGCGAAGGCCCCACAGGCCGGGGGCTCCCCGGGGCCACTGCTGGCCACCAGCTCGGCGTCGGCAGAGCGCAGCTGTCAGCCCTCATCCAGGGGGACCGCGCTGCGTGTTTACATGAGGAATCATATGGTAACCTCTTCTAGCTGGTGGGCAACTCGCAGGGTTACCTCATCTGCAGTGGAATTACCTCATCGGTGTGAAATGCAGCGTGGTGGAGGCAGGAGCGAGGCAGGCTGCTCTGGGGCATGGCTCCCCCAGCAGCAGGCTGCGGAGGAGTGACCACTCAGGAAAGAAACTTGAAATCTGTTAGTTTTACAATTATGTCAATTAACAAAGAATTCCTCAAATCAGCTGGGATCGCTTTGCAGCGTGAGTGGGTAGCCATGCATGCACCCTTTGAATCCCTGTAAGAAGTCGGCACTCCACTCTTGGCGATGCCTGGCTGCCATGTAGAGTCCTGACAGCAGCACAGGGAGCAGCAACCAGGATGCTGGTTCTATTCTCCACCATAGATTAAGACTAGGAGAGTGGAGCCCTTGGCATCCTCTGGCTTCAGCATGTTTCTTGACCCAGATTGTCCTGTTTCACCTCTTTAAAAGCAAACCAACCAAGTATATGTGTATAAATAAAAAAAATTGCATGTGATGCCCAGGAACATGTAATAAATTATTGGTGCCATAGGCAGAGGAGTTTATTAGCCCCTGTCAAGCTATTCACAATGTAAAGGACATACTGACCTAGAATGATCTCTTCCTTCCAATCAGCATTTACACTGTAACAGGAGGAGAGCCAGTCAGTATTTGTGCATTGGTAAGGTTAACCCTTCAGGCTACCCGTGCAGATATTTAATGTAGGATTTTGTGTACGATTCCAAGCGTGGCAGGCCATTTTTATTTCTAATAAACCCTTTTCTTAATCGAGGAAGCTGTGAGCTGGAGGCCACCACTTCTGTGAACAAACATATTTTAAATTCCTTAGAGCATGTGTGTATGCACATATATATTTGTGTGTCTGTGTGTATTTTTCTTTTCTCCCAGGCTATTTATCATGTCCAGTTGGACACATTGTGTGAGCACAGCTGCTCTTCTCTGGCACGGGGTAGGATATTAAAGGGAAGATTAAGATTACCATTTTGCTTTATTTCATTTCTCAGCGCTTGATCTGCATAGCCAGTGCTTGTGTCTCTGTGTGCGTGTGTGAGCGCGGAATAGTAGTTGTGAGCGGTGTTCGCGCGCGGTGTCTCCAGGCGGTAGGTAAGGCACATCTGGAGTTTACAGCATCCTGGAGATAGTTGCTCGAATCCCAGGAGCGTGGGTCGGGCTGGGAATGGGGGGCTGGTATCCATGGTGAGGCTCCCTATCTCACAGTACCAGGTGTGTGCATGTGAAGTAAGTTCTTGGAAAGGCCATTCTCAGGGGGGAAAGAGAGAAGCCGGGAGAGAGGTAATTAGGAACTACCTTGCGCAACTGAACCAGCTCATTAGGGATGAGTAAGGGAAGGACAGTGCTCGGAGCAGGTGATGTGTGCAGAGGTTTCACACAGCCTGCCACTGGCCATGCTCTGTTTCTTTTTCCTTTTATTTCCCTTTCCCTTTTCCTTTCCTCTTTCTATTTGCTCCTCTCCCCTTGCCTTTCTTTTCTCTCCTTTCTCCATTTCTCTCTCTCTGTGTGCATAAGGGTGGAAAATGGAGCTTCTGAAATAATTCCAGATGGGTCTGTTTGACAGCATCAGTGCTAGTTGTTCTCTAAACTGAAACAAGATCCATATTTGGATCAATATAGATTTGTGTGTGGGGAAGTGTTCCCTTTTATTTCTTTGTCGACTCAATGTGGCAGAGCTGCTAAAAAACACATGCTCTGAAAACTACTAGTTATTAAAACAGACCCTTCTGCCTGCTCTGTGTGCACTTCATCCATTTCCGTACATAGACCTGGAGCGTGGCTGATCTCACACTTGTGCTGTTTGACCCCCCGCACATCAAAGAACGTGGCCGTCGCTCTTGTGGAAGTTTGGAGCCTCCCGAATCCCGCCCCAGCTTCCCAGCATCCCTCAGAGCAACAGAAGCATGGTGCTGCCTTAAGCTCCCAGCAAAAATTGGGTGAATATGGCTCATAATCCAAGCTTAAGTGGATTTATGGGGTGAAGAGGCAATCCTCCTTCCGTTCTGTGTTTCACAGTGCTGTTTGGAAAGAAAACTGATGCATGATTGTATTAAACCTTCCCTCTGCTCCAAGCCCTAAATCACGCTGGAAAACAACATGTCCTTGTGGGGGTGCTGAGCATTGGTCCTTGTGAAGCACTAGGCACCATATAATATCAAAATCTGATACAGGATCAGACTGGGAAGGGCTTCCCCTAAATAAACTTACTGTTTAAGTAACATTCACTGGTGGCTGTCTCTTCAGCTTTTCCACTGTCCTCCGGGCAAGCGGAGTTACAGCTCCATGTGCTGGGGTGGGCTTGAACCTTCTTTTTGCAGGAGGAATTTTGAACTCGAGGAATTAGGAGAGGAAGCTGCAATTCTCTCATGCAGGTGAAATTAGAGAAAGATATGACTCATTGGTGGGGCAAATTGAGCCTGCCAGCTGGGCTTCATTCAGCTGAAAAATATGCCCCTGTGGCTGCAGAGAAGCCAACCAGAACTAACCAGAGGGGTGAAAATCTTCGAGTCAAACTGCAAATTGGGAACAACAAAGCAAATCATTCAGGTAGAAGGCATGCAAAATGCAATTGGTTCTCTTGCGCTTTACCTTGAATGGATTAAATCTGGCACTCAATGTGCGAACCCACAAGCGCTTGAACGGTAGTAAGCTGGCATAAGGCTGGCTATAATTAGAAGTGATATCTGCTCAGAATTAAAGTGCCAAATGTGCCTTCAGGTGTATTCATTCTCCATCTTGCTTTTTAGTCCAGGCCTGACACATTTGGGATTCTTGCCACAGGAACTGTACCAAATGACTCACTCACAGTGGTAGTAGCCATGTGCTGAAGACTGCATCCTACAGAATCAGTGGGCTTGGAGTTCGACATGAAAGGCAAAACCTCAGGAGACTGGCATATGGTCACTTGGTTCAAATAAGCTCCTTCAAACTTGAAAATTTGTCTAAATTTTTATCTTCTTTCTGCCGTTTCTACAGTTGTGGCTTTTCTTGACCGATTCCTACCTTATTTCGTTCTTCTCTGCCCTGTCATTCTTCTATCTTCTTTTAGCCTCTGTGTGCTTGGACAGTCCCCATTCTCAAATGCCTCCTTTTAACAGCAAGCACCACGAGCTCTCTGTTTATCCTTGACTCCCCGACAGCATGGGAGGTTTTACAGCCCCTCTGGAGGCTCAGCTGTAAAGACTGGAATGCTCTCTGCTAATTTCCTACTCATTCTCTCTTGGTTGCTGGTGTAATAGGGGACAGATCTGCAAAACCGCTTAGAGGCCGGAGAGGTGAGCTCACCGAAGACAGAGCCTGTCTTCTAGATATTCTGGTGCAGTCCACAGCCCAACAACACAGCTGGGCAGCCATCAGCAGGTTGAGAAGGGCAGGTATTTGGGCTCACCTGATGGAGCAAGTGTAGAGGGGAGAATAGTGTCTCCTGCCTCAAGGAGAGGCTTATTTTTCATTATGCAGAAAACCCCGAGGATGTCAGGCTGGTATCGGTTGTATTGGTTGATATTGGTGATGTCGTACGAAGTGGTTGGTGTTGCAGACACCCAGACCAGAGTCTTAAAAAATGTTCCTGGATCCAGTACGATCAACAAAGTTCGTCCAAGCTAACGTTTGCTCTGCACTCCAAGTCGGCCAACCTGATTTTAAAGTGTTAGACAAATGAAAATGTGGTTTCTTGCATTTTGTAAGTCCAGGCATCTTTTAACACCTGTTGGTCTATTAGAAACCATTTTTTGGGTTTCGTCGCATCTCGTGTTGTTGTGTTTGGCATGTCAGGAACAGAAAAGAAGACCTGCTCTTCACACAATTCCCTTCAGATCAGATTGATAATATGCATCGAATGATGTTGCTTAAATCAATGCAAATTGATTGAGGGCCTCAGAGCATCTGGAAGATAACAGGAGAAGAGAGACCAATATCCTGAAAGAATATTCATGGCCATTTTTACGTGCTGCACAACTTCTGCCCAAAAGGAAAAACTTGCCGGTCATTTGGAGAGGATGACATGCTTTGGATTGAAATCGAAAGCCTGTGTAAGATAGGTAATGATGCTCCCTGAGTACTGTTATCCCTCTCATTTCTTGTAACTCCTCTAACTGCTAATAAATTATGTTAACCATCGAATTATGGTCAGCAGGGAGTCTTAAAGAAAAGATTTGGTTGTCTTAATGAGGAAAGGGGGAAGGGAGAAAAGAAGGGAGTGATTTTAACAGAGAAAACAAACATCATCAGGACACGGGGATGTTTGTTTTGCATCTGCATTGTACGCAGAACCAGGGAACCCGAAGAGCCAAGCTGCTGCTGCTGCTGCTGAATTTCTGTCCATCTCCCCCATCCTGCTCAGAGTCAGAAGCAGCTCTCATAGCTGTCTTTGTGATAAAGCGTACAAGCAAATTGGACAGGGTGTCAGGCTGGCTATGAAATATGACAAATTAACAGCCGAGGCTGCTACTGCCCTGGTTACAGACACTTCATTTAGAAGTTATCATGTTACTGGATGCTTTCTGTAATTTGTGATGATACTGATTGTGATAAATTGCAAGATTCAGGTAAAAATTTCAGCCCATTCCTGAAGCTGAATATTAAGGGAAGAAACGGTTGTCAATACTGTGCCACTTAACTTCAGGCCCCCCAAATGAGAAAAGATCTCACAATAACAATAAAATTCTCAGTCACTGAGCAATGTAATTATATTAAGCTAATTACATTACAATTAGCAAATCTTTAATTTATTTTTAATGCACTGATTAAACTTTATGTGGTAATCATAAAGCTTTCTGAATGGCAATCCTTTTGGGGAAGCATTGACACCAGCCAGGGGTCACTGCTTGATGTTAGAGTATTTCCTGGAGTAATAAATAATTGCATTTTTATCTAGCTTGGAAAAGTTTCCATACAAGTATTTCAGGCACATAATTTATTCCTTTCCTTCCCTTTACCTTGATGGCTGATAATGGAAAAATGAATGCTCCACATTCCAGTCCACTCTGTTGGTCCTGTGCATTTTCATTGTATTGTTTGTTTGTGCGTTTTTTAAAGCTGGCAGCTGTCTCAAAGGACCCAAAGAAGTCCTTATCATGTGGTTCTCGAGTGGTTTATCAGAGATTCCTCCTCATTTCAGTAAGACTCCCTGTGAGAAAAGGCTGGGGAATGTGCCTCCTTGTAAAGTCTGCGTCCCAGGTGTAGCACCATCTTGCACCAGCCAAAGGAGAGAAATTAGGCATGATAAACCTAACTGGAATGAAATTAGGGAGCGGTGGGTTAAGCTCCCTGAAAGTCATGTTCAGATCCCGTCTGGTCTTACAGGCACTTGGACCATGGCAGTCCTTCAGACTTTGCCATTAAGGTTCCTAAGGCACCTAATGCCGTTTTGGAGCACGCCTAACCAGTGCTTCTGCCTTGACCAGGCTGTGCAGCAGGGTACTTATCTGACATTTAAGTCGGATTAGAAACCATGAACACTGCGTTCATCCACTTATCTTGTTGCAGGGCTGAGTCTCACAAGGACACTTTGCCTGCTGTGCTCTGCCAGATCTGATCCTTCTTTGGCCACTAGGCCAAAGGTTTTTTCTTTCTTACCATGTTTTGTCTATTTTATCTAACAAATATGTATATGTATTTCCTATGAAGCATGACTGCTTTGTAAAGAAGAGAAGGGAAGGGTGGTTTTTCCCCCTTGAATGCCTTACCAACAGAGGCACTGAGAGATCTCCACATGGAGAAGCAAAGCTTGTCAGGCAGAAGAGGGGACAAAGCACTTTGGGTGGGACTATTCAATTGTTGCAAAAGATTGAGGATTGACATGGGTTGTTTTTCTGAGCACCCTCTGTGACACTGCTCAGTTCTGCAGGAAAGAGACATCTTTCTGAAAGAGGCATCCAAAATAAGAAAATACACAGAGTAAGATAACTGAAGCTCTGGAGAGGAGAGGGATTTCAGCTGCACTCCTATCCCACATCCTCAGGTTTTACCTAGAGGTAAATTATGATGGCTCCTTATTCAGTGCAACGCTTCTAAAGTGAAGGCATGGAGCTCTGTGGATCAGGGCCAAATGCTGCTATCTCAAAAATTCTATGCCCCAGCTGCACATTTTCCCTGTCTTCTGGAGGAGGTGAGGGTGAAGGGGGTACAGAAACCAGCCCATCCCCAAGTCCTGCCTGTCCTGAACAGCGGATTCCTGGCCAAATGGGAACCAGGCACCATGCAGGGAGGCTACCATCTCGTCCCTAAGGAGAAAACTGGGCTTTTTGCCCTGTGTCTGCATTACTGATGTAAAGCACCTACCCAGCTTCTGGGATGTGAGCTATTATCCCTGCAGGGCTCTCTGCTTCTCGGAGTAGATGTATCTGCTTCCCTGCCGTTAGCTCCAGGCTCTCTCGTATGGCAAGCACCAAGGCACATACAGAGACACATGTTGTAGCTTGGTTTTTTTGGATCTGGTCCTTGATGCTTAGGGACCAGATGTAATTTGTTCATGCACCTTAAGCTCTGCAGGTGACTCAGGAGCGTGGGACTGGCCTCGACCTACGTTCAGCATCAGTGATAGGCAGCCATTCCCTGCAGACAAATTGACGTGTCACTGCCATGCTAAATACACCAAAAGGAAATGGCTGAACTGGAGGAGCTGAAAACAGAGCGTACCTAAAACTGTGAACATTTGGGGCTGATTTTCATGCTTAAAATTTTGCAAAATTGCTCTGTCAGCTCTGAATAATTATTGAATAATAATAATTGAAAAATGTGTTATTTTACGTCTTACAAGTAAACAAGAGCAATGGCTCAGCACTGTGTATGGAGTAGCCTGCAGCCCTTGTTTTTGTTTGTGTGGGACCTTGAGCAACTGCTGTGTTTATTTTTTCCTGATAATCTCTCTAATAGCATGGAAAAAGAAGGCACAGGCTGTGCCTCTTTTTTTTTTTTTTTTTGAGAATTGAAATAATTCATGTTTCTCCTCTGTGGAATGAATTTCCCAACCATAATACCGCACGTTGAGTGTATCTGGAAAGGATGCTGCCTTGTTCGATGAACTGAATTGTGCACACAGTTGGAGGCTCTGACAGTGCCAGCATCAGTGAATGCAAGTTGCATAAAAAAGAGGCAGCATCATTCATGACACTAATGAACAGTCCTTCCTCGTCCATCAGAGAAATCTTTCCCAGGGATAACGATTCTCCTAGCATTTTCTTAGCCATAAAAGAAGAGATTGTGTTGGGTCTTTGGTTCTGTAGGAAACTATCAGGAGGATTCTTAGGCTGGGAACAGAAATCAGTGTTTCTGTGATACTGTATTGGCTAAATGCTTCGACCAGAGAAAAAAGATTTTGTTTTGACTGCACAGTGAACTTCTTGTTTTGCTTTGCTGCTACAAGATTGTGAAAATAGTGTGAAATTTAAGGGGACATATTTGATTCCAAGCAAGTCTGCCAGCAAGTCCTAGTCATTTATTGCAGCGTGATGTACCTGGTTCACTCACGTAGTCCTACAGCTTTAAGTAACTGTAACTTCATTGATTTCAGTGGAATCTCGGGAGTAAAAGGGGAAAATTGGTGTGACACAACAGTGATTCAGCTTTAATGTATTTCCTTGTTCTTCCACAGGTATTTATTATCCTTTAAGAGACATCCACTTTAAATCTTTCTTATTACTTGAAAAACAGTCTCCTAAGATATGAACAAAACCAATAGCAGAAGGGTCTCTGGGGATCTAATCTACAAAATGACAATTAGACAGGATCTAAAACTCGGGGCTTGAGCGTAACAGCGGTTGAGGGTATTATCATTTCTTTAAACTATTGAAGAAAAAGTCAAAGTATAGATGCAGTTTTGTCAGAAAAACATGATTTGTCTTGCATAGCTTTATGAGAGTTGTTGAATAAATATGGCCTGTACCTACTTATTCATCAGCATGTATTACATCACTCCTAGGAAGTCCTGTCAGTGAAAACCTTCTACTGTAAACTAAACCTTGACCCACAATTCCAGCTATTTTTTTTCTTTTTATCTGCCCTTAAATATTTTGCACCTTGCTCCCTGCCTTTCAGTGCAAACCAAAGTAATACTTAATAGGCTTTTCCGTACACTCTGTAATGCTCTAATTTTCCAGTGCTTTATGAGTGACTCCAGTGGTGTGAAGTTAGATCCCAATCCATGTTGTTTTGTGGGTGATCATACCAGTTTTAATGGCCTGGGTGTTTGTTTTTTGTTTTAAATGCATGTGCAATGCCTTTGGGGGAAAGAAACTCATACAGATAGCTCAGTCTAGGAGATTGTGTTCGTGTTCATGATGGTGACCATAATGATTGGGATTATAGCAGAAAAAGAGTTTGAAGCTTGCCTTCTGGTTAGAGAGGGAAAAATCAAACCTTATACCATTGACCACACATAGGTACCCCTTATCTGGCTTTCTCTGCTTCCCCAAGACATGCTAGCATCTGACAAAGCTGCTTCTATACTTTATCCATCTGACAGAGGTGAATTTAAATTTTAAAAAATCTACATCATGACTGAACAGTTTGATACGAGCCATTTTAAAAAAGTATATTTTTTGACTGACTATGATTAGGTTACAGGCTGCTTTTTTTTTTAAAGAAAATGTGTCACGTACTATGCATTCGTATCAGGCATGAAGATTTTGTCACTGGAGGAAATCACTTTAAAGGACCAGACCAAATCCCTCACATTGGTGAAGTATCTGTAATTCCTGATCTCCCTCGCATGACTGATTTCTGCAGGAGTGACGCTTTTGTGATCCATGCATTCGCAATAACCGGCTACAGCTACAGTAATTAAACAGTTTAAATCTACCATCCTATATAGATCCACTTTGATTGCTTGCTTTCTTACTGTTCTTGTTACTGGACTTCAGAAATTAACGCTTTGGTAGGTGCTGGAAAAGCCAGCTTTCCCCTCTTCCTGCTATAAAATGAACCTCATCAGAAAACAAGCCATTTATTGGCATTGAGTTTGCATTAATACAGTAATGATATTTATACTTTCAATCACTGCAAATTGCAAAGTGTGATGCCAATTCAAGCAGAGTTGTTATTTTGTACTATTTTGTCAGGAAGTTTTCATTAGTTCATTGAGTTTAACAGAATTAGGGAGCTTCTTTGAGAAAAAAAGTATGAAGCATCTTATGGTGGGTGATACACACGGGTCGACTGGCTGGTTGTTCCAAGCTGTGCCTTCGTTGTCTGACCAGTAAAGGCAGTTGCTGCTTCTGGAAGAATATGGACTCGTGGCATGGGACGTTTCTGTTGAAGCCGGCACTCAAGATTTTGTGTGACTGATCTGTCCTGTCAGAAGCCAAATCGAAAATTATCGTTACTCCTTTACAGGTGCAGCGGATTTACGGATCATCTTCACCTCTAGAGGAGAAATGAAGTGCTCAGTCTCCGATGTGTTTGTTTACAAAAGACACAGGTCTTATCTTTCCGAGTCGTTTGCAGGAATGTGAAAGCTTAAAACTCACTTTTTTTCTTTGTTCCCAAACCCTGAGCTTTTCACCTGGGAAACCCTTCTAGGTCAAAGCTCCTCCTCTGAGACCATATGACCTTTAAAGGTGGGCTTGAACCTTTTTTATGCAGCTGCTCTGCAATACAAATGAACCTCAAAGCTTTAGCAGCCAGACAAAGAAGAGGTCTTTAACCCACACAGTCTCTGTAAGGGGGGTCATTTATGCTTAAATGACCCCTAATGGGCAAGTGATGAGTACTGTTCAGCACAACAATATTAATGGGCAGGCAGGAGCACAGAGCAAGGGGTAAGATGGATGTTTGCATGTTTCCATACCTTACAAAGCAAAAAGGGGTGGGCAAACTTACCTACTCCTTTCCCAAAGGACAGCCAACAGCATCTGAGTATTTCAAAAACAATGCTGCTTTTGTCAATTTATTTCAATGAAATGAAAAGATTTCTGAATTCACATTTAATTAGATAAGTTTAGATTTATTTGGATTGTATAGCTCGACCGATATGAAGGTGAGGAGAAGTAGAAAATTTACTTTATTTCCGATGATCTGATGTCCATTTCCATGGAAACAGAAATGGAAGCAGGAACCAAACATAAGCAGTCACAGCCCTGGTTAATTGCCCATGGCTGCTTTCTGTTTCCACTTTTATAGTGCTGAACTCTATGTTTCCTACTGACCCCGTTACTACAAAACAATGTGTGTGAGAGGGACTGATGAGGGAAGACTGGGCACAAGAAAAGTGGAGAGGGGAAAAATCTGAGAGGCAGATGCAGGCTCTCCAGGCTGACCAGTAAAGAAATCTCCTTTATGATTTGTTTTACTTGACTGGAAAAAAAAATGAGGAGTAACAACAGCAAAACTAATTTTAATGAAGTTACTGCTATGAACTTGGTGATGTAACAACACTTAATTATAACCAATGTAAATCTGGAGTTGCTCCATGGAAGTTGATGGCAGTCTAACAGGAATTAAGAACAGACACTTCCTTTAGTGAAAAAAGCAAAAAAAAAAATTAATAGAAGGCAAAAAACAAAAAAAAAAAAAGGGAAAGTGTGTTTCTGTGGCTGCTGGGGCAGTGACCAAACTAGTGTAAGGAGTTGGACTTTCTCAATCTGGAAAGCTCTGATACGTCTACGATGCAACAGACTTCTGGAGGTAGGCCACCTTATTCAATGATAAAATAAAAATTGCATATGGAAAACAAACTACACGCAAATCTATTTCCAGGCTGAAAAACTGTTTTATTTGTTCATTAAAGTAATCGAGCACCTCTGCACTCTCAAATTTGGCCCAAAACCAGGAGCAGAAAATAACATTAAAAACAATACTCCCTGTTCTTGTTGTTTCCAAAACCAGTTTCTCCAGCAGGAAAAAATGATCCCCAGGGGTTCGGCTTCATGGAAACCCAACCAGATCTTAGGCCTTTTGAGGTTTACTCATCTCTTGTAATCATGCTGGCATCTGTCCTGTAACAGATTTCTTGCTGATACAGAACAGCTCGTTCTAACCTGAGCTATAAACTAACCAAAGACTGCTGTTTGGAGGGGTTTAAAGAGGATTGTGTCAAAAAAGAAGTTTGGTGGGGTTTTTTTCTCAAATGTTTTGTGGGCAAAATACTGAAAATAACCTAGCATGCATTTCAATATGAAAAATAAAGGTGGAAACATGAGGGGGGGTTAAAAAAAGACATGTTATAAGGTCCTTAGGCTTTGAGACAAGGTAGGCTCAAAGCACAGCAGCTGCTTCTCCCAGGCTCACATCCCACCACTATTCAGCAACAGTCTGCAACACTCCATGATGGCCACACGAGCACTCCTCGTGCTGTTCTCCCTCTCTGCAGTGCCCTTCTGCGTAGACACCACCTTCCTTTGCATGTTAAACTTTGATCTGCTAACTTTGCCCACCAAATCAGCAGTTAAGTATTGGAACAGACTTCCCAGGGATGTGGCGGAATCCCTGGAAGTGTTCAAGAAATGACTGGACGTGGTACTTAGTGCTGTAGTTTAGTTGACGTGGTGGTGTTTGGTCAAAGGTTAGACTCTGTGATCTTGGAGGTCTTTTCCAACCTTAATGATTCTATGATTCCGTGAGAATACCCCAACAGCAAGCATCAAGCATCAGAAGAACAACTGTCAGAGAAGTACAAACTTTTACAAACGCTACTCCATCAGGATGCTCTGTGGTATTGAAATGCACCGGAATTTTCTTCCTCAAATAAATCTTCCCCTCCATTTTAACAGTGCCTGGGATATCATGGAAAGGAAGCGGTGATTTTAAACTGGGCAGTTTGTTCATTGCTTTTGGAAGAGCTTGCCTGATTGTCTAAATGTATATTGCTTGATAGATTGAGCGAGAATTGTTTCAGGTGCGTAGAGTCAAAAGATCAGGTGTAAGTGGTGAGGGATGTCTGACTGCAGCTGGAGTGTGGACAGGACAGATGGCTGTCGAGCAAGGAGGTGGAAACCTGGGGAATTCTAATGATGAGAAGCTCTGGGCTGCAGAAAAGCTAAGGTTCCTGGGAGATTTAGCAATCAGCCTCCATGCAGGCAGTGCGGGACATTCTCACACATACAAATGCATTTTAAGGTATGGCGTAGCCTCACAGTCTGTGTCACATGTGTGAATTTAAAAGTTGGGGCAAAAATGTCCACTCCACAGCAGTGCATGTATTTCGAAATCACACTGAGTAGAGTCTGAGGAAGAGAAGAGAACACTGGTTTTGCTGTTCCATTGTTTCCCAAATCTTCAGCTTCAAATCATTAATTAGCTCCGACTAAAAGTCTGTATTTATAGAAAAGAAAATTGTATTGAAAGACATAGGTCTCTGTGAGCCAGCAATCTCAATCTCCATTTTCTTGCACCTTTTATTACCGTGCTGACTCGGTGGTGGTTTATCACCCTTTTGCACAAATGTGAAAGGCTGTTCATGGCGTAAGATAAGGGAAAGTCAGGCTCAGTGTGTAAATAACTGTGTTCTGTGCTAAACTTTGCAGCAGAGAAGTATCAGTTGCATATGGTTTCTGTAGATTTTGACTACCCACATACTAGCGGTGACCCTAAGTAGGGCGCAGTAAAGATGGGCTCTGAACAAGCTATGGCAGTCACATTCCCATCAAGGCTGAGATGGAGATATGGATTGTGCTCTGTGCAGCACATGCTCCCTGCATCTGACACTTTGTCAGATAGAGTCAACCTTTTTTTTTTGCCTATGTCTTTGCTCAGCAGACACGTTCACAGATCAGCACTCCAAAGCAAAGGCAAGGGATGCCTTCACTGCAGTCAGACGTCTGTTGCACTTCAAGTGTCAAGCCCCATGGTTGTAGCTTTGGGGTTGTATTATGCCTAGAACAGATTGGGCTCCACTGCCTATGCAGTCCTTCCTCACATTTGGTATGGCTATTGCAGATGACAGTCAGCTTAGTCACAATCACTGCTTCACCCTCACATGCTCGCATGTTGATAAATATGCAAATTCTGAGATGTTTTATTAAAAAAGAAAAAAAAAGGACTACTAAACAGTAGAGCTTTCCATGGGAAATTGTATGTAGCATCTGGTATCTGATGAGGAAAGCCCAGCAAGGTCTGTAATCTGATTGAGTTTCTGTGAATGACACACACACAAAAAAACCCCCCAAACATGTGTGGAGGTTTCTTGTGTGTGGGAAGATACAACCTAGAGATTTACTTGACTTCGTACATACTCATCAGATATTAGAGTCCTAAAATACCTTGTCTCTTAGTGGCCAAGCAGTTAAGATGTTATTGAACTTTAGACTGTAATACTCAAACAAAAAGTAAGAGGCCATATTGAATGAGTCTGTTTTTTTCCACTTTTTCATAGTAGATGCTTCAGCTTTGTTCTGTCATATTAAAGGACAGGAAGACTTCCAGAGCAGCAGAGCTCCCAAAACAGGAGAGTGACTTGATTTCAAAGTGAAGAGCAGGTAGCTGCCAGTACAAGAGCCTGCAGGTTAATTGGGTATCCTGACCCAGACAAAACTCAAAAGAGAGAGCAGTACAATTCTTTCATTTTGTACATGAAAAATTGCTGTTTGTGTTGCACAGAGTTCAGTTTAATCAGCCCTGTGAGCCACTGTCGTATCATGAAGTGGATCACCCCTTCCCAGGAAGGAGGAGGAGAGCTATAGAGGAGACCCAGGAGAATTAAAAGATGGTAACTTTAAAAAAAAAAGTGAAGTTACTGATTTTGAAAGGCACCAGATTAGCAGCACAGGAAATGGCCTCCTTTATTTAATCATACCTAAGTGCTTTGAGATAGATTCTTATTCCTTTTATCTTGATGAGTAGCACATCTCCACGATGGGCACAGCATCTGCTGGGGCAGCTGTGCAGGAGAGATAGGGGTCAAGCCTTAGGTAAAGCCAGGCAGGCCTGTCAGCAGCAGGAAGCGGATAAGCGCAGCGTTGTTCCTCTGCCACCGTTTCCCCTATCTACACATCTCGAGGTCAGCCTAGGGAGAAAAGCTGCAAAGGAAAAAAGGTGTTTTATGTGGTGTGCTGTAGCAGATTTGCAGATGAAGAGCTAAAATAAACTGAGACTTAGTGCTAACTAAACACTTTGAGATGAACACTGATGGGTCTTCCTTTGGACTAGGCAGTTTCAGAGGACTGTGAAAAATAGATATATGGGGTGCCATAAATATGGCCCACGCTGTACCCTATGCACCTGCTATCTGTGTAGCTGTCCTGTGGACAGTTTGAGACCAAGTGCCTACCTGATATTTGAATCTCAGCATCCTTTGGGGGACGCACTCCAGCCATGCCCAGAGATGTGCCTACAGACTTGTAGTCTGAAAATATGGTGGGAACTCACGCTGACACTCAAAATCATTCAGTAGGATCACTGGGATCTGCAGTCAGAGCCTGTAACTTTGGGCGTATTTCTGGTAGAGTTAGGTGGTACTGGCACACTCTAAGTGAGATCATTAGCATTTGATTGTGTATCAGAACAGCTCAGAAGTGGTGCCAGAGTGAAGGTCAGAATGGTGTCACCGCTGTGACACCCAGACTGAATGAAACTTAGGTGGGTGTTGGACAGCTGGAAATTACCTGCGCTCTTCAGTCCCTCGGAGCTGAGCTCAGGGACAGTACGCATCTCTCGATTCCACGGGAGTAAAGATGTTTTCCATTAATAGAGCGGTTTGGGTTGTTTTTTCTTTTTTGTTTTCCACAGCTGGGTGAGCATAAGAAAAGAGGGAATAACACTGGGGGATAATAAGTGAGCTGGAGTCCTAGGCTTGCTTTACCATGTCGGGTGTATAGGAACACATTTCTATGTGGAGTAATAATTCTTTATCTCCCAGTAGTGGTTAATGGTTCTTACCTACACATTTTCTTCAAAGGATCTTGCTAATGGATTTGCTTTTGGCAGAAGCTGCTCTGCATTTGGAAATGCATTCATTCGTTCCTTCCCTCTTTCCACCTTGCCTTGTCAGTGTCCCTGTGAACCGCCTCCAGCCCCTGTTCCTGGAGCAGGTCAGAACTTGTCCCTCTCACCTCTCCTCTCACCTCTCCCTCCCCCAAGAAGCTTGAGGAGCAGCTGTAAGCATGCTTCTGCTTTTCAGGTCTGTAGGAGAGTGGATCTCACTTCCTGTGTCTATACTCAAGTGTGGATTTTACAAAACAGCAGCAGCTCTGGGCTGTACGTGTCTCTGTGTAGTTAGTCAGGGATAAAGAAAGGGTAGGTGCTTGTGGTTCTTGCTTAGTTTCCTCACCTTTGATGACTATTGGTGGCATTGAAACAAAAACTGGAGATTGTCCCATCTGCTGTTCGTACCGGGTGCCAGATTTGTCAGTTCTTGACTGAGGGACAAGGAAAAAAGAAAGAGCAGAGTAGATTGGAGGCAGGTCAAACAATTGTATGAAAAAAACCTCTGCTATTTGGCCCCCTCGTAAACAAAAATATCTTTATAATTCCTAGCAGTGGCGAGTACCTATCTAAGAATGCATGGCATTCAGATCACGTAAATATGCACATCTCTCTGCATCCTATTAGCTGTCGCTAATTCTTTCTCAGCCTATGGGGCTAATGACTAACTCCAGATCAGTAAAATCTTAGTTCCTTGTTGGCATATTTCCTTTATTACAAGTGCTTCTATTCCTGTGGGTATCAAAATTATTCCAACACCCTATTATTAGATCTCATGCCAGCCTAATATATGTGAATTTGCCTTATGGATTTAGTCTGCAGCCTCATTAGCTCTGAGTCAAGTCAGTCTTTTCTCAGATAAGGCATCGGATAGACTGGAAACTCCTGGTGCCACATCCTTTTGCAGAACAGGTTTGGTGGCTTGAACATAAAAGTAGATGGGAAAGCTTTTCCTTGATACGGGCTTTAATCACAGCTGCATCACTAACATTTTGCCACTAATTTTTTTACGACCTTTGTAGTCAGAGAACTTTGGCCCAGGAACTATGTTATGAAATTAGATACAAATTTCCTGGAGGTGGGAGATAGAGAAGTGGCCTGAAGAGCATTCCGATCTCAAACCTCAGCAGGATGACTCTTCACAGAGTCGTGACTGATTTATATTATGAGAGACCATCTCCATGGAGGCTTCACAATCAGACCTGGATGACATCTACTGGGAGAGTCCAAATGGTCCTTCATCTCCAAGAGCCTGAAAAAAATGCAGAATCCTCCTGAAGAGGCAATCCATAAGTAGTACATACAAACTGTAATATATTGAGGCAATGGTGGGAAGGTTCCAGAACAGATTTGCTTGCTTCCAAGAATAAGATCTTCTGCTCCAAGGAGGCTCAGGTCCAAGATTTTTATTGGATTGTTTTTCTCCTTCTGAGCCCTGTATTGTGCCTTTCCAGTAGCTCCCCTGATTCCCAGGGTAATCTGAAAGATCAAAAAGAGACAAAGACATGATCATTCTCCAGCTCTGTACTGGCCAACACAGTTTTGGCTGACAGACTTAGTACAGATGGTCTCTGGACTGCCAGGACCTGTTCTCCCAGTCCCGCAGCCAGATACTCTGTGCGGACCTAGAGTCACTGCACCTGACGACACTGCTGTTGCTTGGCTGAGTAGCACTTGGAGACACAGATCCCTACATCTGTAGGGATCCTGACACAGTGTGGAAAAAGATGAGACGAAATCTGTTTGTCCAAGTGGAGAAAGTTTTCTTTATAGGCAGTACAAAATTGACTGATAGGACCTTGCTACCAAAAGTATTTCTCTCTATTTAAAACAATCTGCCTTTGTTCATCTTGGTTTGAACTGATTTGCATATTCCACCTGCTTTTTTAATTATTCTTGGTCTCTTCTGAGTGCTCTTGCCCAGTGTCTGGAGACAACATTTTGGCTTTGCATCCACAATTAGTGTTCCCAAGACTTCTAAAATATCTCCTGGAACATTTCTTATGTCACTTGTTTGTTACTTCACTTTGAAATCCATCTTTCTAGCAGCTATCATCTAAACCACGAAGCTGATCTCAACTCTCTCTTCTAGACTTTGTCTGTAAACTCTTATCTTATAAACTATTCATAAAGTCAGGTATGACAGCAGAAGAAGAGACCCCTATAAAAGAATGACAGCACCGCACTGGTGTCAGCTGACTGGTGAAATTCTTTCTTCCAAGACTAACTCAACTTTGCCTTCTTTAGAAATGAACCTAAATCCAAGGTTTGGCCAGAAAACTATCAACTGCCACTCTCAAACACAACTTTTATGACTTTGGCCTGCGTTCTTTGACTGAAGCTGGAGCAGAACCTGGTTATTTTGGTGCTCTGTCCAACATTTTGGCGACTCCTGTATTATTTGCTATTTTAGTACAGATGGTGCGCTTTTAGGAGCCTCCTAAGGTTGTGTCTGATTTCTGCAGGTCTGTATGCTAGGAACACTCACAAATCTGGAGTTTCCTTTTCATTCAGTTAGAATGACTGCATTTTCCTAGTGTGTACAGAAGACCTGAAACAGCTTCTGAGAATATTATTTCTTCATTTTTACTCAACCATATTTAAAAAGATCCAGGCTTTATGACAGAGTAGAAATGACACTGAGTTGTAAAAAAACCCCTTAAGAATTGTGAATCAATTAGCCTCTGCACTTTTGCTGCTTTGATTTCTGTGGAGCCACACCAGAATCAACCCAGTCAGAGGTTTTGGCCCTGACTACATCCTCAGAGTGACACTTGGTTCTTACATCACTGTTTCGTAGGAAAAGACCGTTTCAGTTCCTTAACTTTGGTTTATGTTTGCAACTTTCTTGCTCTTTACTCTGCAAAATCTGGCTTAGTATATTGAGAATGATGTCACCAAACAGGAGCCCAAGCTTCAGCTGATGCTTTTGTAAAAACAGTTTCTGCTCTGGTTCCATTAATGGGAGCTGCTGAATAGCTAGTTTGGGTTGCCAGCCATGCTCTGTCAGCTACTAATAAAGGTGAATTTCGTGAAGGGTATGAGGGTTTTTTCTGGCAGTGGGACCCACTTTGCTCAGTATAAATGAAACCCTTTTGTTCACCAACAGGATTTCCATTGAATCATTGTCCCATTGAATGCTAAATATCGGAATGGGTGAAATTTGGAAATGGAGTAGGTGATTCTTTTCATTTATTGCGAATGAGCCATTACTCATTCGGTGTAATTTGTCAGTGCTCCCAAACAGTAGGAGCAGTCACTTAAGACTGGCCTCTTTGCAGTGTTTGAAACAGTACGTGATAGATCTGCCTGTGCCGCAGCAGTGAAATCTTTCCCAGACCCCCATTTCCAGAGGGGGAACCACACAGCATCCACTGGGCTGGGCTGGCCTGGGCTGGGCTGGGCTGTCTACTGAGCTCCAGTTCTTGAATAAAGATGGCAGAATCTCACAAAGAGGGAAGTGGGGAGGAGGTCTGGGTGATTTTACTGAACGTTATGACACGTAAGTGCTGCGGTACCAAAGACCTTGTTACAGCACAGAAAATCCCCTCTGCTAGCTACTCCATTTGCACTCCAGCGCTATTCCATTGCAGGGCCTATAAAGCAGATTGCTAACAAAAAGGTTATTCAGAGGGTTTCTTTCAATAAACCCAAAGGTAACAAGTATCCACTGAGCAGATGTCATGAGACTGAGCTGCGCTCTGGAAAACTGCCGCGATATTTAAAAATAACGCTTTCTTATTAACCTAAGTACAATACTAAAAGTCCTTTAAAATAAAACTTTCCAGATGGCACCTGCATCAGAGATGCTAATAGGATGAATGCCAGTAAGCCCACTAATACTGGAAATGCTCTTAAGAAACAACTACAACTGATTGTACTGGCACAAACAAATAAAAAACTAATTTATGTATTCCCGCAGCTGCATCTCCAGCCAAAGCAGAGGCAGGAGTCAGGACCAATTCACAACTGACTAATGTGGCCCCATTCATTGCAAATTTCTAGCATTTAAGTGTAATTAAGATTTATTGTTTGCTAACTTGCAGGTCAGAAGAGGCACTGCAATATGGATAACTTTTTGTCGACTAGTGAAATGCTTGTTAGGAGGAATTGTCAATCCTTCCAAGAAGAACATGACAGAAATAAATAACAGAGTTATTCTCATTTCATCTGACTGTTGTGATCCCAGCAGGATCAGCAAGGGCTGAATGTAATAGCACTGGGCAGTGGGGAAATGGTGGTGTAGAGTACAGGTAGCTGAGTCCGTGGCAGCACAGGATATGGTAGTCACCCCGCAAATGCTGGTTGGTCTTGCTCCAAGCCAGGCTTACCTCCCGCCATGAGTTCCATGCCCTTGCTTTTCTGGCCCTTGATGCCTTATGGAGGGATGCAGGAGACAGTGCAGAGTTCCCTTCATCTCTTGCTAGTGTGGCCAGGTAAACAGGGGAAGTGATCCACCAGAGTTTGACATCCTCCAAAGGAGGTGAGAAGGGGATCAGATACTACTACAGCTTGGCTGCAAAGATGATGAGGTCATGCAGAAGAATGTGAGTTAGACCATCACTGGCCTTTGACTCGTATCATCAGCAGGTTTAGTTCATTCACTGCCACTCAGTTGGCAAGACTATACCCTAGGTGATGACTGGGACCTAAACACAGTTGGGGCCAGAATCGGGAACGGCGAGGGTTAATCTCTTTAGGATTTGCAAAGGACTTTGATTAGTACAGATAGCATAAGTTGAAGCTCAACGTCTGGTTGATGAGAAATAGCCACGGAGTATGAAAAATCACATTCTCATTCTTAGAACAATATTTTATGTTTCCGTGTTCCTTACAACTAAGAATTTTCAAGCACTTTTTTGCATTAATAGCTTGAACTTTTTGACACAGCCGTGAATTACCTGCATGTGACTGTCACTGCTTGACAGAGAGGTAAATGGAGGCACAGAAGACGCTGGGTTGAATTCCCTTTTTTATGTGCATCTTAAGCAGCTATTATTATCTGTGCAAAGAGGAGACAAATGTTATCATGTTGGTTTTTCAGACTGCCCAGCACTTGGAGATGTGGAGGCATGGAGATGTAATGAAGGAGTTTTGGTGCAAGGAATGAAGCTGGTTTGCCTCAGGTATCACGGGAACAGCAGAGTAAAGCTGCAAGCAAAGCTTAGCTTTCCTTTGCTTCTGCTGCCAAGCTTGATCACTAGGGTAGGGCTGACTTGAGTCTTTTGTAGTTATTTACATCCCTGCCAAGAAAACTCTACCAAATCAGTGTTTGTATACCTCCATTCTCTTAATTCTACTCATTCTTTCTTTCACCTCAAGTCTGGCCACAAACTGAGTCCAAACTGCTGAGGAGGGACACAGGACAAGGATAAGGAAAGCTGTGCAGATCCACTTCATTTACCCGGCAGTGCCAGCCCTGTTAACAAAACTGGCTGTCATACATCCTGGCACCAAAGGATGGAGCAGGAACATATCTGAATGTAATGATTTTGAGTAACTTCAGCAAATAATGAAGGGCTGACTAATACCGGGAGCCTCTTGTACAGCTCATTTACTGTGTGAGCTGGTTCTGAGACATGCTCGGCAGACGAGAATGCACATCTAATGTTTTGATCTATGGAAGAACATTTTTCCTAATATTTTTTCAAAGATTTTTTTCCTCAACTTTGTAATGTGACTCTGAAGACGGTCATGCCATATTTTTAAAGGAGACACTCTGTGTGTGTTTTTTAAGACCTTTTTTGAAGGGGGACGAAGGGTTGCATATTTTTTAACTCCAAAACCCAGATGTTCTTTAACAGAGAAAAATAGAATAACATACATTAATAGCTTGGAAAACAATGGCAATATTTAATTAACCTTTAGAAATGGCTAATCTGTGAATCTGCACGTGTCAGCTCATCTTTAGAACAGAGTGACTGTGTGTGCCTTTGCCAAAATCAACATGCTTGTTCGGTGGATTTCTTCCACTGGGGATTCACATGAAGAACAAAAAAAGGAAAAAAAAGAAAGAAAAAATAAATTTTTTTTCACTTGTTTGACTTGAAGCATTCATGTGATCCAGATGACCTCGTCAGGGTTGATGTAGCCTGGTGTGCCACAGATCCAAGATCCGCATGTTCAAGGCTTGGCTCTTAGCCGTTAGTCGTTGGACCAGACAGTCTGCAGGTCTTGTGGGACCATTAAAAGCTTTAGTTTAGCAGTGGGGCTGTTACCTCTTCATCACTGACTTTCTCTCTCTCTCTCTCTCTCTCCCCCCCTTTAGCTTGGCTGCTATCAACGCTTCTCTTCAGCAGATCCTCTACCTGCCAAATCCTCTCCTTTTTAAATCCTCTAAGTAGGAATACAGACCACAGGAGAAAAAAAAAGGGTCCTTGAACTTCTGGCTCCTTTCAGAGCCCCCCATTTCCCATTTCCCATTTCCCATCTGACAGGAGTCCCACGCTAAAATGGGATGGGCTGTATCCCTCCTCCAGCTGGCTCCGAGGGCTGCAAGGTGCAGGCAGCTCGCAGAGTTTCTCAGCATGCAGGAGAGGTATCTGAAGCATAAGGCTCATGGTGCATACAGGAGGAGTGGCAAGTACACCAGAAGGTGAAGAGATGGCTGGAAGCAACACTAATGCCCCTCCATCTGGAAAGATGAGTGCTGTTTAGTACGTCTGGAAAGCATTATTTCTGCAAATAGCTCAACCTCTTTCAGCTTAGAGGCAGGGATCCCAGCCTGCTGCCAAGCTCAGATCTCCCTGATGGCAATGTGGTAGGGGAGATGGTGAACAAGTGTACTAATGGCATAAAGCAGGAAAAAACAGCATCCAATACATCAGCTTAAGGTACATCAGGCATCTGCCCTTCTCCCAGAAGGCTGCCTGCGACTTCAAATTGCATTAAGACACACTCGCGTTTTATATCACGGGATCAACCCATACGATAAAAGTTTAATTGGGTGGGTGTGAAGGGGAATTTAGAAGTCACTCAACTGACTGTTCCCAGTGATTTAGCTTCACAAGGGAGATATGGAAAAGCATAAGCTCAAATCTACTAGTGTCCCTGAATTTTTGTTTGAACTGTGGCTCTGCAAAGATCTAGCTTTACATGAAGCTCGTCTGAAAACACTGAGGTGTGCTGTTTCGTGTTGTTTCAGAACAAATGCCTGACCCAAGCTTGATTTAAATTCAGACACCGGAGGGGATCTCTCAGCAAATCTCATCAGGCCTTTCACTTTGTAGCAAAATAAAAATCAGTTAATAGGACTTGTCTCTAAATATTTTTGAAGGGACAGAGATCCGGGCGCGAGATCCAATGTAATACCTGCTTAGTTTTAACCATATTAAGTCAATAGCCTAAGCATCTATCAGAAATGTATTTGTCATGTGAATTTCAAGCAGGACAATTTCCAAACTCCTTCTCATCAGTGTACAGCCTGTTTCCTAATGATATATATTCATGATCAATGTGGGATGCTGTGCGTGGTAATGAACAAGTTGTAATGCAGCTGATGTGCGAGGGTCTTGTGCGTATTCTCATGGGTCACTGTTGACCAGCCATCTGATATGTGCCAGGTTGGGAGGAGATACGTGGTGTGCAGGGCTCAAGGAGGATTTCTGGAAAATGTTACTTTGGTTTATTTACAGCAGATTTTTTTTTTTGTTGTTTCTTTTTCCCATGAAATTCAGTAGATGTTCTTGTTTGAAAATGTGAGTTCAGAATGTATTTTAAAACTTTCTTGGATTGGACTCCAGACCCTGAAATACATTTTTGGAAAAGCAGGCTGTTCTCAGACTTTAAAATAAAGGCACAAACCCCACTTTTTAGGCAGTTCCAGGAGAATTTTGTCACAGTTAGGATGGGTTTGTACATCTTTTCACAGATTTGTGGATGTTTGCCTCAAAATTGTCTTTATGGTGCTTCTTTCCACATCTGTCTTCTGTTCGGAATGTCAGCCTGTTCTAAAATATTTGTTGAATTTTGTGCAACTTGAAGGACTCCCTATAGCTCCTATGCTTAAGTGTATGGAAGACTTCACAGGTCAGGGCTGACATTTGTTTCCTTTTTAAAGGCTACAAAATGAATTCAAAAATTGTCTGTGGTGGTTTAAGATAACTACAAATGCAAACTTGTGTATTCACTGGTAGCGTATCGTAGTTCTTAAGGTAAGAAATCAAAATGCAAGGAATGAATTTTTAACAATAGCAACAAAATAAACTTAGTAAGCCGATTTTCCTTGCTTTAAAAAAGGACTTTACTTTTTCTTGTGACATTCCCTAGGTGTTTTCCACAGTTTTCACCAACATTGTTTCAAAGCTATTTGCTTGTCATTTTTTTTTCTTGTCTAAAAAGTAAAGATGCCCATAAGGATTTGCTTTTTCCCCAGCTTTTTTTTTTTTTTAAACTGTACAAAATTAGAAGTTTGAGACCAATCTGGTGAAATATGATAGAAATTTTCCAATAATAAAGAAAAATGACTGATGCATTTTGTGAAGAATTGTTTTTGGATAAAAAGGGTTCTTTTCAAGTGAAAAGGCATGTCGTGCAAAAAATTCAATTAGTTCTAGTTTCAAGATCCCTATGGGCCATATCCTGAATAGTTATTGAGACAAAGCTCCCATTGAAGTCATTGGGCATACTTCCTGATTAAAGCCTTCAGGACTAGGTCAACTGGGAGTTTTGCCTGAGTAAGCACTTCAGGATTTGAGTGTAAACACAGCCATTGGGGAATAAATGGGTTAATACGGCGGCCTAATACATTCTCTGCATTTGTAAGCTCTGCTTTACATAAGGGACGTGGGTCCCTCTTCCTCCTCCTGAGGATGGCAGACATTTTATTTTCCGTAGCGCACCGTGCTGGTGCCCTTTACTTCACGTCATCGAAGTGGTGCGGTGTGGTGTGGTGTGGTCTGGCAGTGTTTTCCCGCTGCCCTGCATCTCTCCCCTCTGAGAACGAACCCCCCGTGTCAGTGTAAAGGCCAAACCACTTTTTTAATACAGTACTGCGGGAGGAATTCCCCTGCCCCCTCCCAGCCAAGCCCGTTCCCTCATCCAGGCTGAGTTAGTCATGTCTGACTTCTCCTATTCACATTATGGCTACCCTTGTTGCTTTTTGGGTTTTGTTTTGCTTCCTTACTGTTGTTGTTTTTCAGCCAAAGCTGTCATTTATCATGAGAACAAGAGCAGCCATGTGTTGATTTTTCTGGATTCCTTTTGGACAGTGTCCCAGTGCTAATGAAGGCCCTTCCAAAGTGCTAAAGAGCTGGTGCCAAAATCAGTTACAGTGAAAACAATAGGGGAGTGGTGCACAGACAGCACATCTAGTGTGTGTGTGCGTGCATGCGTGTGTGAGCGGAGGGAGCACTTACAATTGTGATTTCGGTCCCCCTCCCTTAAGGATAATAAATTTGACTGAACTAAGGGGCTCGGATTCACATTTGCTCAGAGTCTGGGGCACATTAGAAATAAAAGCCAGTGGAAAAATAGATGGTAGATGTTCACACATTATGTCCTGGCTGGTCTGGATAATAACACAAAAATCAATGTTGTACGTCAGCTGTGACAATGATGATGAAGCTTCTGTGAGAGTTATAGGACCTTGAAATTCAGGGCTTTATCTTTGCCTGTGGGCCATTTATCTAAAAACTTTTTTTTTTTTAAGGGCTCCTGAAAATGCCTTTTTTTTTTTTTTCCTTAAATGCTCTTTTAAAAACCAGAACTATCCTACTTCTCAGACTTTATAAGCTGTTACATTGACAGTGCATGGTAGGTCTTACAACACCAAGCAGCAGTCACTGCGTGCTGTACTGTTAATTTGCAGGGTGGTGACGGGAACACACTTTTCCACGACGGCGGGTGACACAGACACAGGAACATTCAGAAGGTGCGCGAATCTCGACAATCTCCCTACAGAACTGCCGTCCAAACACGAATTCCAGGCTAAAGACAGGCAGTCACCGTGCGGGTGCTGGGACTTTTCAGTATTTTCGCCTCGTGGGAAGCGCACAGTCACTGTTTTTTCCTGTTATTATTCATCTCGGAGGATTTATGTATTTTATGAATCAAAGGACCGGGCAGTTTTGCAGCTCCCCCTTCCCCCCAGCGCGTTCCCCAGCCCGGTTTCTGGCCTTGTGCTCCATCTGCCGGCTGCCGCCCCGCTTTCTGCCCGGACCGGCGGCACTGGGGTGCGGGCACAGGGCGGGGAAGCGACCTGGCCCCGCTCCGGGCCGTCCGCTGCCACCGGCACCAGGGACCCGCGTCCCCCGGCCCGGCCCTGGCGCTGCCCCCCGGCTGCCGAGGGCTCCACCGAGCACACGGCGGACAAAAACACGCACTGGAGAGTCCATACACACATACACACACACACACACACATATATATATGTGTGTATGTATATTCATATCCGTCGCACCTGACGGGGACCCAGCCACTTCTGTGGTGTTTCTCCTAACCCTAACCCAGTCTTCTTTATTAAACCCAAAATGATTTAATCAAACCGATGTTTACCCAACATAGCCGGGAAGCAATACTTTCATTAGCAGGTGCCAATCTTTCCTGTGTGCATTTCAGTTGTGAGCAAGCCAGTTAATGTTTAGAGGCAGATGCTGGTGGTTTGGAAAGGCCTTTCTGTGATAGTACCCACCAACGCTGCTGTTTATTTTGAGTTTTGTTCCAAAATATATAAATATACAGGATTTAGATAGAATAATCTCTATAGTTTGGACAAATCTGGTGGGTGATTCAATCTAAGGATCAGTTTAATTAACCTCTGCCATATATACACATCTATACATGGTTCAGTAAATAAAAAATGACCTCTAACTAACTCACACTGTTTTAGATTCCCCATTTTACATGTAGTGCTACTGTAACCATGTAGGTGATTTTTCTGTTTCTTGTCTGCATAGACGCTACCTCCTGCAAGATTTGGTAGACTCCATGGATTGTTAGGCCAGAAGGGCTGTTGTGTTCATCTGCTCTGACCTCCTGCATAGCGCCAGGCACACGATTTCACACTGTGATTTCTTCATCTACGCAAGCAATTTATCTGCAGCAGAGCTAAGTTGCAGCCTATAGAAAGGTAGTCCAAAGGCACACAGCTCTATGTAGCATTCCTGACAACCTATCTGGACTTTAAATTATCTTCGAAACACAGCACTCCATTAGAAGTTTCCACCCGTGCTTTGCCAAGCCATACCAGTAAAGTTGCTTATCCTCCTTTGACAGCATGAAGCTATTTTAGATGTAACGTTTATGCACATAGATGTTTCAGGAGAGCTCTAATTTATCAGCTATCTCCTCTTTTTTCACCCTCTTATTCAGGCATTTCAGCAGAGCAACAGATGGTCCTTGCGGGCCATTTGCTGTGATTGGAATTGTAGTGTCCCAAAGAAGGGCCGCTTTCTTATCACTAAAAGTGAGTCTAAGTTTCCTTACCCAGTAAGAATTTGCCTTGCTGCTAAAGAAAACATGTTTCCCAACAGTTGAAGGGTGAAATCTGCAAACTTTAAAAATCATTTCTCACCATATGGACTATCATACCCTTATAATCAGAGAGAATGGAGATTTTGAAGGCACGGCATAGAGGAGTCCTTATTTTTGTCTTTGTACCCTTGGGTCCTGAATTTGGTACGACTAAAATAGTAATTTATTTGAAAGTAACTCCTCTTCTCATTATTTATTGATATCATCATCACATTTAAACATTTGTAGGGACTAGTTTTAATTGTATACTCTATTAATGCACCTTATCAGAATAGATATAATAGAATAGAATAGAACCTAAGCCTGTGTTAAGTTTTGTCTTAACACAAAAAAAATTTCTTTTTCCCTTTCTTACGTAAAAATCTTCTCTAAAAGATTTTGTTTTAATTATCACCTTGAATTTTGCAAACAGCTCCATTTTATAGACTAAAACAAAATACTTGTAAAGGTGTGGATAAAGCTTGTAATTGTGTATGAAATTCTTTGGCCCAGCTGTTGCAGTCATGATACAGTTCTGCATGGCTACAGAGTATTGCCACAGGCCTGTAGTCCTAAAGCTATGTGGTTTACTTCACTTATCACCTGCATCCAGGGACCTCCATGCCCAAAGGTACTTTGAAGCTTGGTCCTTAAGCCACATTGCGGGCATTCCTAACTCTTAGGGAAATTAGAGTCAGGCACCTTGACCCTTCAAGTTACTGGTCTTGTATTTTTTCGGTAGCTGAGCAGCTAAAGAGAATTCTAGGATATGCGTGTCTTCCTAGGGCACTCTTTGGCCAGGTGAGCTCTGAAATTTGGACGCAGAGCCATGTTTTGAGCTGGATGCATGGATGACATTCATAGAATCACAGAATCAAGGTTGGAAGAGACCTTTAAGATTATCAAGTCCAGCTGTAGCCCAGCACTACCACTGTAAAGAGTTACATTGTATGAACTGTCCGTATGTACAGCTTTACCGCCTACAGACTTCAAATGATCCAGCCTCTTGACTCTGGAGATTGACTTTGTGTCACAGCTTGTTCATGCCTGTCTTGTATGAGACATACGACTTCACAAACCAAGCTAAGGGATGATTCAAGCCTGTGATCTCAACCCTTACACCAGGACTCAAAGGGAAAGAGTTCCATTTTGTGAAGTCAGATTCCAAGAGGGAAACAAATTTTTCTCTCCCTCCACAGGAAAGAAGACAAGAGAAGAATGATTTTGTTTTCTCCCATGCTAGAATATTAAATATAGCTTAATAGCATTTCTTTAATTCCTCAGCAGATTTATTCAGAGCTCAACATAGCCAGGTCTGTGGATAACGTAAAATAAATTGGGAGATTTCAGATGGAAAAGACAGGAGATGAGATCTCTGAGGGGAATAAGTTGATTTAGCCAGGCAGGAAGAGCATATGTGCTAATTGAGATAGTCTGGACTAAGGAGGTAAACCCTGTAATTTTGAACTACATTCTCAAGGTGAACTCATACAGTAAACCTTTGCTCTTTTATATCCTATCATCTTGGGGAATTCACAGCCCAGGTGAGATGACAGACTCGCTTATCTAGTGCGGAAGAATTAGATGCCTGAGGATAGGAAATACAGAAAACAGCATGCTGAACAGGAAGCTATAGGCATGAATCTATGGAAAATGCCAGTAGATTTTGCCTAATCTTAACCTGGAAGCTTTCTGGCTTCCCCATGTGCTCAGAAGTGTTTGTTCTGTGGAGATGATCACCATTCTGTTAAGGCAGATGGGTCTGTGCATTCCACTTAGGAGTCATTTATGGAGAATCATGAAAAGCTAGGTGTGCCAAAGGCTGTGACTATGACTATCTTTGGTGGTGCCCATCTTTTGCATAATTTCTTACCACAAGGGCATGACAAGAAAGTTCTCATCAGTTTTATGAGGATTGAGGATTAGAAGGGCATAATAAACACCACACCATGGCGTACCTGGTGTGACAGCACTTTCCAGTTTTCTGTTCTTTCTTTCAAAGTTGGATCACTTTGCACACTAAGGTGGCTGAGGTCTGGAGCCTTTACCCCATGACACAGACTGAAGGATCTAGGGTTGCTTCAGAGGACCCTGACTGCTGTGGACTGAGTCAGGACATAAGGAGCAAAACTCTGTCTTTCCTAGAAGCCTGCCAGTAACTGTGAGGATGTTATTGAGGAGACAAGTCCAGGCTCTCCACAGAGGTACATGTCAGGAGGGCAAGATGTCAGGTAAAAGAGTGTCAGGTGGGTATAAGAAAAACCTTTTCCCCCATTATGAAAGTCGAGCAGTGAAACAGCTCACTCAGAGGCTGTAATCTCCACCTTTGGAGGGTCTCAAAACCAGACTGGACAAGGCCATGGCCAGCCTATTCTGATCTCATAGCTGAGACGAGAGACTTCCTGAGGTCCCTCACTGAGTCATCCTCTGATCCTGTGTGTATATAACTGGGGCTTCTGTCTGGAATCATAATGCCTGTCTGGAATGCTAGGAGAAAACCCTACTGTTCCTATGCTGCAGGCTTGGGATAGACTGTCTTGTCACAGTCTGGTGGACAGGGTTTTTTCTTGGGATGTGGGTTGAATGCCTCTCAGGCTGAAGAGAGCCTAAACCCAAGTCTTTTACTCCCAGAGTAGTGTAAATAGTCAGCATGGGGCAGGTGGCAGCCGCATCACTTTGTTTTAATACAGTTACATATAATATAGCTATAGTATGTTATAAGATAGCCCCATCCATGAACGTCCTTAGTGAAGATCCTAAATACTTCCTGACTATGCTCACATAGGGGGTGGCCACTCCTCACTACCCAGAACTCGTGGGTGCAGGTCCTCGCTGGGGTTAGTGCCTGTCCTTTTCTGCCAAAACCTGAAGCTGTTGCCTCACTTGCACCTCAGATGTCATGAACTGGAACAGTCATTCAGCCTAAAGGTATGCCAGAAGGATCATGTAGCAGCTAGTCAGGATGTAGCCCTGGCTCTCATCGGAATGTAAGCAAAATGCAAAGTATAATGTCTTTGACAGGACTGACTGCAGTGGCGAGGGATCACAACTTAGGGCTTCATCTGGGGAAACGGGATGTAATTCTTCAAAACAATGTGAGGAAATATTTATACTTTTCTGTATGACAATTAAGGTACTAAATATGAAGCCTAGAGATGGTGAGGAACTCTGCCATTCTCTATTCCACCTTTGCTGCACAAAACCCTTTTGTGACCATGCTCTGGGCCTGGCAAACCACCTTAGGGAGGCAGGACAGGGGCTTTTCTGGTGGCTGCACAGCCCTCTTGGAAGAAACAGGGTACTTTAGGTGGCTCCTCTGTAAGGGAGCTGGGGTGCAAACCACATGAAGGCCACATAGGTAGTGGACTTTGGTGCTGAGCTAGGTCATTGTGTCCTCTGAGTGAATCCAGGCTCCTGCTCTTTTTTATTCAAAACAATTCGCCTGTGGAGTCAAATTGCTGAAAGCCAATACACTGGAATACGTGGATGTTGCTACCTCATTTCCCTTCTTTCAATGCCCTTATATGTGCTGCTTGAGTGATATGGGAGGGATTAAGCATTTTTCCGGGCAAGAGACCTATAGAACATAGAAGGTTGATGGGGAGAGAAGGATAGCAATATAATTTATCAAAAGCTCTTAGGAGCAACAGCCTTAGCTTTCTGCTATCATGGAGTACAGCTGAAAATAGCAGGTAATGGGACCGGTGTCCCTTTAAGAATTCTTGAGGTTACTAATGGATATAGGTCATGGTGACAGCCTTAAATAAACCTTCAGTAATAAACAAATCATTTTGAGTTTTCATAAGATTACCATCACTCTGAGGCTGCTCCAGTAGGGCTAAGAATGCGTGAAGGAAATGAGCATGATAGATCATATACATCATACTGTCATACCCCAAGAAAAGGACAAAAAAATCTTTCAAGGAGGCTCACACTGTATTCCTGATAAAAGCTGTTAAGAGTGTGCATTAATATTAATCCTCTATTTTACAATAAGCTATTCACTGCCTCTACACAAAATGCAACATTGCATCAGAGGAAAATGAAAACAAAACTTAGGAAAAAAGAACTCAGCAGGCATAAGTATACTGTTCCCAGGATTTGGAAATTGAAGTACCAAGAGGGCTACAAGGAATAATGATGTATCCAAAATCATTGTAAGAATAATATGGAAGTCTATACAAAGCAGAAATTCCATATCTCATTGTTTCCTGCAGTACACTCTTTATGTATCGCAGCTTTACTTCGGTTTTAGTTATTTACATTTAATTTAAATAGAGTTCATAGTTCTTACCTATTGTAAAAGTACTTCCAGTCTGATAGCTTTTGTGCTTTCTTATGGTGAAGGATGAGGCGCATTTAAACAGAAATATTGCTTGTTCTTATTTGATGCTTCTGTATATCTTACTGTAATCAATGTTTGCACTTGGTGCTCTTACTACAGCACTGCGAAAACTGAACTGGAGTTCAACTGAATCAAGATGTGATTGAAATAAGATTTCCTTCTTTAGTAATAAAGCCTTCTCTAAATTGAGTGTCACTTCATTATTTACATAAGACCCATTTTGGAATACAAATATCTCATGGATTGTTTTTAAACCTTTGATACGTCCTTATAAATTCTTCCACCCCCCACAAAGGACCACAGGAGAGTGCAAAGAGATTCTGGTATACAGTGGATAAGGAATAGGATTCATTGCTGAAGAAAAAAAATTAGTTGAGATATCTTTATGGATAATGACCTGCCAATGATTGTAAATACAAGGTGACATCTTTAAAGATAAGGACATTCACAAATCGATTAGACAAATCAGCTAAGCAAGGCCATGCAGATATATAGCTATGTTGGGACTAAAATATCCTACTCTATGGAACATACAGATGATTGCAAATATTGTAATGTCTTCTTCCTTGTGTCCATAAATAATAATAATCATAATAAACAGGCTCCTGCTGACAGCCTAAGCATCCCAGTAATGTGAATTGATTGTTAGCATTTTGCTTTAGAGGTAGATTAATTAAGGTTGAATCATATGGCAATCCTTGAAAAAGTACTGTACATGTGACATCTAAATTAATGACAAATTAATTCATCACAAGCAGGGTAATTACAATGAATATCTAATGAATTAATGATGATAGATCGCTTATGATTCATGCATATATATATACACACATATATACACACGCGGGCGCGCACAGAAGATAGCAGATCTGCTTCTGCTGCATGGAAAGGTGAGGTCTGTGATTTTTAGCTCTGGATGAGAGTTCCTACTGGTTTTCAGTGAGATTAGCACCGTGTTATACCTACTGCTGGGCAAAATGGAGGCAGAGAAACTAGCTGAAATAACATCCAGGTACAGGTGGTGAGTCGCTGCCAGAAAGCTGGGATCCCTGCTTCCTGTGTAATAAAATACACAGACAGAGAAGCAGAGACATAATTCTGATGCTGTTTCAAAGCCACTCTGGATGGACTTTGGACACTTTATTGAAGCTATGCAGAGGGGATGTGGAAACTGGGCACCTGAATGGTACTTGTTCTCTAGCAGCAGAGGTCTGGCTGGTGACTGGCTGGTTGAGCCAGGAGCCTCTTTTCAGTAGCAGTAGACCTGAGTCTCTTGACAGCTTTGAGTTCTCTTGTCATTAGTTCAGCAGCCTCTAAATGTTGCCACTACTTCCAAGTGAAGATGTTTTCAGTTTTAGAAATGCTAATAGATAGCATACATAACCATGAACAAAGTGTTGAGTTCACCCCCGTCTTCCAGGTCACAGACAGTTTACTTTCCCAACATTTAAATTTCTTTTCCCTCTGTCATCTGACCCACCCCTCATCTCTTCTTTTAAAATCTAATCTAGACTTCTTCTTCCTCAGCAACTTCTATCTACCTTTGACTTCAAACTTTGTGGAAGTGCACATGACTTCCCTTGAATCTTCCATCCATTACTCTGCTATGGGGCTGAAATGAGGCACCTTTCATCAACTAACGAGGTGTTGGTCAAGGTCAACATGACCTTTTCTGGCTGCTGCCATGGCTTCTTGCCATTTTCATCTTCCCCGGTCTGTGACTACCAAGTCACCATTGATAACTCAAATAATCAATTTCTCATTGATTATTTTCACTTCAGATATCTTTGAGCGTGCTTCCCCCCCTTCTCAGCCTTTCGTTTATGACCAGTCGTTCAGTGATTCTTTGTTATTTTGGCTCTGTTTGCAGCCTGTTCTTTTTGTCATTGCCTGGTAATCCCTTGGCAACCCATTTCCCTGTCCTTGCTGATAGCTCTCGTGGCCGTCTCCTTGTCCTTGACCCGCTGCCTGCCCATTCTGTTTCTAGTCTTCCTCCATTGCCCTGACATTGCTATGATCTACTCATCAACTCAAACTCGGCTTTATATCAACCGTATTCTAATTCTTTATTTTCCTTCCTTCTCCATTACCAGTATGAATTGCAAGAGTGACACAACAGGACTCATACCAGATGGTTATGATAGTGCCCAGACTCTGGAGGCCTGAAGGCCTTATCTTACTGGAACTAAGCCCTGGGCTAAACCCTGCTCCTGGCTTTGAGCCTTTTTCCTGCCTTTCAGAAGCAAACTTCATGCCTGACACCAGGAGGGAACCCTCAGTCTAATAGTCCAGCTCTGCAACTGGTACTTTCTCTGCCCAGTTCTCAGTAGTTGTTATGTCTCCTTGTGTCCCACCAGAGGAATGCCAGTTTTCATCTGGTTTACATTTTGTTTCTTCAAGGACACAAGGTACAAAATTCTCTGCGTATGCACACCCACACATAGAGTTTGCTAGAGAGTCTAAAACTTGACTCATCTTTTCTAAATAATACAAGAAGCATGGGAATGTAGGTAAGGGTAATAAAGTAAAGCCACAAAGCCTCCATGCCTTTCCACCACCTTGATTTCCTCCTCATTCTGAATGCAGTCTTTGAGCTCCTTTCAGAGCCGTTTAAGAATGTAGAAAATATTTTCTCTGCAACACTGAGTTGTCATTTAAACCAAAAGTTTAATTCAGCTCACTTTAGTACGGTTGGTCTTGCCAGTAAAGAGGGTCTTCCTATAACAAAAGCATACCTTTTTGTTCCCTACATTAAACCCTCTCTTGCTGCCATCTCGGTGTCTCCTCTGTGTGTGTGTGTTCTCATACGCGATTCCTTTGTTTTGCCGCTGACTCTTCTTTCCTTTCTACTTCACCTGCAGACTAGCTGGAGTAGAGTGCTTCTCCTTGCTTCTGCTGACCCCCTTGGCATTGTCTGTTTAGAGTAGAGACATGAAGATCTCTATTATAGCTAGTCTGGGAAAGACATACTTATGGCCTTGTGAGTGAATACACGGTGGCATTCAACAATACAATAGTTTTCATAGGAACAATTTCATCATATCGAACACAACTGAATTTACACTGGCAATCTTTGACCCATTTTTCATCTCCTCTTTTATTTTCTTCCCTCCCATCGATACACTTGGCTGACGCTCAGCCGAAAAGACTGTGCAGTAACCTCATTCTTTCTCCTCCTTTCCAGCTTTCCTGTGATACCTTTGCACAGTGGTACAGCCAGGGACCCCCTCGTCCCTCAAATCAGTACTCCTTATTCAGCTGCAATCTGGGCAAAAATGTGTTTACCATCTGGCAAATTATCTTCCTGGCCTGCCACACCCACACAGAAAAGGGAAGGGAGCTCAAAAGGTCATCGGACCCATCACTTGCTCCAGGGCAGGATCAGCCACAACTACAACATTCCCAACAGATGTTTATCTAACTTGTCCTTAAAACCTTCCAATACAGGAGATTTTCCAAGCTCCTTATGCAGTGCTCAATACTCCTTGCAAATTCTTAATGATCCTCTGTGTCCTGAGCTCTTCAGTTACAACCTCTCACATTCCCCCATTAAATTCAACCTGCTTATCTGCTCCTTCAAAGGCTCTGCACAGCTCTGGCTCCATCTGTCCCCGGTTCTTTATGAGTGTGTCTTCGCAGGGTGTCTGGGTGCCTTTGCCCTCTTACTGATTAGCTATTTAAGCTGCATATCTCTCCTCACTTACATTCTGCACCCACCCATCTCCCTATCTCCATCTGTCTGGCGTCCCTTTGCCCAAAAATTGCTTCATCAGGCTTTCATTTTCACTTTCAGGAAAAACTTTCCCCGTAAACTCTTTTCTTTTGTGAATAAGCAGGCTCTCGTCCACTTAAAAATGTGGGTTTTGAAGGACATCCCCCTCCTCCCCGCCCCCNCATTTTGGGTGGGGCTGTTTTCTGCCCTTTGTTCTCTGCTGTGTTGAATGTGCTGACAGCGCTGAACTCTCGATTATTAATAGCACAAACAAAGCTTAAAAAAGGATGGATCAAAGGAAGGAGAAAGGGAAGGCATAGGGAATATGAGGTTTTGTTTAAAGCAGTAAGGAAGTTCAGGATAAATGTATCCTGTTGGGATGTGTTGAACACCTGTTAGGAAGAGGTTATGGGTAAGATTGTTGAACAATCTGAATGAAGGCAGTCTCTGCACCTCCCTAAAAGGCTCAGAAAAAGAATCCATTCAGTGTAGCAAGTCAACACTGGGCAGAAATTAATTTGAAGAGAGGGGCACAGCCGGTAAATGAGTGAAACTCGGAAAGCAGGGAAGAGGCAAATGAAAGGCAGGAAAAGCATCACTGACCCTTTACCACAGGGTTTACCTGGGTCTGGACATTCATGCGTGTTTGCATGTGCCCACTCTGCTACACTTCTCTCGAGTTATAACCCATTTAATGATGGCCGTACTGTCACAGCACTTTGACTTCTGGAAAGCTGAAGCAGACCTTTGAACTCTTTCATACATGGGAAGGGACCATACAGACCACTCGGGGACTTCTAACTGCAGCCATGAGGGTTTCAGAGTGCTAATGCACCAGTCACTGACAGCAGAACAGAAGCACAAGGACAAAATGTCTCAAAAAGGCCTGTCCTATGGATCTAGGAGGGCCAGGACCTCCAAGAAACTGTGCAAGGAGTTCATCGCTAGGACTCTTCAGACCTGACACCCTCAGGAAGTCCTGAGGTAAATTTCCACCATTGTCTGCAATGTGTGCCACACTATTCCAAATCCGTTTCTGTCTGGACTATCGTTGTCAAACCAGATGTCACTGGTGTGGTAATAGAAGAGCACAAGGTCTATTATTGCTGCATTTTCCGCCAAAATCATGCTTACCACTGAAGAAATAAAAATTGTGCTGGGAACATCTGTGGCAGGAATATGTTCATTGTCTGCATCTGTGTGTGTGAGAATTGAAAGGTAAGAAAATACGACTTGGCCATTATCCAGTCTTTGGACAACCACCAACATCCATGTGGGATGTGCCCATTACAGAAAACAGGGTTTAAAATCTTTCTGGTCGTGAGGAACAGTGTTATCCCACAGTAACGCGAATAGCAATGGAGCGTCTGCCTTCCTGCTGTTCAGGTGACCAGCGACCACATCTTGTGTTGGCTTCTAAAGATGGACCTGGATGAAAGAGCACCTGGAAAAGTGGTTGCAGTCACCTCAGTGTCCTCCACAGGGAGCGTGCACCTGTGGGGGTGAGATGTGCTGCCTGTACTCTTCCACCCCAGAGTCTCTAATATTGTTTGTACTGTTAGCGTGTGCAGTGCACGGCATGACACATGGATCGAGAAGGGATGGGGGGCTTCCTTCGGGAAGAGGAGGATTTAGATGGTTCACATGCCTGATAGAGGCAATTAGAGAGTTCACCTGTCATCACAGAAGCTGTGTCAGGCAGCAAAGGGGTTGCTTGGTAAGGGAAAAAAGCAATTTGGGAAAGTGCTGTAGTATACATATCAATCTGTCTATACACTATTATTATTATGAGAATTTATTAAAAGTTTTAGTTTAAATTTCCTGCCTTTTTGTTTTGGTGAATAACCACATAATCAGTAGATTGTGAAACTGAGTGGGTTGTACAAACACACACATCCCTGCCATTGTCACACACAGAGGGCAACTGTTAATAGAAGCAAAAGGTTCAATGGGCAAGGACAAGTGGCAGCCAAGTCCCTCCGACTCCAGCACCTGTGAGCGCACAAGGCGCTGGTGAGCAGGTGTTGCCTGGCCACACTCGCTTCCCTTGCAGGAGTTCAATGACCCACCAGCCCAGGCAAAAGCCCCCAGTCCTTGCTTTGCCTACAGCACATGATAAAAGCGAACCAGAATTGAAGGACTGTTTTCCCCCCTGAGCAGAATATTTGAAAGATGTTTTTCCAAATGAATCTGCCTGTTGGGGTTAACTGAAATTACATTTCAGATGCTGATTTTGTTTTACTGGTCAGAATTTTCATCTCAGTGTTTTTTAGATAATTATTTTTTCATCTCAGTTCTTTTTTTAGAAAAAACCCCATCTTGATTTTATTTGCTTGAAAATATTTTGCTTTGAAATAAGCTTCAATTTGATAGTTAAAAATATACTAAGAAATGATTTGTAGTGTCAAATGATTCATGTGATCAAAAGGAGTTACTTTCAGTTTTTTTAGATAAAAAAAATTTACAGATTATTTAAAATAATAACACGTACCCCTCTGGTCAAAACTTAAAGTGTATTAATAAGATTTTACTTACACCCACACTGCCAAGTAGCTATATTAGTACCAATATTAACGTGAAGGTTTAATTTATATCACCATTTCAATAACCAAGCCCATATTCAGGGCACAGATACCTCTGAGTAAAAGACTTCTGTACCTTGATAAGAGGAGTTTAAAGACAATCTGGCTCACAGGCTAAGAGAAAAGATGATGTGTTCCCAAAAGGCTGGTGAGGGAGGAAGTGCACAGCAGAGAGGAATTGGAGGAGAGAGAGATGGAGAGGGAGGGAGGGAGAGGGAGGATGTGTGCATTAGGGAAATTGCCAATAGGGTGGTTGGAAAAAGATTAATTACAGCAGTAGCAGCATAGCAAAGACAAAAGAACTATGCCTGATGGGCTTCTAAGGTGAATTCATGAAAAAGAATGAGATCAAATACCAAGTTCTTTAAAGCACAGTGGTGGCAATCTGTGTTACTCAGCTGACATGGGCGATATTACTCCGGGTTTACACCACTTTCAGTAAGAGGAATTTATTTCCAATTGTCTGGCTTGTACTTAATACGTTGCAATCTTTCAGATACGCAGCTGGGTCTGAGGTTGCTCTTTGCAAAATGGTGCAATTCTCTCAGTTGATAACAGTTGAGGATCAACTTCTGAAAAGGATGAGATTGTTTTAGTGACATTTGCTCTGTATTTAATTTCATCCTATTGAAAGATGGATGCCTCCCTGGTTCTAGTGAATTATCTTTGCGGCTTTGTCCATACCTGCTAAACACTCCCCTGTAGTTTCCCAGGCATGTGTTCCTGGAGAACTCCGTGGAAATGTTGACGGCCTGGTGTAATCATCAGAAAGGCAAGTACCCCGATCTGTAAGCCACACGCCAAGTGGGTTTCGTGGAGTTAAATGAAATAGGAGTTCAAAGTTCAGAGAATGGCTGCTTTTCTAATGAATGGTATCTGTGATGTTGCACCGCACCTTCAAATTACATGTATGCCTACAGCGGACCAGAGCATCCATCCTTCCTTCACACAGCTGATTAATGATTCTTTTGCACATGCACTTGAAGCTTGAGGAATTTCATTTCCTGATGATAATTTTCTTTATCTGTGCTGTCATTGAGGGAGTGCTGCTTTGTCCAGGGCAGAACCCGGTAAGAGAGGAGGCAGGACTGCAGGTGGCTGCTTACACCACCCACACACATCACAGAAGTCCAGAGGGACACCCTGTCTGGTTCTGCAGCAACCCTGGAAACTGGCTTTCAGCAGGGCCCACACCTGCCTTCTAGGGACATCCTGGCATGGAGGTGGGAAGGAAAGGGACTACAAAAGTGGTGATGTCGGCTCTGGCTTTCCACACAGTAAAGGAGTTTAAGATTGTTGTGCCTCTGTTTGGGGTCAATTGTCAAGTGTAGAGCAGGCCTGGCATGCTTCGAGCACCCACCACCCCTCCACATTGAACCTTCCGAAGGGAACAGGACATTTAAGCTCCAGGACATTTCCCTGGATGCCACCCCACCTCCAAAGAACAAGTCTTCAGGTTGCATCTTCTGAAGAGCGTATGCAATGTTTTCAGACCACTCCATTTTCCCTGGGGCTTATGTTTTCTTTAAGTTTCCAGCCGCTGTGCGAGTCCGAATTTTCTCTGCAAGCACATAACTTTGCTTGAAGTCCACCAGAGGCCAAGCCCTGTTCTCAGACAGCCTCAGGCACGTGCATGGGCATCTGCAGGAGGTCAGAGTGAGGATCCAGTTCTGCCCAAAGGGGCTGATGAAAAGTCAGAGACTGAAAGATGAGGTCTTTTCTCTTTTATTCCTTAGGACACAAAGAGTTATTTATTTAAAAGACTGGCTTAGCTTTATTTTAATTAGTTTCACAATGGGTGCCTGGATGTTCCATCCCCAACCAGGGACCTCTTGTTCTAGGCACTAATCTTGCCACTGTGACCTTTGGTTCATTTAATACCTGGGTGTATCTGCTGATGTTCTTTTTTTTTTTTTTTTTTTTTTTTTTTTTTTTTTGTACAAGATAAATTTACATTTCAGAGTCCATTCACATGTGCTAACCTAGTTATGAGCCAGTTTCACTCTTCATGAACTTCCTGCCTACAGGCATTTTTTGTAAATTGCTGTAATATGATAACTGGAAATCCTTTTGCTATCTTGAAACAGGAAATAAACATCCTGTTGTGAGAAGAGAATTAGAATTATGCATGATGCTTCTTTTGTAATTTACTCAATCTTGATAACATATATTATGTAGGAGAGACTTCTAGGGCATTAAAGCAAAGATGACCAGCCATAAATCAACCTCAAGGAGAGAGTGTGCTGAATCCCTGTTGAATATCACTTAGATCATTCTTGTTCAGCTTGAGTGTTGGTAATCTTTTGCCTTTGAGACTGATGAGGAATTAGTGAGATTAGAAAATATTTAGAAATTCAACCGGTCTTCTGGGTCTGCATTTTGTTGATTTTCAGATGAAGGCTCAAATAATTTGTACTTTCTGTCACCTACTGCTTTGTATTTGGAAGACGTTTCCTTAAATGGCAGAAATGTCAGCCTGCAGAGCATACCTAGGGTCGTTTTTTGTGAGCTGGAGATTGCCTTTTCAACAGTGGGCAGCAAACTCTTTGGTTTCTGATGTCCTGAGGTATGTATCCTGCTTATCATCCTTATACTCCCCAGTCAATATAAATAAAGTTTCTCTTCTCAGTCTTCCTAAATCTGCATTTATTATTCTCTGTTGGAACTATTGATATATAAATTTTTTTCCTTAAGAGAGTATTTTCCCTTTGCTTTTCACTTAATTTAGGGGTTTTTTTCCCCCTTTCTTTTTAATGACATATGTTAAGGTATTTCTGGAAGTCTTACTAAGATGTTCTTATTTTAGGTGTCAACAGAAATTTTAAAGAATTGCTTCTCGTTTTACACATCTTACACTTCAAGTCTGTGAAGAATTTAATGTAAAGAGGGAAAGAGCTAGCCACACTACTGTAACTTCTGAAGTGTCTTGATGATGATTTGTGACAGAGGAATGTTACGGTATCTCTCAGTTAGATAACATCAGAGAAATTAGACTAATGTCAATGTTTGGATTTCTACTGTCATTACTGAAATCTTTGGACCAAAACATTAGGGCAAATATTCTTTGCATAATATTCCTTCACGAGCGATGCTACACAATTATTTTTGAAACTGGAATTCTTTACTATACTAATAATAATATTATGAGAGAAATAATTCCAGTTTGGCATACATTTATAAACACTGTTGAAATGTTTAAGTGCTTTACAACAGCTGTAGGACTGATTTTTTGGACCCTTTCTTTCTATGCACGTGTTGTGTTTCTCTGACTTGGGTAGTTTAATAGAAGTAGTTTTCAGATGAATGAGAAATAAGTGCAAGACAGTGAACATAGGCAAGGTAATATGTGGACCTGAAGAAGGGATTCTTGGTCTGCCTTTATTCAGATGCTGCTGGTCAAACTGGATTAGAGCTGTTTGAACCTGGGGTTTTTTGAACTTTGGTAGGGTCCCTCAAGTGAGCACTGAGGTTTCCCTTAAAATAGACTCTTCTGCTTTTCTTTCTTTTTTCCCCCCATTCTAAGAATACAGTTTGAGTATTTTATTCAGGCACATTTTCTGAGAAGTGGCTGGTGGTTCAAGGATACATCTGTGAGTCAGATACATGGGGCTTTACTCCAACGTCTGCTTTTGAGTCATCCAGCTTCATCCACCCTGATGGGTGCAGGCAATCCCACCTCTTCTTCACCCACACACCAAGGTAGGCACACGTGGGCCAGCGCTGAAGCAGCTGCGTTGTTGTGGTGCCAAACCCGAACAACTACATCCCGCCTCTTAGCGTGCTCGATGCAAGTTTGTAACCAAAGTTCTGATTACACAAGCTGTGCACTGAAATGCTCATCTCTCCAAAACCTGCAAGACACATCCCACATAGCTCATGGAGCAGCAGCTCTGGGAACGCTTCACAGGAGGGAAGTAACAATGACTTATCATCCTACTCTGTTACCAAAGGGAACAGGTCCGGGCATTTGTTTTGTTCCCAAGGCAACCAAGCAATATTGACTTTATCATCCTTTGATGATTTGGTTATTGCCACAGCTGGGAACTCAGATTACTCGGAAGTCCCCTTGGCTGTAGGGTCTTGCTGCTGATCATGAGTGCAAAACACACTTGAACTGATCAAGAACCACAGCTGTGCCATTTTGAGATTATTACCTTGGACTTGTGCCTACAGAGCTCCTGGACTGGAGTTGATTCCTGTCCATCAGAAGACAAGCAAAGCAGATGTACAACTGTCAGCATCTGTAGGCCTCTCAGCTCTAAAATTAGGCAAGCTACCAACCTTTTCCTTCCAGCACTTGCTTATAAAAGAGGTTTCCTACACATTAGGAAGCTGTGATTCCTAATTTTTATTTTCTTAATTTGTGCTTTAACATATTCTTCATTCGTTTTCAGAAATGACTGCAACTTCAACATGCTGGCATCTTTTAAAGTGGTTAAGTAAGAAATGTGCCTGCCTTGAAGAGTTTTCTGATAAGGCCCCAGCTTTGCATCTTGATACGAGTGGGCGTGCCCTAATGCCTCTCTGGAACGTCAGACTTGTTCTTGCTTTGCCATTTTAAACAACAAAGTGTTGTCAGCAGAAGCTGGTTTTGGTCCTTGTGTAAGTGCATAAATGAACACTCCCTTAAGTTCAGTGGGGTTGAGGTTTCGTTTGTGCGGTTGTGAGCCCCCAAAGAGTTTCTGCAGCCTAGTTAGTGTTCCTGCTGCTACTCTAGAAGTGTAAATTAATTTTGATATTTTATTTTATTACAAATGGTGTTGCCTTGCTTTCAATTTATTAGTTGCAGCTACTTACACAGCAAGCATTTTCATTTCCACAGTTAGCTTGCTCTGGGACTTGCTTTTGCAGTGTGGAAGGTGGTGAGATCAGTCACACTTTGGAAATTCCCGTACTTCTTCATACGTCTGGATAAGCCGAGGGTGGAGCGTTCTCTCTTACTCTGAACTTCTCTGAATTAGGGCTATTTCTTTTTCACTTTTGCATCCCTTTTGCGGTTGTTGGAACCTTGTCACTTCAGTTCTCACTCCCCTTGCTAGCAGGATGTACTCTCATACATTGCACCTCAGCTTTTGCAGCTTTAATGATGAGAAAGAAACGACACCCTTCGTCAGCACTGTAGGTACTAGCAGGATCAAGTGCTGCTTTCTTTCCATGGAAGTGTAGAGCAATCCCAGTCCTTCGGCGAGCTGATTATGCAAAAAATCAGTTTTATTTAATGAGAACAATTAGTGATGCATCTCAGTGATGTGAATGTTGACTTGAAGGGAGCAATACAGTTTGGTTCCAGTTTATTGTCTGGTCCATATATGCTGTAGGTAAAGGTTTTTAGAGTACTTACATAGTAATGACATTAATGGCATTACCCAAAGTCCAACACAAAATTTACTACCTCCTGCTAGAAAAGCCCCTTTTTCTCCTAACTCGCAACTAATCGTAATGCTCATTTTGTCTCAAATACTGGACTGAGCAAAAAAATGTCATCTATCTTATTTTCCTGGGAAGTGCTTAAAAAAGAAGGCATGTCTACGTAAGCATTGCTGCTCATTATTGCAGGAGATCAAAGCTGCTCATCTGCATGGCACATGCCCCGCATTGTAGGAATTTGTTGGAGGTTCGTTGCTCACTTAGCAGAAGAATCCTGAGATTTTGCGAGAGGAGAGTATGAGTCTCCTTGGTGGAAAGAGAAAGAGGATCTGCTGCTGTTGGTTCCAAAAGATTACTACATGTGTCAGCAGTATGTGCCTGAAGTTTTAGGAAGAGCCCAGTTTCACTTCACTTCTTCCTGTAATGTCAGACAATTCCTCAACAGCATTAATCAGCTGAAGTTTTGGATCGCAGGCTAAATACTGATTCATTCACTTAACAAAATGATGGTTCCTTCCAAGAATGCAGGGAAATGCAGACTTGGATACAATGGATTTGTGTCTGAGGCCAAGTTTCAAAATGGTTTAGATGAAGAAAGGCAGACAGGTCCTTTATCCTCCTTTCAGTTTAATGGGCACAAACACATACACGTTGCCTTCCAAGGGGTCAGTTTCGTAAAACAAAGAACTCCTGTAAGTCCCTAAACCAGGGGAGTAAACGTGTAAACAGGAAAACGGGAAAGGGAGCGTATAACAAGCACCAGAGGGTGAAGACAAAAGTGGTAGAAAATTTACTAGGGAGAAAAACGAGACAAGTAGAAATGCTTAAACAGAACAAAAGGAAATTTTACAGGATTTCACAGGATTTCAGGTATAAAATCTGTCCTAGATATGGTATTAATCATTTATTAGCTGGTAGAATTCTCGATAATAATGCAAAAAGGACAGAGGTGTTCGATCGATACTTCTGTTCGGTATTTGGGGAAAAGCCAGATGATTCAGGACAGAATGATGATGAAATGCTTTTCATTCTAGCAGTAACTAAGGGAATGTGTTAAACAGCAGATATTAAAGTTAGATACATTAAAATTAGTAGGTCTGGATAATTTACATCCAAGATTTTAAGATCGATAGTCAAGGAGCACTACAGACCATTAATTTTGATTTTTAACAAGCCGTGGAGCATTGGGGATGTTCCAGAGGACTACAAGAGAGCTAATGTTGTACCAATATTTAAAAAAGGTAAATGCAGTGACCCGAGTAATTATAGGCCTGTCAGCTTGCCTTCGATCCCAGGCAAAATAATGAAATGGCTGATAGGGTCCTTGAGTAATAAGGAATTAAAAGAAGGTGATATAATTAAAGACAATGAGGATGGTTCTTGTCAAACTATCTTGATATCATTTAAAATCAGATTTCAAATGGGGTGATTTAATTTACAGTTTTGATATGTAAGAGATTTAGTCCTCTGTAAGGTATTTGTGTGGCTTGACATTTTGATTATTCAAATAGAGGCTGTCTCTGGAAACCATGCTTTAAGCAAGAAGTTAGGAGGAGTTTAGGCATCTGAATCTAAAATGGCAATCCTGAAAGCTCAGCTCGGTGGCTGCCCAGAACTGCCTTAATCTCCTTGGTTTTCAGCTGGAGAAGTTTCCAAGGCAACTGAGGTTCTGCTTTTGTGCACTCCCAGAAGACACCTCAATCCTGACAAGGTTGAGCGGTTCAGTATCAATGTCATAACTATACATTTGTCTGTCTGCTTCCCGTACAGAGCTTGATCCAAGGAGTGTGCTCGTGGCAGACTTCAAGGATCAGTCTGTATACAAAATGCAAAAGCAGATGCAGCCTTTCTTTAACATATGACCACAGGAAAAGGTCTTTTATTCAATTACTCAGTGGTTAGAGCTTGTCCAGGTTAGAATAATTCAAAATAGAATTCTTGTCTCTCTTGAAAATATTTCACATCTACTTATCCTACTGGACGTCACCAATTATTGCTGTATAGTGATGATGGAGGAGTTGAATACACGTTAACAGGAGCAACAATCACAGCTGAAGTCGAGTTACAATCACAATTGTGCTCTCATCATGAAGTGCAATGAATCTCAAGTATAAATTCTGCAAAGAAATGCTATGTCAAGAAGAGTGAAGAACATCATGTAACTGCTCCAGAATTATCCTAAGGGTACAAATAGGGATAATAAGTTTATTCAAGAGCCATGCACAAGAAAGACAATGTAGACCCCTTCAGAGGCCATTTTTTCCTATTTCAAGGCAGTTATCCAAGATCTTCCGCACAAATTCCTGTATTCAGGTTCTTCCACCACTGGGACAGCTAGGTTGGGTTACAGGCATAGTAAAAGGAAAATTAAGCCCCATCATAAGTACACACACATCGATTAGAGAGAGCTCTCGAGTTCAGCACGGATAACAGCCAGTGGTGGAAGCATCATTCGAGTAGTGGGAAGAGAGTCTAGGCAAACTAAGCAAGTAACAAAGCACCAGTTTTTATCAGTGAAGTTTCCTGATAATTGTTTATAAAAAACTACATTGGATTTTGAGATTTTTTTCTTTTTTTTACTTTACACACACACATATATAAAAATACACGTATATGTGTCCTAAAGTCTATTCTTCTGCCAATCTCAGCTCCTGAAACAGCAGATAATTCTGGGAGCTCCCAGGACTTGTCTTGTATGAGGGGTTGTGACCAGATGATCACTCTGGTTCCCTCTGGTCTTAAAAGATCCAGCAAAAAGCGCTGAGGACAAACAAACTGAAAACCCAAGCCCATGCAGTAAGAAGCTTTCCCTGCCCAGAAAAGCAGATAATCTAAATAGACAAGACAGACTGGGGTGAGAAAAAGGATGTGTTATCTCTGTTTCACAGATGGGAAACAGAGGCACAGAGAGATTAAGTGATTTACACAAGGTTTGTGTCAGAGCCAGGAATGGGAGCCAGATCTCCTGAATTCTGTGTCACTACCTTAACAACAAGACCATCTTTTCTCTCTCTTGCCACAGCCTTGAGAGGGAAGAGCCTGTACTGTCATACGCAAAATTGCACCGTTGCTTACAGGGTAATCTAATAAAATGCTATACATGTAGCGTACATCTGGTGTTCTGATTTCTCCTCTCGTGTGTCTTCTGATTTCTCCTCTTCCCTTCCTTCATCGTTTCTTTTATCCTCCCCTTCCTTTGTTTTCACCGGCTCTTGCAAAGGACACTGGTGTCAATTACACCAGAAGAAAGCCCCACTGTCTCAGAAATGGCATATCCAGACCATTTAGCCTTTGAATGCACAGTCAGAAGCACACCAGCCGTACCTGGGCACAATAACTTCTTGGACTGAGTTTGCAAATGTGAAGAGAATTAAAATTAAAAAAAGGCATTTGAGATTTGCCTCTTCTATTGTGACCAAATCTGAGTAGATTTTCAAGGGAGTCAGGAATTACCTCAATGGGGTCTGCTTAGCTGAGTTGGCTAGGTTCAATTATGTCTAAATCCTTAAATCTTTCCCTTCTGTATCTTCTCATTTCACACATGGTTCTGGCCACTGTTTTCTAAGCCCCTTTGGGTAAAAACATTTCATTTTAGATACAGACAGCAGGATCCTGAGATGGGACAGCACCTTGGACAAAACCTATAAATATACAGCCCGTTTCTATGGCAGCTCTGAGAGTGCCAGTTCTATGAAATTCTTTGAATAAGGTCGTCTTCCAGTGCCTCAAAATCTGGCAACTTTGCAAGATGCAGATAGGAAAGCATGTAATAGTGTTGTTCACGTGCAGAACAGAAGAATATCTGAGAGGGTATCAAAACACTCTCAGTGTGGCTATGGATAGAGAAGGGTCAGCCATGGTTGGCTAGGGGGGGACAGTTTGCCCAGGGCCTTGTGTTTTGAGAGGTTAGAGAGGGCCCCGGCTAATTGCCTAATGATACACAAGAGGTCACGACCTCCACCTTTGCCCCGGGCCCCCTGGAACTGCTGCTATTGCTTGTTCCTGCACTGCGGCCACCTCCGCAGCACGGGGGACAATGCCCAGCCGACAATGGGGCTCAGCACTTTATTTTGGGCAGGCAAACAAAGGCCATGCGTGGCAACCAAAATTCACATGGTGCAGGGTGGAGAGGGTGGGACAGAACCTTACACGCGTGCGTGGCAAGGGTGACCTTGCTGACAGACGTAGCTTTGGGCTCTGCCGCATCATAAAAAGTTCTGGTCAAAACTCAGGGAACCTGAACCTCTTTCCAGCTAGCTGCTCCCTGGGAATAGGTTCCCAGAATCAGGTTATCCTCCTATTAAGGGAGGCATAAAGGATAGTGCTGTGAGAATTACAATGCTTTTTTATGGAAAGATCAATGGCATGTCCTCAGCTAGAATGCTGTTTTTAGGTAAGGGTAGCTTCACCTCATAAAAGATTATATGGCTGACATATTTTTACGTCCAGAGAAGAGTAACAAAACCTGTGATGAAGAGGTATGGAAACACTTTGAGATGAAGATATGGACGATTGAGTAGTGGAAGGTGGCAAGGAGGAGATGTCACTGCAGTATATAAAATAACAGATGGTACCAAGGGGTCATGTGGTTGCTCCTGTGTACCCTCTTTTGTAATAAATATCAGAGAGAGATTCAGAAATAAAAGCAACAGGTTTAAATCTAAACCAGCAAATGCTTTTTTAAGACAGTGTCTCTGCCATGGCCTTGAGAAAATACTGAGGTAAAAAGCTCAGCAGGATTAACAAATGTTAGACATTGCAATCGATACTGCCTACATCTGCAGTTAAACTATCCAGGGTAAAAGTTAATCTATTAACTCATATTTTAATGTAATATTATTTTAATAACGCAGATCTCTGCTTCAGGGCTCGTAACAATGAGTGCTTCCCTCTTGCAGTGAAACTGGCCTGCCGAACGTGTTTTTGGATGGGCATTTGTCCTTTGCAGGGGGGGGTTCTTCTGCATGTGTTCCTGGCGAGCAGAAGAGGCAGGATTTCAGGCGAGCTGGACCTCTGATCTGATCTGCTCTGGCACCTGATGCTGGCTCGGGCTGCTGAAACACGGCTGGCCAGGCTCCCCTGCTGGCGGCCGGGGCTGAGCTCCCAGAGCCCTTCCCGGGGCTGGTCCCGTTGGCATTGCTGTCTGCCAAACTCGGGCTTGTAAAACGCGGGCTCAGCTTGGCAGCCAAGAGCACGGCATGTTCAGGCAGCTTTGAGGTTTCACCCAAATCGCCTGCCCTTCCCTGGAAGACACCACCTGTGTTAAATTCACCCTAGGCAGGAAATGGAAGAACAAATCAGGCCTAATTAAAATGTACAAAAAAATTAAAAATCCTTAAAACAAACTGTGTAGCCTTTTCTGCACACCATCTGCATAGTAGCAGGGGCGATGTGCTTGATTCGTACTGTGATTCGAATGGAAGTGAGAGTAAATTGAAGGCTGATATATATCAGTGCTGAGGGCAGGATTTAGACAAGTGAACAGTTGTTCCTACAGCAAAAACAGATAATGTTGTCAAGTTTGTTCCCTAACCAAGGATTCAATCAAACACTCACCAGAACCGAGCTAAATCTCCACAACCTTTATTGCTTCCTGTACACTCACTTAAATCTTGCCTAACCCCTTCCTGTCCCAGCGCTGGTTTCCTTCTTCCTCCCGAGGGTGGTATTAGTGTCTGCCCACTAAACCATGTCAGCAGGTGAAATCTGTAGATGGGCTATGGCAAGCTATTTATCATAATTTCTGTAATTTCTGTCCCCACTCCCCAGTAAATGCAATAAACTTCTGAGCACTTTAGGCATGAAATCCACTGCCATACCCAAAAGATTGTTTCTCCTTCTGGTATGTGAATGGAGCATTTCCCTGTCTCATGGTACTGCTGCAGGCACTGAAAGGTAGTTTGAAATAATTTATATTTTTAAGAGGAAAACCACCACAAACACAGTTAGAACTTTTACAAGCTTTGCAAACAGATTGTTCCCCATAATGATTCTCTTTAATTGAAGTAGCCACAGTCACAAGAAGGAGTTGTAATGAGAATTTCCTGTCGCCACTTGGAGACCACAGGGAGCTTGTACCATCCATGACCAAGTGTGGATCTCCAGGAAGTGAAGCTGATATAAATACATGACATGACACTCGTGATACAGGGCTTCCTTCTGCTCGGCCTCTCCATCCTCACGTCCTCCACACACACATTTTCCTATTCCTGCCTTCCTTCTAGTAAGCAGCAAACACAGATATGTTAGAAGAGGTTTCTTAGGGAAGGAAAAGTCCATTCAGAAAGAAGCTGCTGCATGCTCTCATTAGCAATGCCAAATTGACTGTGCGCAGGGCAGTTTTTGCTGCTCCCAAGTTTGCCAGAGCCTTGTGAGGGGAAGGCAGCAGGACTACAGCTTCTGGGGGCTACTCCATGGACTGCTGGCAAGGCTGCCCTTGGGCTGCTGGGCAAAGTCACACCTGGGAGATTGGCAGCTTGGAAAGTCCACGCCCTCAGAGAGCTCCACTTCCTGCTCTGACTCTGCTGCTCTCCCCTGGAGTGGATAATAGGAGCTGATACCTGGTACTGATAATAGGAGCTGATACCTGGGTGTGACAGGCAGGTTGGTGCATTTTTGCATATAAGATACTACTCATGAAAAAAAAAAATTGGAGGGGAAAAAAAAAGCCCTCTGAGAGTAATACAAGGAATTTATTAGGGAATTATGTGGGAGGTATATTTAGTTCAGCAGGTGGCAACAATATTTTTTCCCTATTTGTCACTTTTTAGTGGTAGCTTCTCACTGGCAGAAAGAGAGGAAAAATAGACAATATCCCAGGTGTTACATGCAGAAGAGGGGCAGTTTCAGAGAGTTTACTCTTATTCCACTGGCAAGGCAGACTGGAGGAACTGGCCCCAGAGATTGTGCAAGAGATAAATACATTGGGCGAGCTTTTCTTCAGACACTTTCAGCCAAGCACTATTTCAGCTGAGGAGTCTGAAAGTGAAAAGTTGATACAAATACAGGTCAGGGTGTGCCCATAAACAATCCTGGTGTGCTGATTCACTACATAGACATTGGAAAACTCAAACAGCAGGGCTGTTCAGTCTGTATGAGTTCAGTCCTTCTTCAGCATAGCAAAATTTTTATCTTTGGGTACTTTTTTCCTTCGATAAATCCAGTGTGGCTCAAATTTTCAGTGCTAGTTTGTGCCCTCTGTCCCAGAGCATGCCATATGTTGCTGAAGATACCAGAGCTTTCAGTTTAAGCCAGACCCGCTGTGCCTGCTCACACCACAGACATGCAGGGTGCTGGAGATGGTGTGGGAGTACACACACACTCGCCGACTGTCCTCAAATCACCAAGGGAAGGAGATTGCAAGGAAGTTGAACAAACTTGCTCAAGGAGCCAGCTGTCTACCCTCCTCTAAACATGGAAGTTGAAAGTTCTCAACAAACAAACTATTCTGGGCTTTTTGATTCATATTCAACTTTTGATTCATTTCCTTCTGAGCTTCAGTCACTTCCAAACCCTCCGTTCTCTGGCCTTAAAGTCAAACAGTGTTGCAGTGCACAGGAATTGTAAAATTTATCCTCTCAGTAACTGCTTAAATCTCATCTCTAATCCTCTAAACTCCTTGATTCAGGGTAGTTTAAATTGTTGTAAATATCTTTGAGGTGGATTATGCTGCTTAATTGCCACTAAGGGAATAATAATATTATGTGTATGTGCATACATATTATAATGTACATAGACACAGGCAGAAAATCTTTCTAGCACAGAACATATTAAATAATAGTTTAAACTACTCAGGATTTGGGAAAGCCTGTTAAAGGGATTAGAAACTAAATCCAAAACTGGACAAGAGGTAAAGGCAATAATTTTCACAGATGACAATGGTGGCGACACACTATTTTCTCTCTTTCTATAAGTCTGTTGTCTTTATACGTGGTCTTTACCACTTAATGAGAGCACATGACCTTTTCTAGTAGGTCAGCCTCAATTATGTAAAAGCTACATGTTTGAGGATGCATAGACACTACTCTCACAAGGAGATGGAAGTAGAATGTCCATCAGTAGCATTTCTTTCTTTGGGAAGAAATAGTTTCTATCAACCTGAAAAAAAACTGCATAAATAAATAGCTAAAAATAACTTTCTACATGTGCATAATCCTGCTGAGTTTCTTGTGACCAATGCACATGTGCAGATGCCTGGACAACTGAGGCCAAAGGCTTTGTTCTGGAAATGTGGAGTCAAATATAAACTTTCTAAAGGAAGTATCTGTGACAGTAGCTGTTTCTGAGAGTGGGGGAGAAGGAATATATCAAGAAGATTTTAATTTTTAAAGCATTCATAAGAAGAATTGCTATAATAGGTATTCCCAGAATCTTGGTTCTCGTGAACGTGTATGTCATTGTGAGTGTCTGCACTTCATTTTTACTCTTCTTCTGCTCTTTCCTGCACACAAAATGCTGCAAATTAATTTTTTCTGGAAGCACCTCTGCTTGTCTGTGTTGACCCCTGGCATGACCTGGGATCTACCACTTCCAGAAAACCAATCCAAAGCACTGTAAGGAACTGATTTTAAAAGAATTTTACTGAAAATGTTAATGACTGAATAAAACAGCTGAAGCAAAACACCTAGCGAATGAAAGAAGTCTTGTAGACTTAATAGAAAGAAAGTAATCCCAATATTGAATGTTTCAAAATGGCAAGAAAATGCAATAGCAGCAAGTCTGTGAGGGCTAATCGTTGCCCAAAATTCATTCACTGCATAGAAGCAAGGGGATCATTGCACCTGTCAGTTTGAACGTGAGCATGGATGGAGTTTCAGAGGAACCATGCCTTGGGGCATTGCCTGTCTTTTATCATCTTAAATAAAGCTACTTTATTACGAACACAGTAATTGGGTGTACTTAAATGATTGTTCTCTTTCTAGGCACACTAGATCTTCTTTCTAGCCTAGAGTTTGTATTGTGTGATTAAATCAGTTTGATCTTGTTCTGTGGTCAAAAGAAGAATCCCCTCTCTGGAAGACAAAATACTAATTCCTCTTACTACCCTTTGCCTGTTCTTCGGTTTATCTGCCCTAGGTACCTTTTTTGATTCAATGCTGGTTAAAAGTCTGAATTTATAAAACAGCACGTGGAAATATCTAAGGAACATTAATGTTATTGAAATCTCTTTAGCATTCTTGTTTCACATGTCTTATGTCTTCTTTAGGCTCAAGGTACTCTTTCTTTCCAGTGCTTGTACAGCACCTTGGAGAAAGGCTTTGATCCATGATCTGTTCTCCTTGGATCTGGCCAAAGATCCGTACCTGGGCGGTGTGAAGCCAGCACAGACACATTTGGAGCCACGTCTGGTCATGAGTGTGCTGAGTCCAAGGTCAGATGTGGTCTTGTGTGACCTAGGAATGCAGCAGGGTGCTCTGTGGTCCTGCTGCTCCTCGTGTACAGGCATGGGGGTGAAAGGAACAATTCTGAGCACAGTAAACAAGGTTAGTTTTTAAGCAGCTGGAGATAGAAGCAAACGTATCTCTGTAGAGCCAAAAGTTCATGCTGTACAGTACAATCTGTTTAGACTGCTAAATATATTTTGGGTTATGTTCTTTTCTATATTGTTACAGCTTTTAATGTCCTATGCATTAATTCATCAAAGTAGGCTTAGACACAGCTGGGAAGTAGCTTGATAAATAAAGATCTGCACGTACTTGAGACGAGGTCCAATGAAGGACATGGTGACTGGCGAGGAAGGTGAGGTAGTTGCCCATCCCCAAGAAGGAGTCCAGGCCAGGCTCTTGGGTTCAGTGTCTAGGTCATCCCTGTAAACTACCCCGTAGAAGAGCTTTCCACTTTCCTGTAGGGAAAGGCAGGAGGCAAGGGTTACAGTACAGAAACCGGACCTGTTTCTCTATCATTTATTTGCACTTATTGATAAAATGCAAATAGTTTGAATACTTTGTACTTTCTGTGGGAAGGGGATTTTTTTCATTGGTTCCTGCCAACCTCCAGCCTTGGCTGTACGTGAGTCATTTGAAGGAATAGACATTTAGTTTAGTTCTTTCATCATTATGATCTGTTCTATTGATCCCTTCCCGCTGCCGTGTTTGCTGATTTCCTGGCATACATAAAAGGTGTTCTGGTTTTTGTAACAAAATTTAGCAGCTCTTCCCATTCCAGAAACAGGAAACTGAGGCACAGGATTGGGAACTGGCCAGTCAGCAGAACTGGAAGACAAGTCCAGCAATCACTATGTGCCATCTTCTGGCCCACTGTTGGTTTTGGCAGACATTGAAACTGTGCCCTAGGTTTAGTCACCTACAATTGTGAGCAGCTTTTCAGTTGCTGGCAAGCAGGCTGGGTCCTCAGTAGAGCTGCTGGCGGCAATCCACGGTTCTTCCATTTTCTTTCTTCCAGGTCATTTTTGCTCGTTAGGCCTTTTCATCTCCTTTTCATGGAGAGCATGATTTCAGAGGTGATCTGATTTCTCTACCCTTGTAGTCAGAAATGAAGGCTGTGATCATGCTTATTTGCAAGGAAAAGGGATAGGAAGGAGGAAGAAAGACCAAGAACATTATCCAAGATCCCAATATTTGAGAGGATAGGTGTGAAAAGGAACAAATTTATCAACTAGATTCTTTTTGGACAGTGGGAAAAAGAGAGGAAAAGGGAGAGAAACAAAACAAATAACAACCACTCATGTGCCAGTCATGGACATACTGCAGTGTCTTTCAGGCACATCAGTAGGACTCATATAAGATCTACAAAAAATCACAGCAGATTGTAACCTTTCCTCTTCGGTAAATAAAACATAAGTAAAGAATCTCCTCAAAGAGTGTAATTGCATTTAAGTCATAGATAGATCAGAATACTGCCCCCAAAGAAGCTGGCTGATTCTTTTGTTAACAGATTATTTATTAAAAAAAGGAATTTGTGGTATGTTTGAAAGAAACAGCAACTTATGTGAGGGTGCTTGAAAAGCTCATCCTGGTGTTGGGAGAGATGTGGCTGTGTAGAAGGCAAGTGCAACCACAGCATAGATGGAGTGCTTCTTCAGCTTGTGTTTTGGAGGTGGAAGGAGGGAAAAAAAATTGTGCAAGAAAACAAGTAAAAAGGGAATAAATACTCTCCAGAGTAAGATACCAGGTAGAAAAAAAAATTTGTAATAACAAATAATCTGAACATGAGTTGAGGTGGAATGGCCTGTGTCCACATGGGCAAAGAAGAAAAGCTGGCCCATGAAGAGTCAGAGCAGGCATTGGACTGCTGAAAGGTTATCGAGATATTTTCGAGGGACTGGGATATTTTCCAGACATATTTCACCTTGAAGCAGAGACAGTGATTTGGCCAGGATGGCACCTGTGTAACCACTGCACTAAGGGCGAAGGGGGAGCAGCAGCCGCTGCACTGCGCGGAGAGAGGCGGTGTCAGTGCTGCGGGTGCCGCACCCTCCTCCAGGTGCTGACCCGGGGCCACCTTCCACACGGGCAAATGCTGCATTTACCTCAGCCTGGCGACCTCTTCCGGGCATGACAAACTGCTCATTACCAAGTGCCTGTAACCAAAGACACGTTAACCCGGCTTGGCAGAAGCAAAAATAGCCTCAGCGCTTGGTGCCAGAGATAAATATTGGCGAATGCTATTGGATAAAGAAAGCAACCACCTCACTACGTCTTGGACACCAGCAGGTAGCTGCAGATGGTGGAATATGCTGTTTTGGATCAAACCTGCAGTGGAAGAATACTTCTGCTGCCAACAAGATGCGCTAACAGGACTCTCAGGGATCAGAGGTGTGGATGATGGCATTCTGCGGTAGAGCTGCAGAGACACTGAAATGGAAACTGCCATAGATCACACTCCTGTTCGTTTGCTAAGAAGAACCAAGAGAATAAAGTCATAGTAAAATACTTATAATTGTCCTATCCACAGTAATAATAATATTGTAGCCGACTGTAGCATCAGACCCTGGACGCTTTAGAGCATGTCAACATTCAGTGCAAAAGCAGGAGCTGTGAAGTGCAGGCTAAACCTGCCAGTCAGGGCTCATGAGCAGGTGTGGGGCTTGGGGAAATAGGAAGCGATGCTGTGGGTGGTGAGAATGGGCTGTAGCCTGGAGCAAAATCAGGAGGGTCTTTCTACAGCAGCCCTCTTTAATTGACCCATTCTGGAATGGGGCAGAAGGAGGACACACTGAACTAGGTGCCACCAAAATTAAACAGTAGCTCACCTTGACAGCTGTGTAGTTTCAAATCCAAAATACACATCTACTTTTAGGAAGGTGTTTTTATTTTACCTTGGAGTGAAGCACAGTCATACCAGGCCTTTAGTCACGTTGGGTCTTCCCCCATCACAGGCAGACAGCTGGGAAAGCTATTAAAATTCCCAGCTGTGGCTTTAAGAAGGTTCAAGGAGCAAACAAAACACATAGCAAGCCAGCCTTGAACTCTGAAGGAACTCTGTCTCAAGTATCAGCCCCTATAACACTCAATGTCAAGATGCATCTCTATGGCATTGCCTATGGCTAGCAGTACTGGATAAAGGATCGGAGGAGAAAGAAAAGATGTGCAGGAAGGATAGAGCCTATCACAACAAAGACCTCCCCCACTGGTGTTCAGAGATGCAGTTACAGGCAAAACTTTTTCCTTGAGACATGTGAGGCACAGGAAGGCAAGCTGAACTGATCAGGCCGCAAAATTCCCGGTTTGGGAAAGATGGTGGTGCATGGGCTTTTCTATTGCTGAGGCCAAAAATTTGTCAAGTTTTAAAAACAGACAGATTGGATTCAGTTCTATGTACATTCTACTGAAATCTGATTAGACAAATGCTGAGAGCATGCAGGTTTTTGAGTGATCGACTACGGTACCAAGGCATAAGTCCCCCCTCCCACCTCGCCTTCTCCCCTCAAGAAAAATATATTTCTAGGTGCAGGTGTTAGGCAGGATTCTCATGTATGGACTTCAGAGGAATATACTGGTCAGCTAAATCTAAAAGCAAGCCTAGGGAGTGATGTTTAATTTTGCACTGGAACTTGGGAGATCAGTGACTTGCTAGGTGGCCAAAGGAAAGTCTTTTTACCCCTCTAAGCCTTCATTTTCCCATCTGGAGAAGAACTGCTGCAATATTTGCCGATGTAAAATGTGCTACTCGCAACTGGGTATTATCGTTGTCTGAAACGAATGTGACAAATGGAATGCTGTGTGATAAACAGCTTCCTCGTCCCCGAGTTGGGAGCACAAGGGTGGGATTGTGTGGGAACTGTGAGAACGCAGCACATGACCAGAATCGCGTATGGGCGGCAGCAGGATAGGCAGGGGAAGGAGAGAGCCTGAATGTTGTCCTGCCTCAGAGTTCTCTCTCCTGCTTGAACACCGAATAATAAGGTCAGCTGTGATTTTAAACAACTCAAAGAGTAATTCCTAATCTTTTTCCATCTGGACTTCCATTTCCTGGATCTCTCACGTAATACTACATGCCTTTTTTTTATCAAAAGTCTCATCAGGATGACTCTGTTTCCATTTCTGTGAGACAACAATAGGGATAACTCTCAGGTAGCCAGGCTAAATGATCTGCATTTTTCGTTCATCGCAGGAAGCGTGCCAGCTGCTTACGTGATGGGTGAGCTCTCCGAGGCCACGCACGCAGCGAGATGCTGTGCCAGTTGTCTGGGTGGCTCTGCCTTTCCCAAGGGAATGAGTCACTGACGCAGCTACCGCTGCTCCACCCCTGCTATTGGTTTCTAATATCTTACCCTGGCAGGACGTCAGGAATCCAGGAGGACCCAGATTTGGGTCCAGGCTCCTGTTCCGTTTCCTTCCCTTTATGGCAGTAATGGATTTCCTGTGCTTCCCTCCCTTTCCTCTACTGCTTCTTTATAGATGTGACCATTACGTAGCTCGGAGAAAATGGATTACCAGGCAACGCTCGTCATTGCCACCACTCTGCCACCCATTTGTCTGTTTGCAGAGAACCAGGCTCATTGCGCAGAGGTTTTTAATTGCTGTGTTTGTTTTAGCAGTGTTGTGTGAGGCCATGGCATCTCAAAGCCATGGCAGGCTGGGGAGGTATTGCGCCTGTCGCCTACATTTCCCTATCTGCAGCAAATCATTGAGAGAGACTTCTGGGTGTTTCTTGCAACCTCTGGGTGGGGGTGAGTCAGCATTCCCTTGAAGGCTCCATCGCTACCCTTGTCATTTCCTCCCCCTCAATGTGGCGTGTGGCCAGAGGCATCTGCAGAGCCAGGAGAGCAGAGTTACAAATGGGTGCACCTCCCTGATATGAAGCAAGCATTTTGGGGAAGGCATCCATGCCAATGCCACCCACGAGGTGCAGCCAGCAGGGAAGGGAGCGATGGAGGGCCTCATTAGACAGGCTGGTACTTGCAGCTGGCAAGTGCTGGCTGAGAGTGCCACTGTGCTCCTCTTGGGCCATAGGCACGCTCTGCCCATCGCTCCACAAAGCACCCTGAGGCAGGAGCTGCTGTTCAGATGGATGCCTTTGAAAAATGAATAGGATCAAAAGTATTTTGGGCGTTGCTATTTCATTAGCAGTGCTTGTAAAGCTTTCAGAGAAGTGTGAGCATTTTCTGCTTTTAGCCAGTCTCTCAATTCACACCACACCAGGCTTGACCTCAGCTCCCAGTAGCCTCTTCCCTGCTACCGCTGTCCTTCCCCAAACCTGCTCCCGCACTCTTCTCAGCCCCTCTTGTTGGATGATGCCAAACCTCTGTGTCCTGCACCGACCCTCCAAATCAGGCTGTTGATGCCACACAGTGATGATACATCCCCTCTACACATGTGATAGTTGGCGTCCTGTATCTGCTGCTGTTGGGGAACGCAAGTAGCTCCATTGCATGGCAGGGTGGGAGGTGATTATGGCTCCTCAGTCTCTCAGTCAGGAGATGCTTCATTGCGTTCATCTTTCTCCTCCAGCACAGGTTGAACCAGTCCCTGCTGTTACTGCTTATCCCCATTTCACAAACCCGGGCTGAGAGATCTCCTTTCCTCTGTGTGAGGCCACAGTTCCTCACACATAAAGCCCACCCAAACCACTTTAATTGTTGCTTCCTTATTTTCTGTTTTGCCTTACATTGCCCAGATAATTGGATATTGAGGAAGGGAATGATAAATTTGTAAGAGTGATAGCAATTTTTTCAGGAATCTCTTTATAAGCATCACACGTCCCTGAAAGGCTGTCATTACATATGTTGCTTAATACAATTTTTTAAAAAACCCCAAACAAATTTACATGGGAGAATAGTTTTAGTTTAAAGAAATTGTATTTCTATTTACAGCCAAGGAAATTGATTTAAAAATCCAACACTTTAAAAATCTAACAGTGTTATTTGCAACAGCTGGTTTGGTTTATGAAGCTGCTAACAGGAGAGAGAGCAGTTTCTGGGACAGTGATTTTATACTTCAGTACTAGTAATCTGTTTGTCCTTGCTTAACTTCTTCTATGCCATGCCCCAGTTCACATTTGGAGCTATATTTTATCTCCAAGTTTCTATTATTTCTTACAGGTTAGCACAACATATGACCTATGACACTGCAGCCGTAAAGAAAGTAGGCACATGTGATTTTTCCTTCAGTTTTCATATCTCAGTGCTCTGGCCATTTAATTTAGTTTTCCAGGTGCTGACAGCTGGTAATGCTCTTAACTGCTCTCCCCTGTTGGTAAGTTATGGATATTTCCTAACTGGAGTTTAATTGTGTAACTTTACTTCACTCAAAATGCCAAAGGTCCTAGGAACCCATTCCTCCTTCAGGCTGATTATGGCACTGGAGATAATACTGTTTGTGGATGGTGAACCTAAATCCCTGATGAGTGTCTTCTAAGGCAAACTGACATTTATTGTGTTCCTCATTATGACATGACTGTCCAGAGCTGGCCCAGAGGACAAAAACCCCCAATTTTTTAGGTTGCATCTTCTGTATATATAAAAGCAAGCATAAAAAACTGTAGTTTGAGTTTTTCACTCAGGCTCAAAGAGACAATAGCAATAAGAGATTTAAAGGAAGATCTGTTCTGTGGGCACCAAAGGTAGGAGCAGGGTACTGCACAAACCCAGCTCTGTAAAGCACGACTTGGTCCTACAAGTACTGTCTCATACCTGCCACATTGAGTCTGTGTTTTTCCCCTCTTCCCTAGAATGGCATGTCCCTGCTCTTGGTGTTGGTCACACTGTGCAGTGCCAGGCTGTCTCATCTACAGGGCATTGGTGTGGTCCTCCCCCGGTGGCCTTGACAAGGTAGTCAGCATGCTAGGGGTGACCTCGGAACCCCTTCTGTGAACCTGTTGTCCTCCATCCTTGAGCCGGTATCAATGAGGGTTGCCCTGGCTGCCTTGCTTCCCGGGTGGGCAGAGTGACACCGATGACATTGCATCCCCTTGGGCTCCTGCTCTCTGGAAGAGACCTGGCCAAGGGATCCCAGGGTGCTGGGACTCCACTGTGAGAAGGTGCATGCCATCTGTAGGACCACAAGCATGTCACACAGAGCACGCATCGGTGTTACTCAACTCCAGCCTTCCTGACTCTCACTGGGAATTGGGGACCAAAATGCCTGTTGGGTCTGCCATGAAGTTTGCCCATAGCTTTGCTCAAAAGGTGAAGTAGGCTTTCACTATATCCCTGGGGGTAAACTGTGGTTAAACTGTGAGAGCAGTAAACTGGGGGTAACAAAGCAATAAAATAATGGTGAAATGTTCTGAAACAGAGAGGCTAAGGTGAGGAGGGCAGGACTGATTGATGTTCCCTCTGCTGAAAGGTGAACTCTCTTTGGCCGATACCATGACTATTCAATGCTTCCGCAGCTATGGCAAGCTGGACTCAGATGGAGATGGAGAGAACCTGATAAAAAATGAATACAGCATCCCTTTTGTTCTGCCTCTACTCTGTATATTCATACTTCTGTGTACCTGGGAATATCTAACCTGTGCATGGAGGTCTCAGCTTTGATGGGTTATGCTCCTTCTCCCTAGGAGAGAATAGAGGAAAGCTTGTTGTGGGAACCACTCTGAATTGTGTCCACTCGTTTCACTGTGAAAGAAAAGAAGTTTGTCAAAACTTGACCCTCATTTTATAAATCCTCAACAAGTTGGCTGGGGTTCCTCTTCTTACTGTTTTTGCTTTTCTCTGCAGCTGCCGACTGGCTGCTGCCTGTTCAGCAGCCAATGGGAAAGTATTGGCCCAGTGGGAGAAGGTGTTATAATCCTCCTGGAGCAGCTGCCCCAGCTTTGCTGCTTGCTAGTGAAGCCCGGAGGCAAAAGGACCAGACTTTCCCTCCCCAGGTACATGAACACTCCTGGGAGCCTTGCATGAGGCATGGGAAGGGTGGTGAGGCAAAGGCTGTGTTGCATTGGAGGGCTTGGAGATGTGCTGCAGCAGACAGGAAGACCCCATGCACAGGGAGGCCTACATGTCTTCTGCGCCCTTTTCCAGTCAGTCTATGGGATTTCATGATGCTGAACTGTGAGCTAGTCTAACACAGATCCAGTGAAGAGAAGCTAGGAAGAAGCAGACAATTTTATCTTTTTTTGTCCAGTTAGTATAGACAGCTGGCTGCTGATCACCATTAGTGCTTCTGTAGGAAGAAAGCAGTTGGAAGAGGTCCTTGTCCTTCCCAGTGCATTTCCTCTCTGCTCCTTTCCCTACTGCAGTTTCCTGTCCCCTGCCACAGTTACGTTAAGGCAGCTATTTCTGGTGTCGTCTAAAACAGACCAGAAGGGTTTTTCTGGTTTTGCTAATACCAGCTATTTCACTGATTTAGTTTAAAGGGTATCAGCACACTTAGGAGTGATAAATGGGGAGGAGGAGGGAGAGTAACAAATAGCTGTGGGTGAGAAAAGGCAGAGTCCTTCTTTGGCAGCTTTGCCATTAGATAATTGTGGTGTGGAAAGCACCTTCACATGTCCACTGAGAAATGCATTGGCATGTGGGCTCTGATTCCAAAAAACATGCTGGAGCATGCTTCACTGCTGCTCTGTTTCTTCATTCTTAGTAAATTGGCAAGCAAGCACATGTCCAAGGCACCCACTGACTAGTCATTGGGGCTTAGAGAGAGGAGAAAAGTAAATATTGCTGGCTCGGTTCTGGTGAAATGTGCAGAAAACAGACAAAGCAGTTTGAACAGAAATAAAATATACAGCCTGTGTACCCCTTCAGCAGGTGTTGGAGTGGTGCAGTGTTTTGCTGAATTGCCTGTGGTTTTACTACAGCATTCATCTCTAGTGTTTGAAGCTTACACATACATTTAGGTTTCTTGCTTCTGCTTAGGTGACAAACTTGCGGTCTTGCAAGAGCTCCATGGGGCTGTATCTGATTTTTTTCCAGTGAGTAGTTTGGTTTTCTTGACTCAGATTTCTCTTGATTTCTGCCGGTGAAGTGGAGCTGAGCTGTAGTTCTGGGTACACTGGAAATGTGTACTGGAAATTGCTGCAGGGGCTACACAGTGCTAACGCACTTTTGCTGATCACCCTGATTGCCTAAGGATTACCTGATTAAACTTATGGTTTAAATGCTGCCTGTCTTGATAGACAAGGTCACAGTTATGCAGCCTGAAGTGCCACCTAGAGTCTTACTTCATATATCTTTGATAACATTGTTGCCAGGACCGTGTTTGAAGGTCAAGAGCAGGATAGTGGGGGCAAGATTAGCAAGCTATCCTCAGAGGTCTAAGAAATTACAGTGGTGAAAATTGAGCAATTGAAATGAGCAGACCACTGTTGCTGGAAAACCCCTGATTATTGTTCCCTCTCCCTTGCCTGATCTCCCCCTCACACACAGAGAGACGTGGGAAGGCAATGGGGTCAAATGGGAATCCCATGGGACACAGCCACTGTGGGTTCTGCTTTGGACAGAAGATGGAGCCAGAATTGTGTTAACCAGAGGTGGCTGCAAACAGGCCCTCAGGACCACTTGGTGTTCCCAGGCTCCGCCAGTGCACCCATCAGCCCCCTCCGTGCCTCGGAGGAAAGTGAGTCGGCTGAAGGGACATTGCAACCCTCCTTCTGGGGACATGTGCTGCTCAAGCTGTTCCACGCAAGACGCCCGCTCCCTGCCAGGTCCTGCTGGATGCAAACAGATCTGCTCCCTCCCTTCAACCTGTAATGCTATGCTCAGTCCTTGTCCCTGCTTTGAGGGAGCACACAGCAAGCTGAGATGGGATTTCTTATCCTGACTCCTTTCCCTGCCAGTGTGCGTCATTTTCCCCCTGAATGCTCCTGGAGGGCAGGCTTTTCCTTTCTCCTGTGTCTCCTGAGCTCACACATTAAATTGGAAAGACCTTTCTGATCCCTCACACATTCTGCCACTGAAAGTAAGCCCCCATGGTTCTTGGAAGGTAAACTGCCCCCTTTTTCAGGGGATAACTCTGTGTGAGAATGCCTGAAATCACAGGAGGAATGAAGATGTTCGGAGCTGTGCAAAAGAAGCCAAGCCTATACCCACATGTTTCCCATACAGAATATCCTGTAGCATTCTGAAACAGATTTCGTTTGTAGCTATATTGGGTATAAAAGCTTTTCCTTCACCTAACAGAATCAATCGGCCCATAGTGGGTCTTTATTCCCATTCAAATTAAGGGCTATTCCATACCGAAAATGCACTAATGTAACTAAATTGATTTCTAACTTGATTTTAGTTAAATGGGTGTAGTTCCCTGCGGGGATACACTTAAATCAGTCGAAGAGCGGGTAAATTATGCATCTTTGTATATTTCTCTGCGATTTATCTTAATTAGGTGTAAAGGGATCTCAGGGTAACGGAGGCTCTGACCACAGTTAAAAACCCCCACACAGATTCTGGGGATGCTTAGCAAGTCTCCTAAAGTGCCGAATGCTCTTAACTCCTGGCGTAGAGTGCCGGAGGTGTTCGCTGCCTCACAAGTGTTCCGCACTTCTGGAGATCAGGCCCGCATTGTCGCTCTGTGCATGTGCGTGTGGTGTCTCCCCCATCACATTTCCTGGTGGATAATTGCCTTCCCGCCAGCTAGGCACAGACTTGGCTCTGAAGCACCCTCGTTGCTCTGAGAGCCGAGGCTAAGTGCAGCCCTCAGCACACCCGGGATCCTGGAGGATTTGGAGGGAGGCTTTTTTCTTATTGAGCTGTGCCACCCTTGCAGGGGAGCTTATCTTCCCCACGAGAAAGGGAAAATAAAAAAAAAAAAAAAAAAACCTTAGCAAAGGAAAATGGAAATGATTTATAACCCGAGGCACAGCCAGCACTAGGAAATGCCTCCCTGATCATCTTGGGCATAGTCACATCTGTGAGCAGCTCGGGTACGGCTTTTGGCTTTGCAACGTTTCCTTGCTCCCAAGCAGGAACCCATTGTCTCTTCCCATTCCCGGTGTCAGGAAAGTGGGGCATGCCTTCAAAGCAGGGATGCTCAGTGGCTGTGGTCCCCACCCCAGGAAGGTATTGCAGGCTGTGTTATATGAGAAGGAGCCGTTCACACTCAGCACTCCTGCCAGCTGTGGTGCTTAAAAAAATAATAAAATCAACTCTGTATTATTTTAATTGTTTTTAAAATGGATGGCTTGTAAAGCTGCACAGTCCAAACTGCCTGTAACCCCTTGAAAAGAAGCATAAAGGGGGGATGACATATCCCATCACTCAGGAATATGGATTTTGAAATTTCTGTGTCTAACTTATTGAAGATTATATGCCAATATCTAAGTTTGGGAGACTTCTGACCTTTCACCATTGATGAAGGCTGTGGACAGGTCTAGCGTACAGTGGGATAATGGAAATATAAGCAATGGCTTCCAGGGTAGAGGCCAGAAGTGTGGAGGCTGTGGTCATTCTTCCAGGAATGATGTACGGGCTTGATTGACCAGAAATGTCTCTGAGAAAGTGAGAGACCCAAAGAGGTCAATTCCCTCTCTTCAATGGCTCTGGCTATTTTCTTTAAATTAAAAAGAAAAATGGGACACTCTAGTCCTTTGTGTAATTTTATAGCCTAAGGAATATTTCCTAGGCTTACTCTGCTGTATGTGCTATAAAGCAGGGTGGGGTATTTAGCCCCTGAATTTTCATTTGGGTGTTTTTTTCTCCTGTTCACATTAATTTACTGTACAATATCAATTTTTATATGTTCTATGTTATTTTGTTTAATTGAGAATTTTATATTAATAAACCATGGAAGCCTAATGTCAATGTTTGCTAGCATCATAGGCACATGCAATGTTATATGAATGCTTTTTCTCCCTTCCCTCACCCTTCTTTCCTTCTCCCCCTTCTTCCCCCTACCTCTCCCAGACAGTTACACCATTTTTCTATATATTTTTCCATGCTACCTTTAAAACTTTGAACATAAGGAGGTTCCCAGTCAGCTCCACATAATATCAGAGAAACTGTGTCCATTTAAAGATGCTGCAGGACAAAATGTTCAAGGACAGCACCATAAGGGTCTGCTTGGCTCTGAGTGAATAGAGCTCCATTGTGTTTGCTCATGTGATGACTGCAGTCTCTCCTCTCCTCTCCTCTCTCCTCTCCTCTCCTCTCCTCTCCTCTCCTTC